>JAQFJA010000007.1:10890157-10914225 GCA_029874485.1 Naso brachycentron
TCTCCTATCTTTTTTTTTTACATTTCTCCTTCATCCTATTCTCTCTTTCCAACACTCATCCAGGCCTAGTCAACCCAGCAGATCAAAATTAACAACAAAATATAACATTTTGGAATTTTTTTCCCGACGCATTAATACTGTTAGATGTGGTCACAGGTGTATATTAGAGTATTTTACAACAGTTTCGAATGTGGCTTAGCCAATCATAATCAAGGACGGACACTTTTCGTTTTATAATTAGCAGTATTCGTACTCTGGGGCTGAAAAATGAAGCCAACACAGATGTACAAAAAAACTGCAGTTACTTCAGTCACCACTTCAGGCTCCAAAAGCGAGTGATTTCCCAAAAATAAAATGCGCAACTTTACTGCTTTTTCTCAATAGCTAATTTCCCCTTTCATGAAAATGATATGGGGGATGAAATTTTATGTAACTCACTTGTTTAAATTTTACTAAAGGTCCAGTCTGTGGGATTTAGTGGCATCTAGTGATAAAGCTGTAAATTGCACACAACTGAATATACTTCTGCTCACCCTCTCCTTCCAAGCAGTGGTGCAAAACTCACAAAAAACCTAAATGCCTTCTAGAGCCAGTGTTTGTTTTGTCTGCTCCTGGCTACCATAGAAACATAGAGGTGCAATATGGTGGACTCTGTGGAGGAGGACCTCTGTCTGTAGATATAAAAGGCTTATTTTAATGTAAGAAAACTAGATTCTTATTTTCAGGTGATATACACTAATGAAAACATACTTGTGAGTATTGTATTTGTTTTCTGCGTTATTCTGCAAATAGATTTTCATATATCCTTCAAAGTCAGTCTTTCAGGCTTAAGCAAAATAACTAGCTGCTATTTGTCTTCTATGCATCAAACATGTATCCTTCTCCAGCTCCACCGTCTGGTACAAAAAAACCAACATGGCAACGGCCATAATACCAAACTTGAGGATTTAGACGGTGAGACATCATGGCATCTCTTTCCACTATTTATAGCACTGTTGATTACTGAAAATAAATTAAGACATACACATGTCAGAAGAGCGAAAATACCCTTTTTCAAATAAAGTGCTTCCATGTTTTCCTCATGTAGTCTGAGAATAATAAATAAAAGATTCACATTAGCGCCACAGAGGGTCCCTTTGATTCTGTTAAGCTTGAAATAACCCCAAAGAGAGAGGGAACCACATGGCATTTGGTGTGCTCTACTTTCCGCTAGAATGGCTCCATTTGATGTTAGCTTCTTCAACACCGCTCTGGTAAATACTGGACTGCCTATCTGTCTCTCTCTCCTTCTCCACACCCACCTCTGTCCTTTTATTTCCTCTCAGATAGGCATCCTTTCTTTGTCTTCCTCATTCCTTGCAGTACTCAACCTCTGAGCCAACAAAGTGCTATCATGAGTTAGAAAAAAATCAATGACAGTATTTCCTAAGGAGAAGTGTGGAAATAAATACCTTTAACATGTTGTGCCTGGGGTCCACCGGGAATCAATTATTTATCGTGCAGGCCGGCAGTTGCAGACCTCCTGCTGCTGGACGCATAGCAGCAGCTGAATCACAGACAAGACTGTCTTCTGGTTGAACAATCAGATTCACATACATGGGATAATGTATGACAGCATGTCTTACCAGCAACTGAAGCAAGATGTTTGGCTGTAAGAAATTTCTTCAAATTCATTCACAGTAGTACATCTGGCAAATTTAACGTATTAAAGAAATGCAGCATTAGAAAAGATCAAATTTATGCTTATGTGACGAACAGAAAGTTACCACTTGCAGCTTGTTATCCTAGCTTAGCATAAAGACTGAACACACAGGGGACAAGCTAGCCTATATATGATTACGTTTGTCTTATTTGGTTTTCTTTGTCCAAAACCAAAATTCAAAAACATGAAATTGTGGTTTATATGCTAGGTAATTTTTGTTGCAGTGGCTGTTAAACCTTAGTTTATTAAATTAACATTTTTTGTGTACAGATTAAACAAACAAGATACAGTGTTTTTATATAGAGATGCTAACAGGCGAATTTTGAGACATAGCCAGGCTAGCTGTTTCCTTTCCAGTCTCTATGCTAGGCTAAGCTAATTAGTTGCTAGGTGAAGCTTCAAATTTACTGTAAAACACCTTTATTTTCTCATGGCTTCACTATAACAATAAAAGCACACCTAGGCTTTTCGGCCATTAGGCCTTCATCAGGGCAAGTATAAAATGGCCACTTTGGTTACTGTACAGATGTTAGCATCGAATAAATTTTCCCCTACAAGCCTTAAACTAGAAAGAGTTCACGTCCCAAAACATCTATTTCTTTAAATCCTAAAAATAACACTGATTTATAGCAACTTAACTTCTCACTTTCATGGCACTTCAACTCCGAGCATTGCCCAGAAATAAATATCATGCCATGTGTGACGCTCACACAGACGAGAAACACTTTGTTTTCACAGCTGTCTCAAGAAAAGGCCCTCAGGACAAGCTGCTTTACAAGTACTTGAACAAAGAATCTGTCTGGTCCTCTAACAGGTTTTGTTATTGGACAGTTCGTGCTGTGTCAAGCCTATCACTCAGACAAAGATCCTCTGTGGCGACACAGCAGTGGTGACTCACTGTATCAGACTGTTTGGCAGAGGAGTTGACAGAAAAATGGCAACCCTGGGAAATGTGTGTGCGTGCATAGACGTAAATATATATACACAGTGTGTGTCTGTGGGACAAAGGAAGAGGATGTATTAGAGAAAGGTTTGCTCCACCGCGTGTGTTGACTTTATGAGTGTGAATGTGTGTCCTTACTTGTCGGTTGACCTCCTTGCGTCTGCTTCAGTTTCTGCGCCGTCCACCTACCCACTGTGCGCCCACAAAGCCAGCAGACCTAATTGGCTTTTCCAGCGCTGTTTGGATGACTCACACTGTGGCGTGATGTGAAGCCCCACTGTTAGTGACAACTGTCAAGCCTCGTTTATTGATGAGTCACTTACCGACAAATAAACTCTCATAAACAGAGAGCTACCTGTCGCAAAATGCAACACGTCATCAGTTTTTTAAACATTTGGATTCATGTTAGGCTGCTTTATCAAACAAACAAACAAACAAAAATTGCTATTATAGACCCATGTCTTTTGAGTGAGTTGAGTCTCAATGCAAGGTGCAGTGAAAGGTAACTCAGCAACCCAAATGCCAGAATAATGTGGACGTTATGCGGTTCCACAAACAACATGTTGAACCTGTTTCTTTATGTTGAATTTTATATTTTTGTGGTCCTGGTTAGATTTAGGTACAAAAATTAGTAAAAGATTTGTACATGACCATGTTTTGGCTGGTTTTGTCACCACAAAAACAAAACACAACAAAACAAAGTTCCTATCATTGCTTAAAGTTACCTGTAATTAACTGAAAGTGTCGACCTCCAGGTGGTCCTCAGCTGCTTGTCTCATCAGAAGTTGCAAAAACCACCCCCTTCCACTTTCTGATAGCAAAAAACAGCTCATGTATGCCAATGTTTAATCCATACTATGTTAAATGTGTTGTTGAATTGTTGATATGTCTCACAGATACAAATTTTATGTAAATGTGGTTTGCAGAAATGCACAGTGCCAGCATTTGTTTGTGCAGACTTGGCCGCACTTTCACGAACTTGTGGTACTCAATTTGCATTTTATGCTTTTTTTTATAGCTTTTCACCACATTGGAAATACAAGGAAATACTGTAGCCTACTTTTTACTCCAGTCCAGTTCAGCACCACTTCAAAATTCAACCTCAATACCGAACAAATATGGTATCATTTTTAATTCTTAATAATGGTGGAATAAATGGCAGAGATATTGAAAAGCTATTGAAATGCATTTAGCTAAGAAGTGTAAGTGGCCACGTAGTGTTGCATTTTAGTTTTGGTAGTTAAAGTACAATTTGCTGGGAAAACTTCTGTACTAGTATTTTGAGTACACTTATATATTTTCTGTTTCTATTTTACTTTCACTTATGTAAAGAGTCGGAATACATGATAAGTCCAATTTTTTTTTTTTTGGTCATTTACATTTTTATTGAGTTTTCAAGATTTTTAACAGGAACAAAACGAACAAACTGACAAAACTAAAACAGACAAGCAAGCTGCTGGTGCATGGCATTCACAAATCACCCACCCCACCAGTCATGACACAGACCTTATCAGACATGGTACATGGGAAAAAAAACTGACAATACAACCAAATATTAGATATAAAATCTATACAGACAGGTTATCCACAGATAAGTCAATATTTGCTTTACAATGCATGGAATGGAATAGGGAAGTGATTCCAACAGATAAGTCCAATTTTTAAATCAGTTAGTCCCAACAGCAATATAATCATATGAGCTATGAAAAAATATGTATTTTATGTCAAAACAAAATCAAAGCAGGTGGTGCTCAGCGCTCACTTGGCAAACAGCTCTGTGGACCTCTGTCCTTCTGTTTCACAGTCATTTGTGCAGCTTCAAGGTGGGTAGATTAAAGTGATGGATATCAGAGACGGTGAAAGTGCTGCAGAGGAGAGTACTTGGCACCAGCTCACAGTGAGGGTGGGTAATGGAGGAGCGTGAAGCCCCACGCTGGCTGGATTATGGCCGCCACCTGCTGTGGGGTAGAAAGACACACTGAGAGGATAAAGATCTGCAGTGAGTTAGCTTGCGCTCTAATGACCCTGCAGTGTGGAAAATGAAAACACACATTAGCAAAAAGAGCTAATCATGATTGCATGTCTGCGAGGATATGCTGATTCTTCAGTGCCGTCGAGACGGAGGTGAGCCCCATGTGGAACAAGAAACACCTTTTTGTCCAAATGAACAGGATGCAACACAAATCAAAGTCGCCATCCTCGTGCTGTGGAGATGAAGGATTTTCCAAATCTCTCATGCAGCGTGAACTTGGCTGTGAAAAAGGCGTGAGACAAAAAAAAGACCCCCTCATAAAGTATTCAGATATATTATAATGCTATTTATAGCTCCCCCTTGACTCCAGAATTAGGTTATTTGGGATTTATTTTATAATTGATGCTTTGATTTTGCCTCTGCAAAGCAGCTGTGTCTGCTAAAACCCATGAAAAGCATTACTGTAATTGGCTAATTTTAGATACAAGAATCAGTCTCATCGGGGGGGCTGCACCGATGGAGCTGAGGTAATCACATGCAAGACTGTGAGTAGGCATGTGCAGCCATGTGTGTATAAGTGGTTTTCCACTCTGTCTTCTTTGAGATGTATGTCACGAGAGTGAATGCATATTTTATAGGATGGACGTGCATTTCACTAAAAGCTTTCTTGAATAGACTGGGGAGGGTTTGCTCTGAATGAAGAAGCTGCACATTACAGACAACCGGGAATGTTAGTATATGCACTGAAGCTATTTCCTAACCAAAGGCATCCCTCACAATGACTGTCATGAACTGAAGTGTTCTTCTTTGAGTTCAAAGGAAAAACTCAAACATACTTGACTTTAATCTGGCCGCCATACGCTCTGGAGGAGTCCCCTTGTGCAGTGATATGCTACTCTTAGCATTCCTGCCACGCTTAGAACCCTCCCTGGAAGTCCTGATCTGTACATGTGCCAGCTATGACTCATCCACAGTATCAAAACGGTGAATACCTAGCTAATAAATTTATTTAAGAGAACAGAAAAAAGGCACAGAGAGCCAAATCTGGCGAGTAAGAGGGGTAAGCAGGGAAGGCTTTGATATTGTGGGCTAGAAATATGCACATTTTCAGTTTGCTGTGGTGTTGGAGAACCCAGTTGCCATTGTGTAACAGTTCAGGTCATTTGCATCAAATGTTCTCTCTCAGATGCATCAGATTATCACAATGGTGCCCAGTATTAACAATCTGAGTTAAGGGGAAGATTTCATGGTGCACAGTCCTGGAAATGTCAAAGAAAACCACCAGCATGCTCTTTGTCGTGTTTCTGACCTGACGCAACTTCTTCAGTCTTACAGACTGTGGGCTCTTCCACCGTTCAGACTGATGTTTGCTGTCTGGCTCATAGCTAAGTCACCAGTGATGATCCTTTACATCTGTGGCACATTCTGAGCTCCTCGCAGACTCCAACAGGGTACTGTTTCTGCTCGAAGTCATTAATTCACAAATCCTGCGCCTGCCAGTGGTCACAACAATGCATGTAACTCAGGTGCTGATAAAGATCAACTAACTTGGCATACTTGCTCATGAAGGTTATTGCTTGCACCTGCTACATGCACATGACTGTGCAGCGCTCCATTCCTTCACAACAGAAACAGTCTGAATTTTTTAATTGCACCTCATACATTTCAACACAGATAAAGAAAGAAATGCCCTTCATTAAAATGCCTATAAACAGTGAACTCAGACAGAAGGTTTACTTCGCATGGCTACATAATGGAGCACAGACGGAGATCAGTGAGAATAATGATGCAGTAAACGCTGAGCATTGTGCTTTCTTAATGTTTTCCCACCAAATGTGAGGATATAGAGAGGCTGACACAGAAGAAAAGAGAGATAAAAGTTTCTGCTGCAACTGAAAATCTGTGTAGATTTAGTCTGTGTGAACAGACAAACATGCAAACTGAGTAAGAATGCTCAGTGGAGAAGGAGATCCATGTCATGAGCCAGACACTGAATAATTTAAGCAGTTCTCATAATAGTGTTATTTTTCATTTGAAGAACAAATCAGCCATGCAGTATCAGAGTTTTAGTCCAAAATGACTTGCATAAATATGTTTATGCATGGGGATATTATCTCAAAATAGATAAAGAAGTAAAAGGATGAAGGGCACTGATTCCCAAACATAAGGGTCAGGACCCCTACAAGAGGCTGCAAGCAAAATCTGAGGGGTCACACACAAAACACATTTTTGTTGTAAACGTTATGCTTCTATTTCTTCTTTCCTCTATTTTTTCTTGCAAGTTACTGGATAATTTTACATATTTTTTAGTTATTTATTTACTTTATTTGAAGGGGACCATGTGCAGTTCAAAACACGAATGTTACCATTTGATGCACCGTACCAGATTATAGCTCAAAGCTAATTTGCGTCTGTAGTCCCTCGGCAGGTCAGACCAAACAAAGACAACACGATAACATCAAACAAAGCTATACTAAAAAAAAAAACACAACACAAACAACACAATACAAAACTACACACAATAGCACGATACGTGCAGTGATACAAAGAAGAAAACACAAGACAGAGTGCAAAAGAAAACTCTACAGAGAAGCACAGCACGCACAAGACACACACTACAAAGCTACGCACAACAGCACATCAAAAGTGTCTGCTTGTCCAATTAAAAACTAGTCATAAAGTCCAGATTTCAAGGTCATTGAGTGCAGAGCTGAGCAGCTGTAAACCATCTTTTCAAGTTGGTTTTGAAAGTACTGAAAGAGCTGCAGCTTCTCCCATCACCAGGCAAATGTTCCACTGATTTGAAGCTTTTACAGTAAAAGCTAATTGCCCCAAAACAGTGCGAGTTGTGTATACTCACTGCTAAGTTCTAATAGAACTTGCTGAGTGAATATACACAAAATCGCGTAGTAGAGAAGGAGCCAAACCATTAAGATTTTATAAACCAAGAATGAATTTAATAAGAATTTAAAATTTTCAAAGCTCGGTAAATTGTATTTCTCCTGTATCCTACAGTGATGAAAATGCATTGGCTTTTTGTTTAAAGTTTTCAAGGTTTGTTTGTACAAGGACTCAAGAGGTCAGCAAGCATATGTGAAAGGATCGTCGCATGCATAAATATCTTGGCTGCATCCATATTTAGACCTTAAATGGAATCCACGGTCCAGATAACAACATTTTGTAACACAATAACATAATATGACCTTATTGGCATGATACAGTCCCGCTGTGAGACACGTAATATTAAAATAATTCAATTAATGGTAACTTCATCCACTTCCTGTGTTACTACAGCTTTATTAAATTCTCTCCATCTAACTCATCTTCCCCTCCCCCATTTTCAGGACATTTCCAGCTCTCCCTCTTCTCCTTTTCCATCCTCTCCTCTCTTTTATCAGGTAGCGTGACCTTCCCGGTTTATCTGAAGATGCACTCAATCTATCTTCAGTTACCTCAGGAGTGTTATGCAATCGCTGGCAGGGGTCACACACAAACACACGTAACAGACACCTGTACTCGTACACATAAACACAGGCAGGAGGTGGGTTGACATGTTCACTCTCTTCCATCCAACAGGGCACGCGCGTTTGCCGTCATAACCCTGAAAGCCTCAGTTTATGAGAATGATGATGATTGTAATTTACACATTTTGCTCGTTGCAGCATGCCATAGATGCTGTGAGTGCAGGAGTGAGTCCTATTGGAAACGCATCCAACAACTCCAGTTACTGGGACGTGGGCAGTGCCTTCTTCTTCGCTGGAACAGTCATAACAACCATAGGTAAAGTTTTAAATAATCCATTCTTCGATACTCTAATATCAGGTCAGTCTAAATCCTAAATATGAATATTGATGGCCTAAATATAAATATAGATAGTAGCCTAAATATAGATGACAGCAGATATAATAGAGAGAAATTTGTCCAGATAAATTCAGTGAATGGCCTTTGAGAAAAATGCACACACATCTTCAGAAAAACATGTAAAATATTAATTTCATGTGGTATTGTTATAATTTATTATTGATTTTGGCCTCCATATGGCTTCGTGTTGTGGTACCATTGTGTTTATAAGCTAATAACTTTCATTTATTTGTCATTGGCGGGCATTTGTTTGCACAAAAAATGTTGGCAAGAATGAAAAAAATCTCATTTTTCAGTGTGTTTTTAGACTTCTGCTGCTCAGCACCAGCAGCTCCATGATAAAAAATAATCACCAGAAGGTCTTGTTTATAATGCAACATTAAATCTAAAAATACAAACACATGCATTTCTCATTAAAAATCTTCTGTACCGCTGCAAATCCCCTCTCTTATTGCTGCCCTCAGGTGAGTTTTACAAACCCTTTACCCTCATGAGCAGGTGCCTAATGATGCAAGACCAAAGCACTGAGGGATTTAACAACCTGTGAAGATCAACATTATCGAGGATGCTGACAAAACAGACACTGCTGACTGCTTTTACTTTATGTCGGAGCCTCTCTACTTGCTTCGTTCCCCTTAATATGTAACTTAAAATTATTTTGAAATAAAAGGAAAAAGCCTGAAATCGAATTGGATAATTTAAAAATGTTAAAATTCTATTCATGAACCAAATTTGACCCGCACATTTAAGTTTCTGTTCTCTGTCTAATACGTTCTTTCATTCATTTAAGTGGCCCCCCAGAATAAATACATTGTCCCTGACTTGTTTCGGTTTAATCCACCGCTTTTATAACTACTGCCTTGACTAATGTGCTGCTGAGCTGTGGCTTTCAGAGTTTCATGTCCTCGCCGCCCTGATATTTTATTATGAAACATCACAAGATGGATTTGAAGACCTCAAGAACTCCAGTTAACACTTACAAAAACAAAACATATTTGTTCTCCAGACATTCTCAAGTAAGCCTAAGTAAAACTTAATGCAAAAAATTCCCGATTAAGCTGTGCTTGATGTGAGAAAACATGAAAAAGAAAGTGAAACTGAATTCTTTGTCTCCTTGTCATCTTCATTGTAGCTCTGTCACTGTAAAGCTTTAATCAATGCAATTATATCAAAGCGGAACCTAATTGTTGTCTCTCTTTGAGATTTTTACCACAGACCCCTTCTATTGGAACTGTGCAAGCATTACATAAGGACTTCAATTGATTATGTTGCATAAGAAATTCCTGATGGTCTTCTGTTTTGCCTCTCATCTTAATATTCCACTCCTGCCTCCTCCTCACCACATCTTCTTGGCCTTCCTTCGCACTCCTCGTTTTTTGTCTTTAATGTCATGTTTCTTCATTTATTTTTATTTTCTCTCTCCCCTCCCCTTTGTTTTCCTTGTTTTGACAGGCTATGGAAACATAGCTCCGAGCACGGAGGGAGGGAAAATCTTTTGCATCCTTTATGCCATATTTGGCATCCCTCTCTTTGGCTTCCTGTTGGCGGGGATTGGAGACCAGCTGGGGACCATCTTTGTGAAAAGCATCTTGAGAGTTGAGAAGATATTCAGGGTAAGCTGCAAGTATCACAAGTATCACAATAAACTGCGTTCTCTTTGTTGATGTGTTGTAGCGCTTTGTAGTTTCGAGTGAAGATGACAGAGCGAAAAGCTCCAATATGCGAGGTATTATTCCAAAACTTCAGCTGACAACCACACAACAACAACAACAACAACAGTAAGATGATGAAAATGTATTTACATAGAACCTTTAAAACACAGTAAGTACTTTACAATATAACAGATCACATTATAAAACACAAAGAGAGTTAGGTTTTAAAAGTGCTTTTTACAACAAGAAAGGCAGGTTAGTTTCCCTTTTTTTTTTTCAACATGATATTTAATAGAGCCTGACAGTTATGGGATTTTTTGGGGCCAATGCCTATACCAAAAATCCTATTTCCGATATATCGGCAATGTGGTTATGGCATATTTGTTACAAAGATATGTAATGAAGGCGGGATATCTTACATTTTAACAATTTTATTGCAAACATCAGTGCACTAAACATAAAACAGTTACTCATTAGTTATTAAAAAACAAACCGTTCTCTGCTGGGTAAACTACATGTAGCATACATACGTTTTCCTACATTTGGAAAAGCTACTGCGATGCAAAAGGTAATGGGGATCTAATAAAAACAAACAAACAAGCAAACAAACAAATGTCATTTTGCCATTTTAAATCACTAGTCAAAGTGTTTTTACTGGCCTTCACAATCAGAATAAGAAGTATAAATATCGGTACGTATCGGAGACCATGTGCGTCGTTAACAATGTCTCTGGACTAAACCAATATCAGCCGATAATATGAGCAAACTGATATATCAGTCGGTCCCTGATATTTAAGCATATCAGATTTGCTTTATTGAGAGTCATGTATCATTACTTTTGGTCCTTGTTGAGCACACTGTCACCTTAAAATGATCCTTTTTATTTGATTGTATTAGTTCAAAAAGTATCTCCTGCTTGTTTTTTTTTTTTTTTGTCAGCAAAAACACAAACAGATCAGCCAGACTAAGATCAGAGTGACATCCACCATCCTGTTCATCCTGGCCGGCTGCATTGTTTTCGTCACTATCCCTGCTGTCATCTTCAAACACATCGAGGGCTGGACCACGCTGGAGGCCATCTACTTTGTTGTGATCACCCTCACCACCGTGGGAATAGGAGACTATGTGGCAGGTAGAACAATAATTGTGCTTTCATGATGCATATTTACTGTTAACCCTAAACCCGTTGGCTTATGTTTCACCATGCTGGTATTTTCCCTTCCTTAACAGGTGGAAATAGCAGGATCAAATACAGGAACTGGTACAAGCCTCTGGTGTGGTTCTGGATCTTGGTGGGCCTGGCGTACTTTGCCGCTGTCCTCAGCATGATTGGAGACTGGCTTCGAGTACTGTCTAAAAAGACCAAAGAGGAGGTGGGCCTCATTCAATTACATGGCACAGTATTACATTAGAGAGGTAGAAAATAAAAGGTCAGTCAGTTGCTGCTTCCTCTCTGTCTTTTGTCTGCGTCCTAATTTTACCTATTAATTGCTGAGATCAGATCTCATCAAAATGCTCTGTAACAGGCTCCTATTGTTTGAGGTGGGGCTGTGCTGAATAACAGGAAGCTTCATTTATGAAATTGACATTAGAATTCTTAAGTAACATTCAACTGCTCAGGTTTTTCGTATATAGTAGGGCTTTGAGTGTTGTGTGGGTTGGATGGACGGAGGAGAGGGACAGACGCCAGCACACAGCTTCTGATGACGGATGTACCTATGAGAGAGAGAGTCGGGAGTAGACCGAAGCTTCCGGAGGGATAAAACATCTGGACTCACACCATGTGGGGATGATAATGTAATAAAATATAATCATATTCACAAACATCTGAAGCTACACATGAAAAGCTTAACAGAGGCTGTAAATGACTGAAGAAGAAGAAATGAAATGAAAGAAGAATGAAATTCAGTACAGCCCTATTTTGAGATGTTCAAGATGTGAACGCCAGGCAGAAAAGACTTAACTGTATTTATCCTCTAACGGAAAAAGAGCTAAAGTGGCTCCGTACAGTGTGTAAAACAAATGGATGGTTTGATCACATTTGATTGACATAGCAACATACATTATGACAGTGTCTTTACATTTGCACAGGTATCTTTCTTTTGATTCTGATCTTGTTTTGATCATATTAATGGATATTTGTGTTCACACAGAACATAGCAGAAACCACCTGAAACAGTATCCAGGTTGCTGATTGTGTGTCTGGACTTTATTTATTTATTTATTTATTTTTACCATTTTTGTGACCTTGTTCTGTAACAACAAATCATGTTTCAAAACCTGGATAAGGTGTTTACATTTCACTGTTACCAGAGATGGGGACTTGCACTTGAGACTTGGACACAATTCACACTTCAGTCGCACACACAGTGACTTGAGACTTGACCTCAAAAGACTTCAGACTTGACTCGGACCTGAGGGTTGGGACTCATGAACAATCTTTTTTGTTTGTTTTTATCAGTAACAAGGTCTGACAAGCTGAATCTCATTTCCTTCTTAATGCAGATTGGTCATTACCCACATGTAACTACTATCTGTAATATAGTACATGCTTTGACTTCCATAGATTAAGCTATGCTGTGTTTCATCACCACCATAAGAGACTTGAAACTTGACTTGAGACTTGAGGTCAAAGACTTTAAACTTGACTTGGTCTGAGCTCAAAGACTTGTAACTTTCTCTGACTGTTACCCACGGTAACATATCTAGGTTTATCAAAAGTAGGAAAAAGTCTGAAACCAGGATTAGCTGTTTACATGTACAAAGCATTATGAGGTAATCCAAAAACCCATTTTAAGCCAAGACTTTGGTGCACATGTGAGGAGGCCGTCACTCATACTAAAGAGCAGATTGAAGAATTTGTTGTCAGGCTCTTTTTTGCTCCTGCACATTGTATCCATATGCATTCTTAATCTGATGCTGATCTTTTCTTTCTCTTGTTACAGGTTGGGGAGTTTAAAGCTCATGCAGCTGAATGGAAAGCAAATGTACGTGCTGAGTTGCGTGAAACGCGGCGGCGCTTGAGTGTTGAGATCCACGACAAGCTCCAACGGGCCGCTACCATCCGCAGCATGGAGCGCCGTCAGCTCGGCCTGGAGCAGCGAGCTCACTCCCTTGACATGCTGTCTCCAGAGAAGCGGGCCTTGTTTGCCAGCCTGGATGCCGGCCGCTTCAAGACTTCCTCCCAGGAGAGCATCGACACCAAGCTCAACAACCTGAGGCTGAAGGGGGCCTGCGAGCCGTACGACCCTCAGGGGAGCGAGCAAACCCCACATACCGCGTCTTCCTCGGAGGAGAATCTCTTCAACCTGCGCTTTGGATCGCTAACCAAGCTGGCCAGACGCAACAAGAACCGTGAGCTGCGGAGGAACATCCCCGAAGACGCAAGACGGGCAAGCGTAGGCATGAATGGCAACGCCATGCTGGGTGAGGAGAGGATGGAAGAAGAGGAAGATGGAGAGCCAGATGACGAGAACACAGAGAGAAAAGAGGGAAACACCAGTCTGACAAACCTGTCACAGTACGCGAAGGAGCGCACTAAGTTAAATGGGTTCCCACCAGTAGAGGCCAAAGATGGAGAGAACGACTAGATATCGAATGAAAGAGCACTTTAGAGACAGAGAGTGAAAAATAGAGACAGACTCAGAACAAGAGTGCATGGACCTGTGAGATGTCAAGAAATGTGCCTTTCTGTTTCCTATGCTTAGGGTTGGAACCGCTCCCAGGAGATTCAGTCATCGTGCCATAGCCATGGGAAGAAAATGTTTTGCCAAAAATGAATGAATAGAAGGGACAGAAGAGGCTGTAGTTAAATACCTCATATCGGATGTTACTGTAAAATGGGCTACTTAAGTACTTACATTTCTACAGGAGCGATCCTTGCAGCTTTGTTGTCTTTCAGCCCCAGGGACTCTTATGAAACTTGGGCAATGGCTGTCTGTTAATGCTGAATTTAACAACGTGGGCAGGACTTCCCGAGAGCTAGCTTCATGTCATCCATCTTCAGAAAACATTATCGATCACCGCTTTGTCATCTCGTCTGTGGTGGCTTTTTTTAGCTCAGCGGCCTGCTACAAAGGGACTTCCACGTGTAATGAATGGAGGGTAGAAGGTCGAGTTTCTGCTGGATCAATAGACAATACGAGCGTTTACCGACCCGACATGTACAATTACTCCTACATGTTATGTGACTTTGAAAATGTAGCCCTAGGGCATAAAAACTACTGCATACTTAAAGCTCATAAAAACAAACTTGATTGTGCACGGTTATTAGAACACAACCATAGCAGTTCACTGACGTAAACTAAAAAGCTTTGAATTACAGCTGTAATTATGTTTCTATGAAATGTACTGCTTCTATTTATATTTGGTGAAAAAAAAAATGTATTTCAGTCGTGATTGGCACCATTTCTTAACTGTTGATCAACACTGAGCTGGGATTCACCCGACAGACACATGTTTAATCACCTTTGGCCATGAGATTGTCAGCATTGTTGAAGACACGTTTTTTTTTTGGATATGACTTTCGCTTCAGCACAAACGTCTTGAGACTGCTTAAATGACTTTAAAATGAATAGTTTTGATGCTGTTGTTTTGTACTCATCAAGCATGTTTGCATCTTTATTTACTCTTTTCTTATATCAGCTAAGCACTTGAGTTGATTTTTTTTCTTAATATGTAAAATATGACCTAAATATGTTATGTTTTCTTTTTTGTATTTCGTTTCTTGAGGTGTTTTAATCTTCATTTGCATTTACAAACAGGACAATGCTAACCAATGCCTACTTTAAATTTTTGCAGAATTACAAAATATATCACTAGCGTGCATTGCATGCATGTCTAAAGCTGAATTACACACACACTGGTTGTACTTGTAACCTGTTTATCTGATATGAATATCATTAACCTTTCCATGACCATGACCTGTGAGCGACTGTTTGTTGTGTACACTTTAATTTATGAACAGATCACATTAAATGTAGTGAGTGCCTTTTCCAGATAATAAACATGACAAAAGAAAATTAAAAGTTGGTAGTTGTTCATCTTTTATTACATATTTATTACAGATTAGCATATGTATTGGTGGAGGTGGAGGCAAGACTTGAAGGACATTGTTTTTCCAAGGGTATTGCTCCAGATTTATATTCCAAAATTTAATCTATCATACGACTTGTCATAGTAGGAAAAGCAAAGGTGTTACTATTAACATGTTAATATCATTTGTTCAGTTTAAGTGACAAAAAAAATGACTGACTATGACTATGAACAAGGAAGAAGCATGCAAAATAGGAGCTCTGAAACTTGAGTAGTTAAAAGGGGTTCAGCCTAAGTTCATTATATTGTTGAAGCTTTTCTCACTGCGACACGTCAAAACGTCTTTTCTGATAAAGGTCAAATTCTCGCTGTTTTTATCAGGTTTCACAAAGACCACTTGCTAGAAGTAGTATTTATGGTTTTGAACTTTATGGGATTCTAAAACCTCTTTTGCAGCCTTCACTCACATTTGCTCGTCAGGAGTTATTGGCTGCACCTGTGCTGTTCTCCACAGCTGACGGCAATCAGCCTGCAGATAGTTTAAGTAAGGGGGCTGGTGTTTCCCTGCTCAGGATGTGTTTTAGAGAGTCAACACCACCAGCTGACGTTCTGTATTTCTGTTTTTTGTGTTTGTGTTTGTGTTGAGTGTTTGAGTAGCTGAGTGGCTCCCAAATTTATTATCATTTGGTTTGAGTCAAGTTTCTGCTTATCCATCATTTTGAGAAAATTAGTAGGTGACTGTGAGCTGTCATTACATTCCCACAAGCACCTTAAGGAACCCAAGGGACCCATGTGAGTGAGTGAGAATATTAAATGATCACATAGATGCTATATTGTGTTGTCATTGAGATTCTGACCCACCATACATCAGGAACAGAGAAGAATTGACGTTTTTCACTTAAAATCACTATCACACTAGTATTTCTTAACTGAACCCATATTTGTAAGGGCCAGCCAAGGTTGGACAAAGATGATGCCATATGTTAAGTCATTCACTGACAATGTTAATAAACCAGCCTCAGAGCCAACAAATGACAAAGAAAGGCTTATGCAAGAGTAATTTAGCTACACACTTTGATAATTTTACCAGCAACTGGATTAGATGATAGAATTTGACACACTTGTGTTTAGAAAGTCAAATTGCCTTTCTTGCCCCATGTAAAACTATAAAATAAATATGAAAATTCTCTTCCTTTACAGGAAACATTACATTATTCAAAACATTTTTACAGTTAATCAAATGCAAATGTTACTATGAGCTCTGATAATACTTAAATTATATACTGATGATGCCACAGTTTCCCCTTAAAAATTAAGGGAATAAAGAAGAACAAGTCACAATGCAGATGCTCTCATTTTTACTGAATTTATTCCAATGCAATATGTCAAGAAAGAATTTAATTTTTCAAATTTATTTTTGTCTTTTCCCTCCTCTAACAATTTTAGACCAACCAATCTTTTTAAATGTACATTATCACCTTGAATTTGCCTTGATGTAGCTTTTGGGTAATTAAATGACAGAATTAATTATTATGTAAGTGACTCCCAGTTTAATGCAGGATACTGCAGCCCGAGGTCTACAACCCATGCACGTCTCGCTCTGAGCTACAGTCACGTGTGTCAGAGTGTGTATGGCGTGCAGTACGAAGACCCAGCTGACAGCTCCACAAAAGAAATTAATCAGGGAGGCAAGTCAGTAAAGGCAAAGCTATAAATTTCATAAAATAGAAAGGGTGGCTGTACGGAGGCTTTTCCTTCAAGGTGGAATTGACCTCAACCCCCCTCCTTACTTTCCTTTTTCTATCTCTCACAATCTCTCTGTCCTTGTCTTTATCTCTGTTCCTTCCTGGCATGATGAATCAGCCAGGGATTTTTGGTGTCACACACCAAACCGCTGGAAAACTCTTAATCACAGTTGATCAAAATGTCCCGAGTGTAGGTGAGCCGAAGTTCAGGGCTGCTGTTTCTGTTCGTGATACAACCTACAGGGAGTTTGACGTGTTCAGTTAATAAAAAAAGAACAAAATCAGCAGCGAAAACACTGGAGCCGACTTCATCCTTTACCTCCAGTGAGCATATGTCTCAGAACATGTATTAAACATTACAGCACCCTAAACAAATACTTACTGGTAAAATCCGCCACTTTTCATGTGGATGTCTGTCAATGTTGATAGTGATTGTGTGCAAACTCCTAGGGTTGTCATCAGTCTATAAAACAATAATCGTGCAAGCAACAGTGACGTGGCTGACGTTACTTTTCCACAAGCTGTAAAATAATCACATAGATGTTGTTACATTCTGACCATGCATGATGGAAAGAGATAAGTAAATGTTTCTTTGCCTGAAATAACATCACATCATCTCTGAGCAGATGCACCAAGTAAGACAGCGGTTAGCCAGAGCTAACCCCCACACTGGCAGCTCCGGCTTGAGTACCCAGGTATTATGCTGTAAAATTATCACACAGATGGTGTTATATTTTGCTGTGATTGAGATTTTAACCCACCATGCATCGTGGAAAGAGACAATTAGATGTTTTCTGCTTAAAATAACATCATATTATCATTGAGTGAATATGCAGGAACAGCCAGCGCTAACCGCTAACACCAGCAGCTAGAACTGTCGCTGACCGGGGACAGTGGCTCAATTAGGCGGTAGCTAACATGGAAGTTTCGGTAGCCTACAGACAGATGATTGGTGTGGCTAACGTTACTTTTTCACAAGCTTTAAAATAATCACATAGATGTTGTATTGTGTTGTGAAATTAGCTATTTACATGAGTTTTGGTGCTTTTGTCTGGTGTTTATTTATTTATTCATTTTTGTTGTGTTATGTTGTGTTTTACCTGAGACTGCATGAGTCTCAGGCGGACAACGCACACAGCGATAGAAATAATCCTACTAAAAGCTTCTATTACCCTCGACGTTTAATAATCACAAAAAACCAAAACAGTATTAGCCAGGTCGCCAAGGTTGTTATCCATCTTGTTGGAAGATTGCTTGTATTTAGTTATGTGTAGTTTTCAATAAGGAGGGCGTTTTGGTCTGCAGAGCCTGAAAGGTGTTGGATAAACAGTTTGTGTTTCTTAATGGAACCAGTGGCATCACTGGTTCCAAGAAGAACAAGCGATTTTAAAACTGCATCCCAGAGACACAGGACATCGAAAAAATACATTATTAGTTTTCACATTATATTCGTAATTCCGATAGAGATAAGTTTGAAAATCAGCTGAGTCTCCCTTTAAATAAACAAACATACAAGAGAACAAAACCACATTGCTGCTCATACATGCGCCACAGAGTTCGTTGCTACACACAAAGTTCCACAGAGTGAGGAAAGATGCTTCTCTGTGAATCCAGACACTCTGAACTGACAACAACATATTTTTACCCTCTTAGGCTTGTGGGCTCCTTTCCTGTTGTAGGACCCTATGCCCATGAATTTCAATGCTTCCAATGCTGATTTCTCCTGGGAAGGTCAAACTGATAGGCAAGCGAGCCTGAACCTTTGTGGTCTGCCTATAATCAGAGGGCTGAATCAGCATCATGACAGAAGCAGGTAGAGTCAATTCTTACTGCACTGCAGGAAATGGAGATTTTTTTTAAATCATAGAAATTACGGTAATATCTAAATGTACAACTGAAGAGATGAGATAAAAGGTATCATTTTTGTGTTTCAGGACCAGTTTTCATTTAAAGTGTCTGCTCCCACCATGTGAAGTTTCTATAAAAAATGGGGATGCACTAAATTAAAACATTTTCCAGTATAAATCCATATCACACCCCCATTATACAGGCTCAGAGATAATCAACACCTCACCTACACAGTGTCAGCAAAAACTGAGAAAGAGGCTGTTGCTTTGGATGGCACAGGTGCACCCACTTATATATCAGGATGTGATCAAGCTGCTTGAAATAACCGTTTACTGCATACATTTGCAGACCCTCACACCCTGCTAGTTGTAAGTATTAAAATTTTTACATATTAAAACATAGAGTGGCATGTTTCTGATGCAGTACATGAGAATCTGAAGTGGGTGTGAAGTTGCATTTCTGGGTAGAAGCACTCTGACAGAACCTTAGCTGCAGTGCTAGAAAAGGAAGAAAAAATCTGAATAACTTGTGTGCATGTGCATCTAAAGGTGGCTTAAAGAGATTTTTATTTAAAATTTTACAGTATATTCAGTCATGTGTTTACATCAGCAACCTCAAGAGACACATTATCATTATTCCAGTACTTACAATGAAAATAAAGCAGCAAATCTATAATACACTTTACTCTTTGACTCTTGGAGGCATCAGACTTCCTTTGCAGACTGCACCAACATCTGCTGCTCCCTCTGCCTAATTATCTCCTTCTCACGAACAGGTGCCTTTCCCATCACTGTTTATCTCCTCATCTAATTTTCTTGTACATCCTCAAACTCTTTCTCGCCTCATCTCCTTGTGTCTCCTTCTGACTAGGGATGCGAGTTGAGGAGGCAAAGAGGAGAGAAAAGTCGAGGTAATAAGCAGAAAAGCAAAATCGCTTTGGAGCCTCCATTTTAGAGCAAGATTAATTAAATGTGATGTACAGCTGCATCATCTGGCTCTATTATAGCATGATAGGTTAATGGATGATTCTCCATTTCCCCAAAAAAGGTTTAGAAACCTCTGTCAGCTCTCTTATTCAATAACCTTTAGGGGGAGAAAGGAAACAGTGATGTGTGGCTCGTCACAACACGTTGCACCCACAGGCCTCCTTTAATAACTGGTCACAATGAAAGATGATAAGGAAGAGTTTGACCTTGTTGGCAGAGGAACAGACTTGTGATTCATTACATTTATTGCCTCTAACCATCCTTATGACGCTCAAGTAAGCTGCATCATGGTATTGTGTTTACACTGTTTTACTGCTGTTTATGACCTCTATGAATTGACTTTTTGCAAGCATCTGTCTCACTGGCACCTGCAGTTTTAGTTGCATTTAATTTGATGTTGTTGCAAGACTGAAGTTTGTATGCAACAGCTTAAAAAAAAAAAAAAAAAAAAAAAAGCAACATTTATACATTTGATAGTTTGGCAAAGTACGTCTTTCCATCTGGCTTTTGTCTAAATTCTAACACTTTTCCAGAATGAATCTTAAAAAGCCAAAAGGCATCTCTTATTTTTGGCATAATGGCAGTTAAGAAAACATTAACTGGTGTTCTGTAGCTTTACAGCTTTTCCCTCCATTAGAGAGCTGCGCAATTTAACCTGAGGGATGTTATATAGCATCACAAATCCATCAAACTAGAATTGTTTTCGAGTGTGTACGAATGAGAACAAAGGCTTGTGTGAGTGTGTCAAATCCTGAGAGGGTGACCCAGCATGCACAGACACACATTCTAATCTTACAATGTGTACAAGTGCACTTGAATAAAGGCAAATGCAAGTCAAGGTGAGGGCAGATACAACAGAAAAATCCCTCCCTGTTGCAAATGAAATCCAACTCACTTCTAGTTTCCTTAAGGTATTTTAAAAATGGCAGTGAATCACCTACACAAACCCATCCCCTGTATGAATCTAACATGTATCAGCCAGTTCTGCAGCTTTTTTTAGTTACAGTATCTTAAACTATTCCTCTGTTTCAGGGATATCTGAAATGAATATTCACTTGACTCACCGAGGCTGTGGGTAGGATTGACCCAGTCTTTTCTTCAAAAGTCACAGTGGATTGGAGGAAATATTGTTGCTATTTTAGGAAATCCCGAAATAGCACAAAATAACAAGCTAGACCTAACCCCAATTACATTTACCTACACAATTGTAGCAACCCAGAGATCTATAACTTCAGCACCAGCATCAGTGAGCATCACATGAGCATTAAATGTTTATGTTCAGCTACTTGTTTTCACTCATGGCTCATACCAGGGTGGGTATCAGCCAAACTTTATGGAAAAAAAAGGTAGTTTAAAGAACATTCAGCTTCCTGTTTGTGAAAAGGATTACTAAATGGACTTTTAACATTTCATCAATTTATTTATTTTTTAAAAGTGATTTGGTACAAGACAAAACAAGTGAGAGACGTGATAAAAGTACACATTAAGACAGAAAAAATCAGAACGAGAGAAAAAACAAAACAATAAAAAACCCCAAGACAAATACGCTGTGTGTGTGTGTGTGCATTTTGTTGTACCATATTTGTGAGGTCCGACAATACTTGGCCCACTATGCTTGTGGGATTCCATCAGCTTTGTGGTGTATGTGTGTGGAAGTGTGTGTGTGTGCGCTGAGAGGCAGAAAATGGAGATGGTTTGAAAATAACTTGGGTGGTCTTAGGTGGTAGAATAAAAAAAGTGTGATTCACAAAGAGATTAGACTAAATAATTGAAGATAAAATCAACATTAAAATGGATGAATAATAGATAAACATTTTTAACAACTGAAGAGTAGATTTTTTAACCTACATTTAATGAAAATTATTAAGTTTTTTTATTAGTGACACCAAGTAAATCTAAAAAAAAATTCACTGAAAAGAAAAAGCACCAAAGGGAGAGAGATAAAAAGGTGACAAAGAAGAAAACAAAATGTTCTTTTATGTTTATAGCATCCGTTATCAGAAAATCATTTGCAACATCATCAGTGAAATCATTCAGTCTGCATTCTCCTCTCCTTCCGCTAACTGTGTTCAACTGTTTTCCAGGGACATCGTTGCTGAATTCTGGGCTTAGTGACCCAAAAATGTAGTAACCCGAAAATGCTGCGACTGATTTAAGAAATACAAACACGCCAGAGCGTTTTTCCTGCACAGCAGAATGATAATGGGTGCAGCTAGACCTTTCTCCAATACAGATACGTTGCTGACACTTCAAAAATCAGATAGTGTCTCTATATTAGGTCTAAATGATATAAGCCAAAGCTTCTTTGTAACAAGAATTTTAGCCAGTTATGAACCACAATATTTTTGTCACCTATAGGAAATGAAAAAAAAGATACGATTTCATCTTACACATTAAAATTAAAGTCATACATTACTGCATTAAAATGCCAAAAGTTGATGCCCCCATTTTAAGTGATAATTTCCTCGCATTGAAGATTTTTGAAAGGTTGGTGTCAGAACAAGGAGCCATGGTGAGAAAGGGAGAAGTGTGAAATCGCTGCAAGCGACGGGGTGGATGATGATGAGGAGGAAAAGTTGAAGGGAGTGTCAGACAGTCACCCGGAGGAGCCCAGCATGCTTCACGTCAACAGGAGACAATGTGAAACTGAAATGAAGAGAGGTGAAATGTGTTGTCATCCAAGCCGGTGAAGGGAAACTGACAAATCGAGTACATTAAGTGACACTGAAGTATCACAGAGGGCTTCGGCTGAGAGCAGGAGCAAGCCTTGACTTTAAGACAGATTTTGGATTGAATAGGGTTGACAGCTACAGTAAGACTGTTAGGTTAAAGATAGAAATTGTTTGGGGATGCAAGTCACTCCTCCTCTTTCGCCCTCTGTCCATTTTATTTTCTGTCACCGACTGCCACAACTGCTCATAGGCTAAGAAAAAGTAAAGAGCCTTACAAAAAAATCAATTGTGAACAATTACTGTATTTTCCTGCATACTGAAGCAGATTAAAAGTAAGCATGTCTGTCTGAGCACAGATATGACCATGCTACATAATATCTGGATGCTCTTGAGCTTGCTTCATGAGCTCTAAGCAACAGGATTTGTTACCTCCAGTATAAAGCTCAAATTGTTCTCAAAATATCTAAGTTAAAAAAAACCTTCCCCTCTTCTCACGCCTAAAAACAGTGAGACAAGGGAGCTTTATTATTTTCACAGGTACAAGTCTCTTCATGAGTCTGTTATACCTCTGCACCACTGACAGCTGTTGCCAGAGACATTATGTTTTCAGGTTGTCCATCTGTTTCATTCCTGTGAACAGGATATCAGGAATGCCTTGAGGGAACTTTCGAATTTGGCTCAAACGTGGCTCAAACACTTGGACTTGGATGAAGTAATTAGATGTTGGTGGTCAAAGGTCAAAGTCACTGTGTCCTCAAAAAACAAGTTTTTGACAAATATCTCTTTGAAGGGAAAACTTAGGCTAGGTGGTCAGGTATTTTTGTTGCAGGGCCGGGCTGTTTTTGGCCGACAAGCTCCAGTGGCCTAAGACCACGTCTACACAGAAGCAGCCCTACTAAAAATGGAAAGGACTTCCCTTTGCATCTTAAAAATATTACATGAACAACTTAAAGTGCTGTAGTATGCATGCCAGGCCAGTACTCAGTGGTGTAAGTTTGTAATTTCATACCATCGGAGCTGCTGAAGTTGCCCTAAGTAGCCCTAAGCAGCCTCAAATAAAAGAAATTCAGTCATGAATTGACTTCTAAAATTACGCGACTTACACACTGAAATTCACATCAATAGACTGTGACCTGCTTTGGGGCATTGCCGAGTGTTCAATCAGAGTTTGGTAGTGGCTAGACTGGAATGCATTGACTTCATTAGCATTAGCGTCGTCACCGTGTTTAGAGGCGTTCCGCTTGCCAGTTTACACAACTGGGAAGAAGGTTGAGGTTTCAAAAGATTCCACTCTGGAACCTGGTTTCAAACGTTTGCGGTTTCGGGGCGCCGGCATGCCATTCTCATGTAAAGGGAAGGCTGAACTGCAACAAAAGTGTTTCGTTCAATGCAAAAACTTGCACTGTGTAAACTGCCTCTAAGAAATCTCTAGCCTGAAAATAGACAGTTGCCTAACCCTGACCAAAACTCTTTCACTTCTACATAACCAGGTGCTACTGAGGCCATAAACTTTTTTATAAGTTGCTTAACTGTCTTGAATGCACACTCCTGCCCAAGGTGATGATTTTTTTTTTTGTTTAATTTTGGCAATGGATGTTTTGATTAATTGAGGGAAATCATTTGACCTTGTCTATTATGTCAAACTTTTGTATG
>JAQFJA010000007.1:10959171-10970554 GCA_029874485.1 Naso brachycentron
ATACAGAAATTTATTTGGCATATGTCTTTACAAAAGGAGCATTGTGTATGTGGTTTACAACATGTCTAAATACATATTTCTACATCAACCATTTATTAAAAATAACAGACTTGCAAAGTCCTTCTTTGAACATTGTACAAGTACACTTAGAATAACAGAGATTAGTCTACTGTGTATCTGAAATTCTCCTTACATGGATACAACTGATACATAAGATAGTATTGTAAGTCGCAGTGTATGAACATTAGAACATGTATGGTGGTAACAAGACAGGTTTATATCTTTTAACCCAAAGTACATTTATATTAACTTCTAAATCTCAGGAGAAATACATGTTTACCAAAAAAAGACTCTCTCTATTGTTCTCTTTGTCTAAAATACTGTACATGGATCAGTCAGCTTGTCAGGTAAATAAAAACTATTCTGATTGGTAATTAGCATTTGAAAAGACCAAATTATTTCCTTCTTCCTAAAATAGCTTGCTATTTTCAAAAACAGTGTAAGCAAAGCAGACATAATTAGCGAAGCTGCAATGGTTAGCAGATGTAAGATTTGTGTAAACACAGTGCAGTGAATTTCTTTGTGTGGGAGCAATCACAAAACGCTTCCAGAAAAAAAAAAAAACAAAAACAAATTGTAGCTGCAGGTTAATGTCTGAGTGTCACAATAAAGTTGTTCCAAATTAGAATGAGGATTAGTTGCCATGGAAACAGCTGCCTCCAGATTCCATGGCAACACTAATTTACTGAAGAGTGAGAAATTTAGAGGAAGAGCTTCAACCTATATTTAACAACTGCATTTCAAAGTAAAGGATCCTTTCCCCACCCACATTAATATAGTGCACATTCATCACAAGGTTCACCAGAGATCTGATCAAGGTTAAATCACTTTTGATACGTATATTTACCAAAATCTTCTTTTACATGTGTGTAACATTAGGAACCTGTACCTTCTGCTCCTGACCAAGTGATAAAAATACTTTTACAAGCTGAACTTCATGAAAACAAACCACTACAAAAATCAGGTGCCGTAAGAAAAGCAGGCTATATCATCTTGCAATTCCATTTGTGCTTTTAATTGCATTTTGTTAACATCTGTAGATAATATCTAAACACAAATGAACAGACCATGACAATACAATTAGATTTTCGAGTAATCCCTGGTAAATATTTGACATAAGACCATTGATTCCAAAGGGACTAACTTAGTTTTACACTACACATCTCATTATAATGTCATCATCCATTGTGTATAATTGAGTTGCAGAAAGCCTATTTATTAGATTTTAAATGTGAACAAAATGAGTTGTATGCTGGCCACTGCCTTATGCTTCATTTCCTGTCAGTAAAAATGTTTAGAAACATGCACTGACGATCAGTGCCTATACGATGTTTGAACCACAAATTAGGCCGAAAATTAGCTCCAACGTCCCGTGCCTCAGTGCTAACATGAAAACACTCCCAATATGTTCTAAATGTTTTAACATTCACTGTCTCTATTCAGCCGCATAATTAAACAGCACCACCCTAAATTGCTTGGCAACTATCTGGAGGATATTTAAGATGGCCTACATCAACCCAAATCTTAAGCCCCATTTAATCTTCGCTCATCGTTGCATTACAAGTGAGGGTGTCTGAGGAGGAACATGGAAACAAACTTAAGTTGAAAAAAAAAAAAGCTGATTTGATTCCTGCTTGAAAGCGCAGAGGTGATGTTTCTGTTCCTAACTAAAGAGCTGTTGTACACAAAAGCCTCTTTTCAAGCTTGCATTCGTAGCAGTCCCGACAAATGCAGCCAAGTCCAACTTTTCCTCTAATAAAGAAATACAATAGTCTATATGTCATTGTCTCGCAACTTCCTCACCCTTAGGGGCCCAAATTGATCCAAGAGCCAAGTGCAAGGGAGAGACAGAGAAAGGGAGAGAGACATAGAGAGTGTGTGTGTGTGTGTGTCTGTCTATGAAGCGTGGTCTCACCCAGGGGTCCAGAGATCCGTAAAAAGCAGGATGTGTGTATGTGGGTGAGCGGGATTGTCTTTGTAAGCATATGTTCATCAGAAAGTGCAGGCATAGACAACGCCCACCACCACGATGTTTCCGATGGTGGCGACGATGGCGATCCAGAGCCAAATGGCATCGCTGGACATCGACTGCGACTCGTCCTGCTGGCCGTGCACAGAGGCGGCCGAGGCAGCGGCGTGGACACTGGCTGACGAGTTGAAGAGCGAGTGCTCGCCGCTGTAGTCGTCATTGGGCGAGGAGTCCATGAAGGCTCCCGTCATTACGGGGATCTGGGAAGGAATTTTTCAGGAGATAGGTTACAGTGTGTTTTGATTTTGGCACTTTTAGTCAACCTGCATTTGAAGAAGACAGAATGAAGAGAGAAGTGAGACATTTCACATTAAGTGTTTAATATGCCTTTCCAATCACTGGTTATCAAAGCTGTGCCAATTACTGAGAACACTGAGGTCATGGCCTCTATTTTTAAGGTAATTGGTTGTCTAGTGGGAAATACTGATCCCGATTCCAGTACTTTTAAACCACGATGAAATTTGATTACTTTTAGGCCACTAAAATAAAGGATTCAGAGCTTCTTAATCTGAATTTTATTTGGTATGAAGAGGGTTTTGAGACACATTTAAACCTTTATGTCGGGATGGAACAGTAAATCTGCACACTAACATTCATTGTACCTCACACAAATGATGATGAGTTATTCTAACTAGTATTTAAGAAACACAAGAAGTTTTCACCATGTCTGTTGTCTTCCAACTACAAAATAAAAGAGTCTGTGTAGAGGGTCTCTCAGACAAAACATTTTGACTTAGGGTTAGGGATAATTCATCAGTTTGTCATTCCCTTACTTTACCTTTAGCCCCCATGTGGGGTTCACATTTGTGGTTTACTTCATATGTCTCAACAACTGGATAACCTAGAAACAGTACAGATGTGCATGATCCTGGAAGGATGACTTATGATATCTTTGGTGATCCCTGAAATGTTTCTCTCGAACTCTACTGCCAGATCAGATTTAGTTCTTTTTGAATCGATTACTTGGATTTGTGACCTAATTTTCTGGAAAAACAATGACAACCTTTGCAGCCATATCAAGGCTTTGTGTTAACTGCTTAGTAAATGTTAGCATGCCAACATGCGAGACATAGCACCTGAATCAGTGTAAGCATCATGAGTGCATTAGGAGGCTTGAGTTAGCATTTACTTCAAATCACTACTTTGCTTAAAGCTGCAGTGGGTAACTTTGGAGTAAATATCAATAAATTTTTGTGTTCTATGTGGAAAAAATGTCATAATACCCATAATCAGCTATCAGTAAGTGACGTGGTCTGAGAGTACAGTGAGATCTCTGTGTTTTGCCATGCCTCTGTATTCAGGATTGATAAAAAACCCTGTCACTCCCATTATCTTTGTCCAATCAGTGATGCTCCCTGTACTCTCTGTCCTGATTGGCTGGTCCATGCTGCAAGCAACACTGTCAGTCACTCAAGCTTGAGTTGAGATGGACCAGTTTGTAATTTTTCCTGCAACTTTTCAAGATGAACTTAAAAGAGAGCGTGACAACAAACGAAATAAGAGCCAGTACGAATGGCAGCAGCAGAGTTGCTTCCCAGCAAGTCTCATGCTACAGCTAACATTAGCTCGTTAGCAGAAATTACCTACTGCACCAATAGGTAACCTAAGCCATCACAGTTTTGCTGGCGAAGTTTCATTTAAGAATGGGAGTGATTTTGCATTTTTTAAATGTTAGTTTGCCAAAAAAGGAAAAAAATTAACTTAACAAAAACAAACCACTCTACACCCATAATGCAGCGAGCCCAACCTGACTTTCCTGCCATTCTTAGCAGCATTCGTTCCATTTGGTTGCGCATTAGCAAGTCTGAGTGCTATATTAAAAGATATGAGAGGTAACTACATCACGGCATCATTAGTAAATGGTTACAAGGTTTCCCACATGGACGTGCAGGGTCTCACTCTGTCTCACACACAGCTGAGTGTGTTTTCACGTGTGTGCATCTAAAATGTAGAGCTTGATTAACATGGAATGAATATTTCAGATGTGGCAAGAAAATATGATTTATTGCTTGGGACAATCGGAGTCCTGTGAAGGTTAGCCATCAGAGCAGAAGCAACTGAGTGCTCTTGTGTGTGTGTGTGTGTGTGTGTGTGTGTTTGTGAGTGTTTTAAGTGTGTGTGTCTTCATAGTCGGGCGTGTGATTGGAAAATGCATGAGAGACCCGTACCTCACTCAGACTGGAAAACAGACTCTGCTGAAGACGTTGAAAAACAATGCTAAAAATACCTCGGAGGGATGTTGAGTGCTCACATACACAAATTCTCTCTTGCTTGCTCATTTGCTCACCTTAGCTCTCTCTCACACTCCCACCCTCTGTGTCTCATGTACACACTGGCTAATGCATAAAGACATTCGCACACACACATAGACACACATATACACGGATACTTCAGGTCTTCCCTCCCTTGCACAGGGGAAAACAGTTTATAAAGCTTTGTTCTGCTCTCCGTTCATTGGCCCCTGGTGGTAAATAATGACATGACACATCCTGTGAAGCGCCTGCTGTTCACATGAGCCTGATGGAGGAAGACAGGCATGCATAAAGTCAAGCAACCTGGGTCTCCCTGCCCCCCACTCGGCTACTATAGCTGCTGATGCCTCCTGCTGCAAAATCTCATATGCACTTTCCATCCATTATAACATTTCCGAGCAGATTCAAATCAGAAAGTGATATGCACATCATATCCGCCAAGACTTTTGGAAATGAAAGTAAGAAGAGTAATGCACGATGAGTCTAAACCACAAATGTGTTAAAACAAGTCTCGCTGAATCTCGATAATGTTGGGAAATGGTAACCACACCCATACAAATACTTTGGCAACAGGCTGATGGGCTCTGTAATGACAGGTGTGGTTAACCATCCAAGCTGCCCTGGGAAACAAACATCTAAAAACAGTTATTAATTAACACATTTTGACATAGAAAATTCAATCAAAAGTACACTCAACCGAGAGTGTGGGAGTAAAGAGACTATAAAACATTAATACATTAAAGTAAGACAATTATTTTAGTCTATATGAAAGGAAAGATTAAAATATTGAACATGACATATTGCCAAGGTCAGTATCATATCCCTGCTCCTCAGGGATCCTCAGGCTCCTCAGGGATGGGTTAAATGCTGAGACCAAACTTCACTGTGTGCTGCATATGTGACCAGTAAAGTACCTTTACCTTTTACCTATTATATGGGAAACGATTGACAAAGTGCTTTGCCAAAAATAGACCTTAATTTACAAAATCTATGTTTACAAGATGTGTTTTATTTGTATTTTTGGTTTAGACAACAGATTATAAACATAAGAATAAACTGACTTAATCCCATAAATCTTAAAACTCATTTTTGTAGGGCAATCTTGAAAAGAAACCAACCATGCATCTTTCTTTTTTAAATTTTTAAAATTTATTTTTTTTAAAATTTATTTTATTTTTTTTTTATTAAAGGCCTTTTTCCTTAAACTCTCAACTGCAGAGGGCACCAGCGAATACAGCAGGCCTATAATGGAGGCAGGACTTTATTTCTCCCTGTGGTGAGTATGTTTCACTTCATATTTTAGTATCCTTGTTTCCAAATCTGGTTCCTTTTTTCCCTGTTTAACTTTCCACACAAAATTTCTTCACAAAGCATCACAAAATATAGCTCACGTTGACCATGCCCCTGTCCCCTGTTTGAGATTTGGCTTTTATGAAAGGAAATTTGCATGATTTGTTGTGTGATTTAGGTGAGATTGATGTTGTTAGACTTTTTAGTAAAATGTCCATGTTTCTGACATTTTCTTTTCAGTGATAATAAAAATTGTGCTGTTTCAAGAGGTGAATCTTTTTGGTAGTAGAAGTTTATTTTTGCAGGGTCATGAGATGAAGTTATTTTTTGCATCTTAGTGTTAAATAAAAGCAGTTTTGGTATTGTTGGACAAATGTAACTGTTTTTTAGAGTCTCATAAGTTGATGTGGTCTTGAAACATCTTACCGCTAAACTTTTGACAGTAATGAGAGTTTGATATCAAGTTTTTTATATTTTATTTTCCACATTGATCTGCATGAGGAAAACAAGCTGTCAAAATCTGTTTTGTCACATAAAACCTCAAGGCTTTTTCTGTCTACCTGTTACTTTGAAGAAGCTCATCTGACCTCTTTCATCACCGTGCGACTAACTTGAACTTCTTTTGTTTTAAATCACAACATTGTGACTTCTAGATGCAACAATGTTGAAAACCATATCCTGCATTCAGAGCTGCGTCCCACTTAATCTAACGTTCAGTCCGACGATAACTGGAGCTCTCAACCCTGTCTGCATACTTTATATTTATGATTTATTTATAAGTAACTCATTGTCCACAGGAGTGAGCTGTTTTCATAAATGGGGAAGTGTACCGAATAAAATGAAGCAGAGTTGGGAGCGTGTGCAAAAATATTCCAGCAAGCCTGAATCTAAATATTTGAATGCTCACAGTCCCTATTTTTGGCAGAGATGTGGTGTGTATGTATATACACGAAGGTGGGTGTTTCTATTACATGTCAGTAGTATATCATCATTCTTTAAGCTTGCTCTTCTGTCCCACAACTCCCATGTGGATCATGCACACGGGGTTAGTGCAGAAAGCGGTTAAGCGCTAATGGAAAAGAGGGAAATAGAGACCTGGCGAAGGAGCATCCCAGAGCATCTGAGCACTTATGCGGGCAATAGAAGGTCATCCTCTAAGCATTACTGCCAGGAAACTCATGCCTGTTGACATACAGTACATGGATCAATGACTTCAGGAATAAAAGTACTCACCAAAGTTTCCTGGAAACCACAAACATTCACCTCTGTAGCATAAGCAACAGTAAACTGGAAGCTAACTGGCTTCAGCAAGCACATTCACACAGAAAGCTTGGAGTTAACTTTCAGCCTCCTGAACGCACATAAAAAATATTCCCTTGGCAAAGGTGAAAGTCAGCTCATGAAGTAGTCATTTAATTAAAAGTGAAGGCAAACGGGTTCACGCTCAGACTGTGAAATAGTCTCTTTAAGTTCACAATGACCGTATCTTTGCTCTCCTCATTATGCCGGCTCTGAAAGGTTTGTGCTTGTTATTCTTCTGCATTACAAAAGAATAAAGAAACAGATGAGGTGGACATTTTTTCATCCAGTGTGAACCCGTTCACCTTCAGTTGGAATTGCAGATTTTAGTGAAAAGCGAGGGCAGTGATTATGTTTCTTTGAGAAACATGTAATTTTACCTAAAATGTACGCCACTATTTCAAAAAAGATCATCTTTGGATGGGATCAGCTGCTGTTTCTGTAGTTGGACAAATGGCGGAACAATAGAGCTGGCTCATTCCACAGAGACTCCATTCTCACTTGTCTCACAACCTGATAAAATCCAGATTAGATTTAGGATATAATCTGCACATTAAGGCGTACCTGTCTCTGTTGGCCAGATCACAAATTGGATTGTAATCAGTGTTGCTCAAAATCAAAATACTGAAGCGAAGGTCAGATGATGTTGTAGTTTCCACGTCTAATAATGGTTAGTCAGACCCACTCTTGCATACCAGGAAAAATGATCATATTATTGCTATGAAATAAAAACAAATGCATATGTGTTAAGATGAATACAAAGACATTAATTGACGAGTTATTTGATATACTGCCACATGACATCCACTTCACATACAAAGATGAAAGCCCTTTTTTAAATATTAAAACTGCTAGGTCAGCTTCGGGTCGGCCCACTGCCAAACAAAAAAACCTAACTGGTAATTTTTTTAATTGTCCTTAAGTCAACCTTAACCCAAAAGATGGACTTTTCTTGTCAGGTGTTGGTTGTGTCAAGGGCACCTGTGTTCAATCTTCCTACACACCTTTAATAAAGGACAGTTTCTACCCTCTTAAATAATAGTGAGGTGGTGCAGTGCTTAAGTGGACAACTGAAGGTTATGGATATGAATCCCAGTGGTGTCTTTTTAATTTACATTCTTCTTCTTACATTGCCTTCTAATGCCGACTTCAATGCCAACATACTGTTTATACATATATTTTTTTGTTTAGTTTTTATTTTTACACATAATTTATTATTGCTGTCTGGGTCATGGTTACAGCATATGTCGACCTTGCTGGGATAACCAACAAGGACGTCCAGATGACGGATTATAAAGTCAGGGATGTTGACATGATCCCAAACTCGGAACTATTTTGGAACGATGACAGGAAGTCTTTCAGCATCTAAATGTTTGCTGGGGAATGACAGCATTTCAATCTTGAAAGCCTGAAACTATCCACAGCTGTCCAATCCACCTAAGATTCATGAAGTGACGATGTGTGAATGCGCTCATCTCAAACACATGAACCACAGCCAAACATTGCATGTGCATTACTTGTGCAGAAGTGCATCCCTCATGTGTAAAGGGAGAATGTAACGTTAGCACTAACACTGATTTAGGCAGCTTTGAAAGGGACCTTTTGAGCAGATGAAAGTAGTTCAATGAGAGCTATTCAGAGAGAAGCCGTGGATTATTCAAAGTAACCAGGACATTGTTTCTCGAAAGACATGTAGCCACTGAATTTTTCAAGTGGATTTTTTTCTGTCCTTTGAGCAGCACAAAATTACAGTCAGCCCTGTTGTACTCGGGCGGCGGCGGAAGTCTCGACACAACTATCTGCATGGCTAGACAATTGTAAAGGTGATTAAAAATAGCAGCTTTTTGAGATTTTAACATCTTTAAACCATCAGTATTCTCATGGATTACACTTCTTCACATCCTTTAAGTTTGGAACTGATACTGTAAATGATAAGTGAAATAAACAGGATTAATGGTGGGCAACTTTTTAATTCTACTGTGTGAAATAATCTGGAAAGTAACTTCCCTCCATTAACCAACACCAAATAAATCTCCTGACTTGCATATTTCACACCCTCTTGGCTCTGAGTGATGCCTGCACCTGTGCAACACTCCACACAGCAAACCCCCCCAATCTGTGGTACACGATACAGTGAAGTTCCTTTCACTGTACGGTTTCCACCTGCTCTGCTCTCAAAGCTTTGATTTATTCGTCCCAGCTGTTCCTTGAGCTGTGCCATCCTACACGGATGATCACAGTAATTGTGAAATAGAAAGGCCTGTAATTGCCTCCTGTGGGATGTCGCCACCAGTAAAGTGCTCAGTGAAATGGCTCCCGGACAAAACAAGCAAAACCCAAATAAATGTCTTTTGGAAAAGAGGTGAAACCCAAACACATACCTAACCACAGAGGCACTCAAGCGCAGCTTTTAAGGCAAAATCAGAGAACAGGTTGGTTTTTCTGCACTGGGGGATAATGCAAGGTCAGGCTCAGACATGAGTCAATACTTGTGTCCTCTTGGAGATTGAACCTTGAGGTGTACTCGAGAGAATGGACAGTATTGGAGAACACAGGCACAGAGGCAGACCCCTGCCGTGTAAAGAATGGACTTTTGTGTTTGACATCAAAGGCATAATCAATGGAAACACACAGCTGTTAATTTTCTGAACTGTCACAACCATCTCTGCTCTATAGATTTTCTTCTTCCCGTATGGAAGGGTGTTATTACAGGCTTCACAATTGTCTACATATGGCGTCATCATTGGATGTTTTTTAATCCAACTTTTGATGTGAAACCTTACTTCAGTCAAGACGTTAGAGCAGATCAATATGAATTTCAGATTTTTAAAAAGTTTTGTTTCTGTTTTAATGTGAACAAAACCAACCCAGCCCCTCTATTTAAAAATTCTGCCTGTTGTCAGCTTCTTTGAGAGAAAAGCTTTTTAAAGAGTACTCGCCCGGTTTAGAGAGGAGTTCTCCCTCAGCACGGCAGATTACAAAGCTTTTGGTCACGTCCACACGTATGTTAGCCTGGCACAGCCAAACGAATCAGTCTTGTATCTCTCGATTCACAGTTCATTTCCAAGGGGCAGTACCAACAGACGCAGTCAAAACTGCTTCTAGGCACAACTGGATAGACATACAACCATACAACCAATCAGAGCTGTTTACCTCGGCTTTTCCCTCGCACTCCAGCTGAGCCACTGCCATGTTTGCTTTGAGAGGAATTGCAGGTGAGCCAAAACCCCCTCATTATTGATAACTAGGCAATATTAAACAAAAGGAATGTTCTGACAAGATCTGACCGGACAAAAGCACTAAAACTGACATAAATTGCTAGTTTCACAACACAACAAAACAACATCTATGTGATTATCTTCAGGTCGTGGAAAATTCAAGTTAATAGTCGCGCCACTCATGTGCCTGTAGGCTATCAACAATTCATGTCAGCTTCCAGATATACAGATCGGAGCTGCTGTTTTCAGCCCCTTCAATGAGTCATCACATAAAGCCCACCTCGTATGAGATGAATGGTCGCGATTGGCCCGTCAGGCTTTGGATGGGAGGAAACAGGCGTGAATGGGGGAGTTCCCAGACCATTTTTACTATTCAAATTAATTCACAGAGTGAATGGGTCTGGTTTACTAGGCTACATGTATGTGAATTTTTTTGAAACGTTGTTTTTTTTTTCTGCGTTTTGGCCTCCTGCCTCTACAGTTTTGGGTCACTGGAAACAGAGGTTTTGGAAAACGCCTTCTAAGGTGGACATTTTTAAAAACTCAGTTTTGTCTGTATTCGTGGGGACAGCTGAAACTGAGGTTTTGGGGAAAGCTGACGCCATTGCTTCGACTTGTACATGGCAGTTGTTGTTATATGTATTACACATGTACCATAAATCCAAGATGGCTGGCTACCGCATAGTTTACATCTGCACGGTACTGTTAGGTTTAACTGCTTTCTTGCAAAGGAAACCTAACTTTCTGTCATTATATTGCAGCGCGGAGGCAAATAAATGTATCACACTCAATAGTTTTTAATTCACCATTCAATAAACAGTTTAAAAAAACACTGCAAACGTCAATTCTGGACCAGGCCTGGTCAAGCTAGCAGACAGTGGGACAATTCTGAGAGCTGCATTATTGTTGCATCGTTGTGGACGTTTTCAACCTTTTCTGTTGTGGGGACAGAGAAATATTCATCACACCTCTGGTTTGGACAGGATTATTTTTGCAAACATAGAGAAAAAATAAAAATAAAAAAAATATCTGTATACATGTGGGCATAGCCTCAGTCCTGTAGAACTGCATGGGCGTGTTAATGTTTTAACATTCAGTTGTATCTGTTTCATTCTCAGTGCTGTACGACTCCTCTGGCTCCTGCCTGCTTTTCTCCTTCTTGAAAGATGTATGCCCACTGAGTATAAACTGCAAAATGATTTTTAAAAATGTGTTTTTTCTAATTGTTGAAGTTA
>JAQFJA010000007.1:11041290-11055191 GCA_029874485.1 Naso brachycentron
GAAGCCAAAGTGTGTATTTATGTAAAATATGCAAAGCTGACCAGATATCGGCCGGTCTGTGTGTGTGTGTGTGTGTGTGTGTGTAAGAGAGAGAGAGAAAGAGAGAGAGAGAGTAAAAGACAGAGTGGTGTGCAATTTTCATGTGTTCTAATGCATAAAGCTTGACAGACATTCTGCCAGCATTTAAACAGCAGCATTTAAAAGGGTGAAATACTGAAACAATGGCTGTTAGTTGTGAATTCACTCGTGGCTGAAATTTGACCTGCAAATTCATGCTATTAACCAATAAAGAGCCTTCTTGACAATGGTTTTCCCTTGAGAGGACAGAGAGCTGTAGAGTCCAAAATGCAGGAGGCTAACTTATTAGCCATGTTAAACATTTACGTTTTCCAATTCATATTCCCTCTTTAATATATATTTTTTATTAAACAAAATGTCAGTGAAAGTATAGAGAACATTGAGGAGAGAATGTAACTATTGTGATGGATTAGCCTACTAGTCTTACCAGCTAGCAAATGAACAGTTAGCCCGCTGAAACAATTGCAACTGTGAGAAAAGTCACTGTATCATCAAGCATCTAGAACCACACATTTGGCAAAGATGTGTAGATTAATTTTGCTCTTCTACCTTCGTGTAAGCCTGATTTTAAATTTGGGGTAGGCCGTTTATTTTTGGTGTCATCATGCTAAAATTCCATAATAATCTTTCAGCATATTGTAATTGTGGCTCTGTATGCTTTGTATTCTGTATACAGTTTAGAAATCAACCTTAACTATAGAGTTCTAAACTGACCTCTATATTGAACTGAAATTGGTGTTGAAATGTTACACAGAGCTGGGTGCCCCATGTACAGAGTCTGTGTCCTTTTTACTCGAGTGTAGGGAGTCCCCAGTTTGGCCCTTTGCTGCACCTCATCCCCTCTCTGTCCCCCACTTCCTGTTAATCATTCAGCTGCCCTATTAAATGAAGGCACAAATGCCCAAAATATCTTCAAAAACAAAAGAGAAATGAATTGATGTTCCGTGTTGTGAGCGTTGTGACCTATAAACTTATCTATTTCTTTTGGCCCTAAAGGACAGTTGATTTAAATGTGAAATTTAAGTTTACACATACACAAGATTAATAAAAACGTTGTGTCAGCCTAGTTTAAGGCGCAGATGTGCGTGTTTGTGTGTAACAGATCGCAACAACCATCAGTCAACAAGCCTTTATGTGTGGCAAACGAAAGGTACCTGGTGTGTTCGCAAGTCATGTGTTTTTATGCAAAAGGTGAAAACGTGTGTTTGCCTGCGTTCATGTTTCACTTTCTAACATTCTTTTCTCAAACACACACCACATTTCCTCATCATTCACAGTGTTTCACTTTCTTACCTCGCCCTCAGATATGCGACACATCAGTGTCAGCGACCGGAGACCGTAATGGATACACTGATCAAACGTGAATAACCTCCGGGACATTTTCTGTGCAATTCAACACGAGGACGAACTCTCATAGAGTCAAATGTCTGATCCAGTCCTCGCCCTCCGATCCTGTTTTCTCACTTCACCTCAGCCAGAGGGAAAGACACAAGCTCTTAGTGTTCAAACTGCAAGCGGAGAGACTTATCTCTTACGCAGAATAACTTACTTACCGAGACCATACCACCAATTTCTCATTTATAGAAAAAACTGTTTCCCTACTTGAATATTTATTGTTATTCATCAATTCACATGTGGGCCGTTGGCTTTTTGCAGGAACTATATCTTTTCAGTAAAGAGGACAGAATAACAGCTGCATTTTAATGTTTTGTTATGACTTTTTGAGTCCCAGCTTGCTTGTGTATTCATTAGCATGGACAGTGAAGATGTTTAAGCACCCCTGGTTTCTTTCAGGTTTTTCCATTTCACTGATTCCTGGAAATATAAACAAATGTAGTCAGATGTCAAATTGAGATGCACAGTGATAAGGTGTATATTCCAGCAATGCATGGTGACAGCTCAGAAATGAAGGTTGTGAAATTTAATAAAACAGTTAGGAAATACTTGTAGACTTTCCCTTGAACAGTATTACATTATGTGGATGGGTCTGGCTGCTGATGGAAATGCTTAGAATGTGAAAAGCTGCCAACAAATTGGTTGAGGTGGGATGCTGCTTTGAAATGATCTGGAACGGACAGCAAAAAAAAAAAAAAAGAAAAAAGAAAATGTAAAGAAAATGTTACCTGCGAACTGAAACGAGCGGTGTATATAATTTTATTGCCTACTTTTCTTCCCCCTCTGTCTCAAGATTAAATAACTTGGGCTGTTGCTGCCTGTGAAGGCATTTCTAACAATTGTTCTTGTTCTTGCAACCAATTGTTGTTCTACTGCGTGGTGATCATCGTTTGAGTCACATCAATTTCCACTCAAAGAAGCTGACATCAGTTAAGGGCTCTGATGCCTGCACATTCATCTGTCATTAACCATGGCTGTCTTTACTCTCACTACAGACCACAGAGTGATATGACTGTGCTTACTCCAACACTCACCTGAATATCCAATTGTTGAAGCTGCACTGAGTTATATTTTTAGTGCAAACAATGAGCAGACAGTGCAAAAGGGATCGCTTAAAGTAATAAAGTCATAGAGATCTGTCACTGTGGAATGAAGCATTTTAGCATCACTTAATTGTTTTTGTTTCTACAGCCCACAGTTCAACTGTTTTTGTTTGGTCGCATGTCTTTCATAACTTTGTCTCATTAAATAACAGCAAAATGACTGTATGCAGAAGTAAATTGGGTTATCCAGAGCTCAGACAAGCACACAGGCCGCTTCAATTCTACATCAGCAGTGTCCAAAATTAAAAATCAAATTTCCAAAAGGTATCTGCATACAGGTGGGAAAATGTAAAAGTTTGTACCAGAATAGTCATGTAATAAAAAATAATGTTGACAGCGTCTACTGCGCTTTTGATTTCATGTAGTAGCTGCTTCTGTCCTACTGTCTCGATCGGATGTTGACACACGCAAACACATACACGCACACACACACACACAGGGACAGGGACTCTGTGGTGCACTCAACGCAGCTCGTTAATTCTAAAACCTACATAGCTTTTTAACTCAAAACATTCGGATGCCTAAACCAGACGTCATGGTGCCTCCAGTGCACCTTGTAAACTCAAAAATCTAGTACTGAATGGCCACAGTTTGTTCAAAATTGGAAAGTTTTTACAATTTTCCTATTTCCCTAAAATTCCAAAGTCATAACCAATGTCAGCCCATTTGGCCGGTGGATTTTATTTATCTAGCACTCTCCTTAATAATGGAATATTAGACAAACATTTGTCAGGTGGCCAGAAATACAACTTCAAATGAATGCTAATGTGGCTCTGTGTATTCAGGATTTGTAAATATGTCATGTTTTTGTGAAACATTAGAAGGTAATGTCATAGTCAGGCTTACAGTTAGCTCTGCCTCTCCAAAGTGGCAAAAAAATGAATTTACGTGAAACAGCTTAACATAAAAAGACCTAAAAGTGAAGCTGGCAGAGGATAATACAGAAATACTGTTCATGTAAAGTAAGCTAGAACAAGAGCTAAGAGTGTGTCAGATTTCAAACCCTCAAAGGCTTAAGTGTACTTTAATTAATTTCACAGGGTGAGTTACTGGAGTACACCTTTCATGAGGTAGATCTGAGGACACAAAGGCCTTGTTGCAGATTGGTGTGAGAGAAAATCTCCCCCACACAAACTCCAGGTATTAGTGTTTTGTTTTAAGATTCAAGGGCAAAGCTAATGGAATCTGAGGCGCCTCGCAATCTAGATTAGTGGAGAAGTAATCAGCAATTAATGCCTCCATTTTTTTCCGTTGCATCTGCTTTTTTTAGTGTTTTTGTATTTTCTTGCTCAACCTGTGCTTTCCAATTTGTCCTTCAGAGAGACAGCTCAGTAATGCCGGCTCATTAATTATTGAGAAGCGAGAAGTTGTTCTATACACGAACAAAGTTTACAAAAAACACTGCAATCAACTCTCTGGATAAAGGCCCCGAACTTCTGTTAGTTTCAGAAGAAAAGGAAGAAAGTTTTTTCGAGTAAATCTTTGGTATTGACATGTGGAAACCTTGAAGAAACATCAAACACTGTCTGAGAAAAACCACAAAGTGTTGGTCGATCTTGAAAGACAGCCATCTAGAAATCTTCACAACACCTCAGGCTTTTTCCTTTTGTGTAGGGGTAAAGACACATGGCTAAAAGTTAAGTGAGATCCTAAGAGCGTTGTATGAGGCAAAGGAGTAAGACGGTGTCACGACTGCCATTTATTCTAATTAGAAGGGAACATGACAGCAGCATATGGGTGTCCTCCAGTCAGAGAGCCAGACAGCCGCTCCTCCAATCCTGTTCCTGTCACTATTAGAGATACCGAGACAAGGGAAATAAAAATTCAAACTTTGAGAGATGTTGTAGTCTTTAATTCTCTCTGGGAAAGATGGATGGGTCATAAGCAGAGGCTGGACAATGTAAAAGCATTCCTGTTGATCCCGTTGTAATGGGGTCCTAGTAACCTGAAATTGGTGCTGTATGCAGCCCAAAGAATGTAAAACAACAACACAAGCCATTAAAGATTGATTTGAAACTTTTTAAGATTTTTTTTTTTCTATTTTGGCGTTCCAGTAGCTTGAAGTCTGATGGAATGAAAAAATGAAAAATGCTTGACCTACAGCAAAAGCTAAATCAGTCAGAGATAGTTGTAATAATGCTTTTAGGCCTGATTGGTCAAAGACTGCTGTGGGCCAACCTGGGGCTTGGCTTCCTACGGGCATTTTCATTCAATTATTTCACTGTGGAGCTCCATAATCAAATAAGATACTGTATGTTCATTTGAAGTTTGATTTGACCCCTGGGTTTAAGATTTTAGCTGTGTTCCACATATGGCTTAGAATTAGATAGAGAACTGCGTCTTCTATTTAAAAATGATGGATGGAAGATAACTTAAGGCTCATACTTTGATTAGGAGTCTAATATTTCAAACAAAATGATAAATTAATGTCTGAGCCGGAGGCCTACCACAGACTTCATTTACTTAGTTGGTCAACACATTTAATTAGGCTTCCTGAATCAAATTATGCGTTGTTGTAACATGTATCAGAGGGGATATGACAGGTTCTTGTTTGATTTGTAGTTTGGGGTTATAAAGTTTTTGCTTCCAGGATAACCAGATATGACAATAGCAATGCAACAATATCCTTTTAGCAACATTTTTTTGTAGTAAAACACCTTTTGTTCACTTTCAAGAGCAGCATAATTTTCCTGTTAATCTTGATGAAGCAGTGCAGCTGAACCACTGTAATGCAGTAATATTCATTTATTTTCCGTAACCGTTTATCCTTTGCAGGGTTGCTGGGGGGCTGGAGCCAGTCACAGCTGACACTGGGCGAGGGTGGGGTACACCCTGGACAAGACGCCAGTTCGTCGTGAGGCTGACATATAGAGACAAACAACCATTCACGCTCAAATTCAAACCTACTGGCAGTTTAGAGTCACCTATCAACGTAACCTGCATGTCTTTGGACTGTGGGAGGAAGCCGGAGTACCAGGAGGGAATCCACGCAAACACAGGGAGAAGGTGCAAACTCCACACTGAAAGGTCCTACCCCAGTCGGGTATCAAACCCAGGACTCTCTTTATAGTAGACGAAAGGACCTGAATTTTGAAACCATCTTCTTGCTGTGAGGCAACAGTGCTAACCACTAAACCACCGTGCTGCAGTAAATGTGGTATTTGAAAAAACAAGCTTATCTGAAACCTTCAAGCATATGCAGTCTTTCTCAGTAGAGTTTGACCAGTAAAGGCCAATTTATGGTTCAATTCTCTACACATTTCATAAATATCACTAGACAAAAATAAGGTAATTTCAACAGAACAATGTTTCGCTAAACACCCTTATTTCATGTTGTGTGCCTGGCAAGTTTTTTTATGTTGCGGACAATGTTAATTTTCTGTTGCGTACTGTAATTGGGTAGTGTAACATCGCCATGGAGATAGCTCTCACTGAATGTCCATGTTGGTATTCTATTGTTTTTGTCAAGTATGGAGGGTATACATAAAAGACTTGCATAACAAATTAGCATTGTGCACGATGCAACTAGTTGAAAAAACTGGCTAGAAGATGGTGTCTGGTTACCATGGATACAATCTTGGAACGCATTGGCTGCATTCGCCGTCTGACTTCTGGTAGACAGCAATGCAGCCTTTGGGGGCAAGCCCCATTATTCTTGGGCTTCCGTTGGAGGAGGCGAAATTCTGTTTCCGACTTTCTTCTCCGCGTGCCGCATGTTGTTTACAGTCTGACTGTTTACAGTCCGAAGCGAGAATGGAGTTGGAGATGAGAGACCACATCTACCAGCGGATCTTTTCACAAGTACCCAGTTTAGATGCCGTTAATAGTTAACAGTCTGCCGTTAATTACGTGGACTACAAAAGACTACAACCGGAAACCAGGGCTTTTCCAGTACCAAGATCACCTGACCTTGCCTACAGACTCTACATTCAGTGAACGTAGAGTCTGTTTATAGAGACTACCATAGCTGCAACTGAAACCTTATGCTGAAGCATAAATTCAAAAAGTCAAAGCTTAGCGGCAGTGACTAGCTACAGGCCTGTCAAGCTCATGATTTCGCCTCACGTTCAACCAATGAGCATTAGGCTGTTGTGAGTGATACCTGGAATTTATAGAGTTTGTAGGAGAATGTCTTTCCAAAACTCCAAACACAAGCCTAAAAAAAACCAAAAACAAATGCATTTAACCATTTAACTGTTCTCACTTGTGCTGCAAATGTTTGCATGTCGAACACTTCTGCACGCTATAGCACCTACAATTGTAGGGCACCGATCATTAATTCATCATTGGTTCTAGCTATAAAATAAATCAGGAACAAAAGGTGCTTTCAAATAATTCATGAATCCAGGGATGCCAACTTTTGACTCCAGTCTGAAGTGAAATCTGGGGGCAATAAGTTGTCAGTGATGAAGGTGCAAACGTGAATGTTCAACCATTTATTCTGGTTCAACAAAATAGCGTGAGGAAAAGGCATGTGTTTTGTGAGAGTGCAAGATCTGTGTTAGTTGCATGAGTCTCACTCTTAATTCATGAGTAGCATCCCTGCATGGATCTAACTTTAGGCTGCAGCGTGCAGAAATCAGAGTTCTCCAGCTACATTTACAATACAGTATTGTACAAGCAGTTTTCTCGCTTATGTCTACCTGCATGTGTAATCAAGACCCCATAATAATTTCAAAAATCACTAAAACATTGTTTGAAATCATTCCCTATCATAGAAATAGTGCACTATTTAGTGTGTTCGCCATTTTGTAATGGTGTTCAAATTCTTAGTGTATAATTTTATTCACTATATAGTGCACTATAAAATACCCACAATGCACAGCCAATTTCAGTGTGCATGCAATGTACCCTACATTTTACTCCAGTATACCACAATGCAATGCGGTCATGTATTTCTGAAGGAGAAGAAGCAGTTGGAAAGCCAGCAGGGTTTGCTAACGTTAATTAGCATGTTAGCCAATTGAAGTTGGTCGGCGAATTAACCAAAGACGTCTTAATAAATGCCAGAGGCGAGTTTGCTTTTGCCTCCATCTGTGTGTAGCTTTAGCCACCGATAGCTTAATTAGCCGTTAGCTCATGAGTTTGTGAACAGTATTGTGGGCTATTACAGCTTGCAATTAGGACCAATCAGGACACAGGACCATAGCTGACAAAACCAAACCTCCACATCATTGCAATTTCACAAATTTATTTGTGATTTAACATTGAAAACACTACCATGCAACATCAGTAAATTTCAATGTTGCACTCCTGTGTGCTTGGTTTGTTTACATGATGCTGGGCATGCAATGATGTTTAGAAAATTTCTACGTAGTGTCCGAAATCTTGTTCAGTCATTCCCTATATAGTGCACTATGTAATAAACACAAAGTCTTTATAAATTAAATCTGCTAAAGTGGACATGCCTTGCAACAGTAACTAAGAGGGGTGGAGCTTACTGAACCTGCAGGATAAAGGGTGTATTTCTAGACCAACTGCATGAAAGCAGTGTGACAAAGTTTGTCCCATTTTGTCGACTCCTTCAAATGCAGCTGACAAATCCCTCATTGTGAAGGATCCATCTGGGGGATCCTTTGCAGCCTAACATATCCCGAGATTTATTGTGTGCTACTGACAGTATTTTCTTTTTCGAGTGAACATAATAGACAAAGCAGCAGCAGTTATAAGAGTACGTATGTAAATGTAAGTACTCGAATAACAAGCGTACATTTCTGGCTCCTTTACATGCACGTAAGTTAACTGCTGTGTCATGTTTGCTAGAAGACAGGAGAGGTGCAACGTGATGCGAGGTGCGGTTTGTCACAAAAACAGGAAATGCTCCATTGACCAAACTGTCAAAAATCTGAACTCACATGATTCCATGAGTACTTGGTAAACTTCATCTGCCAAAGAAGACCATGTGATATCATCAACAGATTCACAAGGGCTACAAAAATAGACTTTGAAGTCAAAATGTTTAGTCAAGTATTTTGAAGGTCGGGACTGAACAACATATTTCCCTCAGCACGTGTGGTGGGAAGAGAGGGGATAACATGACTTCAGCATGTGAATCTTTTCTCTCTGAAAACGAAGCTTTAGAGATACTAAGACTCTCTCTCTCTCTCTCTCTCTGTCTCTGTCTCTCTCTTTCTCGCTGGAGATATTGTCTGTATCAAGGGACGAGCCAAAAAAAGAAGCTGGCAAGAATGCTAATTACAGCTTTAAGACTTTTAACACAAAGAGTTGATTGTCAGACTGTGTTCCTTTTAAGATCTGCAGCAGAGAAGCCTTTTGATTTGTGTTTTTAAGCCACACAACTCCACAAACTGAGTATAAATCTTAAGTGGGATATCATCTTTAAAAAGGATTTTTTAAACTTACATACAGTAGATAAACATCAGGTACAGCCTCCTGACACTTGCACCTTTCTCTCCCTCTCCGTCTCTCCTCCTCTCTCTCTCACTAAAGGCCGGCCTGATATCCTCAGAGCCTAATCTCAGTCTCTGCTACTTACATCAAAAGCTTGTCAGCCTGAGCACATGAAAGCCTGTTTTCTGAGAGCCGCTGGTCGTCCGACTGGAACACTCGACGCAGCTTTAATTTTTATCCTTCGAACATCCGACAGAGGAGCTGATTTGGTAGCACATACAGAGACGTCCATGGGTCAGCACATATACTTTTTAAGTGTTTTCCTCCGATGGAAATACATTCAAATGTATTCTCCTTTATATCCATCCCTTTGACTAAAAGCAGCATCAACTATAAAGTCTGAACTTCTGCGGCATAAACAAAACCTCATCATCAATCAGGCTGAAACTTGGGATAAAAAGGCATGAAGCAATCAGCTTTGATGTTTAGCTCGTTCAATGTTACTGTCAACTTTCAAAATCAGTCACAGGGGCCATCTTTGTTTGCCAGCTGGCAAATTACGCATCTACACTCCGACTTCAATGGATTCAGTAAACAACATCTGGCTTTGTGCGAACTTTTTCACGACATTTACGCATGTATGAAATATTGTACATATCTACTGACACGATACAAAGAGACGTAGTCTGTGTATTATCATCTTCCTAGATCTTGTGATGTGTGTTGAAGCAGCACAGGTAGGAAAGTAAAAGCTGGTGAATCAGTCCCATCATTTTGAAACAGTTGATTAATGGAAAATAAAGAGACAAAAGCAGTTTGAGTTTGCTGAGTCTTCTGAGGCTCTGATGGTGCAACAGAAGGTGCAGTAATAAATCATGTGTTGCATATAAAAACATGATAACAGCTCACAGGTTATTCAATATTGAGATGCTGAGGCTTGAATCAGAATGTAGAGAACAGCCTTTGTCTGTTTCTCTCTGAAAACAAGTTTTAGCAAAATATTGATTTGATATTCAAGTGGATTTCTCCCGCAACTCTTTCATCAGCATAATCATTGCACTTTATTCAAGGCAACAAATGCAGTGTTGTTTCACACATATATAAATGTTAAAAAATAAATGATAAAAAATCCTCTTAAGAAAATTGTCTTTAATTTATTATATAATAAGGATAATAATCAAGGACAGAGCAGCATTAGCAAGCCTGAGTAGCATCCTCCGCATCGAGTGATTGTTTTTCTCTCCAACTTTGATAAGTAGGCTAAGTAGGACACTGAGAAACAGATCATTATCTGACTGTAAAATAATGTGTGCTGAGAGATGATTCTGGCAATTCAAACACACAAAAGCCTCTTTTACGTTTGGTCTTCTGGGTGGTGACAATGTAATGTTCATCCTACGCTCTGCACCAGTTTTTATACGGCTGGAATTATCTGGGGTAACTCACTGGTCTTGCTTATAATGCATTCTCTGTTGATACACAAATACACACGTTTATTGTTGTACTCATGGCGAGTCGACTGTTGAAAAGCACACAGAGGTTTTGAAAAGGGGTGTTGATACATCTGTCTTTCCTGAAACGGTTGCAAGCCCATCTGCCAAGTCTGTCTGACAAATGATCCATTTGGTGGGAGACATTAACATATTGAACATGGGGATATCGAGCCAGGGGGATTACAGCAACACAATCCTGGATGGATCCGATCCGGAGGTATTAAAAATGAAATAAGAAATCTCGCCGCCTTGCATCAGGCTGCTCTGTTCTGCTCTGCTCACGGCAGGTGATTTAGGAGGTTTAACAGTAGTACTGATCCCGCGCAAGATGAGCCTTCTTCTCTCTGACCATCACTCCCTCTCGTTCTCTGTTTCTCACACGCATGCACACGAGGAAAGACCAGCTCTCGCCAGACATGAGAGATTATTGGTTGCACCTTTAGACTGAGTTAAAGCCTTGAGCTGTGAACTTGGTTTCATCAATACCACAGTGGATGCCGTATGCAAGCTGAGTAATCTGTCTCCTGTTTGGCGAGGAGGTCGGAGGGCAGTCTGAGTATTTTGACTCATGGTTTATAAATGATTCAATGCTCAGATCAAAGATTGTACAAAGTCTCAAAATTAGTATTTAAGATTGGAACACCTCACCACAGCTAGGACATTATTATTTATAATGCTGTACTTTGATTTTTACATGATTTAAAGATGCTGTAGGCAGTTTATTTTTGGTGTCATTTGGCAAAAAATCCATCACAATTTTTTAGCATACTGTAATTTAAGTGCTCTGAGAGAAAACCTTGACTTCTGCCCCTTGTCTTGGCTCTGTTTTTCTGCTATAGAACATCTAGTCTGTGACAGGGGATTTTAGCCAGTCACAGATCATTTCAGAGGACATTACTATTGGCTGCTGCACAATACTGATGGGCAGGCATGTCCCTTCAGATGACCAAAGCCTCATTCATTGGCAGAAAATCAGAAGATCCTGAACCTTATGCTAGAAAGCCAATAACTTCTTGGCAATAAGGTTGTATAGCAAAAAATATGTGAACACATTTTTGCTTCAAGTTCATTACGTTCAACACTTAAAGAGGTACAATCAAAAACAGGAGAACTGTTTTTAGCTGTGACCAGTAGCTCTATAGGTCGCTTTGTCAGTCGTTCAGTCAGTCAGTTTGTTTGGTTGGCCAGTTCTGGTTGGTTGGTTGGTTTGTTGGTTAGCTGGTCGGTTAGTGGGTTGGTTAGCTAATTGGTTGATTGGTTGGTTGGTTGGTTAGCTGGTTGGTTCACAAAACTCCTCTTTGACAGCCACAGTTTTCACCCTAGGAGGCTGAAATTTGGCATGGAGTTCAAATGTGTGTGTGTGAAGGAGTGTGTCAGTGTTCATGTCAATTGGCTTAAAGGGGGCGTGGTAATCGGAGTGGCCTACTACAAATAGGTGTATAGAAATAAAACATTTGAAAGTTAAAATCCCTGTGATCGCGGGGACATCACCCGGTAAAAATTCATTCTTAAGAGTTTAAAAAATATATCTTGATTTGTATTGTCATGTTAAAAATGAAACCCCTAGTTCATGCATTTTACTTTGTACTTGTTCATACTGCACATGTTGTGTTTATTGATTTACTTAAGTTTATTCAGATTTCTTGTCCTGTAAATAGCTCTCTTGCCCTTGTGACCAAAAACATTGATCTGAAGCTCAATTCTGAGGCGGGTATGTAGTTTTGTAATTAATATGTCACATCTTATTTGGATAGTCCACTTACAGATTATTTAGAGTATTTGAAACATTTCAGTAACATATGAGTTTACATTCAATGTAACTGTTTCACTTAACCCTCACTGTAATCCTCATTAGCTAAATAATTAACCATTTCGTTAATCTTTGCTGATCTGTTGAACATTCTGAGAACATTCACAATAAAATTCAGAAAACATTTGGAAAATGTCCACGTAATTTTCAACAATGTATGCACAAATATTCAACAAACAATTATTATCAGCAACTTATGTGTTGTTGCTGATGTGTTTTAAACTTTGTGTAGACTGACCATCCAAATAAAGTGTAACCACTTAGAAATTAATATACCAACTTCTGTTCTACCCAAATCAATTTCAACTCCTGGTTATTGATCCTCACTTCTGGTACAGATACAGATACGGATATGTAGCCAAGTATGGAGTTAGTCTCCTCTCCTCCACGGGTCTCGTAACACTGTCTTGTTTTGAAACATTGTTGTGGATTTGGCTTGTACTCTATAAAATATGGATACTGTTTTGGTCACAACTGTGAACAAGGAAAAAGAAATGTTTTTAGGATTTAAAAGCAGTTAGATTTATGGCGCTGCCATTTGTTAAGTCTTTTAAAGTGACTGTAGCCGACTTGAAAATGCACCTCCATTGCTGCTCGTTGTTTTAGGAGATTTGTTTCAGTGCAGCACTTTACACGTCAAGATGTGTCATTATTTAAAGGAACAGCCCTAATTGAATAATAAATAAATGATAAAATTACTCACACATCGAAAAAATTGTTCCTATAATTAATTTTGATGCCTGTTTTTATCATTTTGATTTAATTATCTAGACAGTGGCATGTTGATCTGAATACTTATTCATTCACTTTACCCTCAGAAGACCAATTTGCCACCACTTTAAACTCCCCCAGTATCAAAACTGTTCCTTAGTTATTAAGCTCAGAAGATATTGGCCCCGGTAGGAAATTATAAATTCCCGATGACTGCTGATAGCTGTCTTATTTCAGCATCTCCATGATAGGCGAAAAGCGAACTCGCTGTCTGTTGGCTGCTCGGTGAAAAAGGCTGATATGGAACATGTCATTTTTTAGATGATAAACTTGTTTAATTCCACTGTGCTTGACACAGCGCTGAGAATATGCATGAGTGAGTATGCATTATTAAAACAGCCTGCTCAGGCAGCCCTAACGCAATAAGGAGGGGGGGGTCCTCTGTGTTAATCTTACAGGCGTTCCCCACTGCTGACGATGCGTGTATCAAAAGTTAGAGGCTGTTTCAGGTCTTATTTCATAATCATGTGCAGTGTTTGCATTTTTTACTATAGATTTCAAATCAGCGGGAATTGTGACACTGTCTCATTTTTTGATTTTTTTTAAATAGAAATCCAAAACTATGACAAAAAGAGAAACATTTCCTATTTTTTTATGTTTGGCAACGCGGAAGGGGTGTTTTGCTGAGCAAAAAATAATCACAGTTTGAGGCAAAACCATGAAGTTAAATAGAAACTAGGGATTAAAAAAACCCACGTTTCAACAGTCACTTGGACAAATGTGGCCTTGGGTTAATGTCCATATAATATTCCGAGAATTTGCAATTTTCCAAGCTTTGTTAGAGAAATGGTTTATTTACTGAGTATAATAACTGAGATCCAGTTTCGTAAACATTAGCATTAGCAAATCTATAAACTACCCAATGAGTTTTAAAACATCCACAGCAGTGTCAGACTGTAA
>JAQFJA010000007.1:11082383-11094505 GCA_029874485.1 Naso brachycentron
TTGGGCCGCATGGGATTTTTTGTTGCAGTACCACGAGTGGCCACTGGGAAAAATCGGCGTGCCTGCTGAGAGGCGGCACCATATCCTGGTCTTATAATACATCCATGGTAAAAACATGGCTGATAAAAATAACAAGTACACATGGAGCGAAAGTATTTCTCGATCTCATGAGAAGAACATGACAGCAGTTTTAAATGGAAAACAGCAACCAGTCTGCGACCTCTACTTCTTCTTCTCTGTTTATTACAGTCATGTGTTACATTGCCTACACCGCCACCCTCTGACCAAGCTATGCTTTGCAGCCTAATTTATTCTCTCCTAATTTGCATTTTCCTTTTCAGAAATTTCAAAAGTTGCTTTTAAATTTTCTTTTACAATTGATGGAATCACAACTATTTTGGACTTGAAAGAATTTTACAATGAATTTATTATTCTAAAAATATATATATTCATCCATATATAAAAAAGTTCTTTGAAAATGCTCTTTTAACTTGAAATTTTCTTTGAGAGGGCTCTTGACTTTTTTATTTCTTGCTCCCTGCATGTTAAAAAGTCTGACCTGCCTTCTACACAGCAATATAATGACATTAATGTGAAGCACAGTATTGATTTTTTATGAAACCACTGCACTGCTGTGCTGCTGTGTTGTGTTTCCTTAACCTTGGCTTCCCTGAACCCGAGGCTGCCCAATTCAATTCTTCTCATCGGATTTTTCATCTCTCTCTCTCTCTCAAGAGGAAATTTCATTAACTCTTTACTCCAGTGCTTGGCATCTGTTGCTCCAACCATGGTTTAGTTTAAAAAGAAAAAACTGAAAAAAAAAACTTAAACCAAAAGAAATCTGCCCATTTTTTCATTGCTTGGAGGAAAGATGTAATACGGACATTTACAATTCCAAAAGCGTCATGTTCCAAAACATGATTTTGTGTGACGGATCTGTACTGTCACCTCTCAACAACTCCTGAATTCGAAGGCTTGTGGCGAGCCGACTCCCACTCACAGATGAGTGTCAACAGCTTGTGTTTCATGCTGCGTTTTAAGCTCATTGGGGCTCGACAGTCTTGGCAGGTCAAAGGAGAGCTACGAGCACCATCAGGCTTGTCACTGGAGCTGGGCTTTCAGATGTTGGTGGTCTGTTTAACAGGCGTAACATCTCTCCTTGTCAGCCTGGCAGGTGGTTGAACTAACACTGTGCCTCTGGATGGAGCTCAAAGTTAAGTCCTGCTGCATTCAGTTCAGTCTAATAATACATTCTAACTTTAACTTTCAAGGCTGTCAAAAGCTGATTTTGTATACAGAGGAGTTTGTTTTTTTTTTTTTCTGGCCAGGGTTGCTAGCCAAGGCTACAGGGCTGCGAGTCTCCAGCCCCCCTACGCAACCTGTAAACTCCTGATGTAAACTAGGTCGGTGCAAAGAGAGAGAGAGAGAGAGAAAGGGAGAGGTGCTGCTGGGAGCATTGAATTATTCAGCCCAGTCCACTGAGCTCTGATAACACAAGCAGAACAACAGCAGCGTGGAGCTCCGTGTGAGACAGAGCCACATCAGTTCATACGGGCGATACCTCACACCCTGTTTAGAGCGAGTCAGCTTCATTTCTCTTTTTAAATCGGACAAATATAAAGATAAAGTGTCATGGATGGCAGTGCATCTTGATAGGTCCCAAGGGCTCAAGAGGGACGTAGAAAATCGAACATGTTTGTTGAGGTTTCTTATTAAATGATCTAAACATCTCTACATACAGTTCAATTAACATGACATTGCATTACAAGCTCGCCTCCAGAGTCCTGACCCCCTCCTGCTTGCTCCTCATCAAAACTCCATTGTAAGGCTTGGATCAGCACAACCTGCCATGTGTCAGAATATGTTTGCTGCTTCCTGTTTATACGCAGGGGTTGTTAACTTTTACAACCTCTTTTGAATGACGGAGGGAGTGCATACGTCTTCACAAAAAACTGTTGAGAAAATCTCCTTTTTTTTCTCTGCCATCGCGGACTTTCTGCCGTGTCTGCCAAACCCAAGTGAATTAGATGCGGATGCAGACGTCCTCATAAATCTTACAAACACTGAGGTAACGTGTTTCAGACTTGCTTACCAGGTGTAATTTGTCAAGAACCGGTGACTCTATTCCACAAACACCGCGGCCTTCTGCTTCAATAATTTGCTACAGTCGATGAAGTTTGGTGTTCAGTGTTCGTGGCAGAGCTATGCTGAGGACTGAGACAAGACAATGAAAGACTTTACTCAGAGCCAATAGCACACTTACAACAGAACAACAGTATTTTGTGTGATGATACATGTAGTGGTGCTCAGGATTGTTATGACCCAACTCACAAAAGAAAAAGGGAAGCAACATAAAAATCAGATGGTGTAAGTGACAGCAAAAATTATCCTTTTTATTTTCTTGGGAGTTTAGAGATTACAATATAAAGGGTGAGGCAAACTACGACAGAAAGGGCTAATGGGTGCTTTTTAACAAAACAAATAAATATAACAAAAAGAGATCTCTTAAAAAAAAATAATAATAAGAGCTGCTACCCTAAAAAGGGGAAAAATGAGGCCTCACTATCAAAAGTGTTTATCAGTAAGACAAATAAAAAATGCAGAAACAGTTTCCATCAGTATGTTAGAGCTAACGTCATGCCTAACCCAACCTTGTTAGTAAATTAAATTTATCACAACACTAGTTGTCAAAAATCATCACCAAAGATACAAACAAACACAAGGAAATTTTCGCTGGCTTGCCAAGTGAAGTCATCAGCCTAAACTGTCACTTTGGCAGGTATTTTAAAGCCTCGTCCTTGATTGGTGCTGCAGGATTGGTGAAGGCTGACTGATGCCAGTCCAATCAGGCAAAGAGGGAGGAGTTGGCAGGAAGACTTTGGTGGCATTGGATCCAATCAGACACTGGGAACCACACATGCAATTTGCATATTCTTGAAAGCAAGGGTTAATGATATAGAATTCCCAATATTCCTGTTTTAAACATAAATCCTATTTTTGAACTGTTAATTCCAAACAGTTGTGGAAAAACTTAATTACAGATTTTAGATATTTGTACTTAACCTGAGTGTTCCTGTTGCAAATAGATATTTACCGTCTTAAAGAATGCAGTTTGTATAGATTAAACAGCATCAACATTAAATTGTTGCCTACACATTTATGTATCAATAATAACATAATAGAAATGAATCAGTTAATATAGGCGATAAGACAAACACTGACAGGTACAATTCTGACTGTTTCATGAACACTTTAAACACTTTAATACTTTAAATACTTAAAAGACGAGTTTTCACCTCACTGGCAATTTGCAGGACTTGCTGCCATTTTCATCTAAGCAGTCAATCTGAATACTTCCACAAATGCACGTAAAACTATGTCAAAACGTCTGCTAAATATTGCAAATGGCAAGTTTTATTCATAATAGGGTGGCAATTAATCAAAACAAGAATGCCAGTACCAGTTTTAAGACCAAGATACTTTGGATGCAAAATCAATCAAGAGTCAATCAGGAGGTAATCAAAAGCTCATTACCAAACACAACACTGTCCTTTTATAGGTTGTACACAAAGCCAGTGACATACCAGATATATGTATGAAAAAAACATCAGCAGGCCTTATGGAGGCTGCACAAGATGTCGTCTTCCAGTCGACTTTCTTGCATGTTAATTAGAGGAAACATTTAGTCAGTAACGCTGCTTTGATTACACTTGAGTGGTTTCCCTCGCTGTAGTCTGATCTGTAAGCATGAGACGCTGCAGAGGGAACAAAGGATAAGGCCCCTCGAAACAAGGAATTACCTCAATGCATCCGGATGATGCTATTGGCAATAGTAAAGGTTTATGTGTGATGTTAACAATGTCATAAAAAGTGCTGAGATTACTTTTTCTCTTTATGTTCCAGAGAAGTGAACAAGACACATAATGGTGTTCTCCCACTGAGGCTCATAAAAATACCTGGATCAAAAATGAGAAACAAGCAAGCACAAGCCCAGATTTTTGAAATGTTGACTTTTGTTTTGATGATATTAAATATTTATAACTGAATATGCAACAACCAGAATTATTTTTTTTTATTATGAAGGGAAAAAAATCTCTTTGTATTATCAACTTACCAGGTTCTAAGCCTGAAATGCTTGTCACACATTATTTCAGTTGTAGCTAGCTAGCTAAATGATGTTAACTCTGGGAGGTGTTTTTCATATTTTTGGTTTTGAATAAAAACTTAAATATGTGTGTAATGGAGATGCATGACACAGTCTGGCTTAATGACAGACTCAACATAAAGCTATATGTCCCCGGCAAAAAGCTAATGATAAAGCTAACGTTAGCTCCGTGACAGAAAATGCTGTCCCCTGACTTTTCAACGTTTTAACCCTTTTTTTAAAAAAAATTATTGTTTTTGCTGTTGTTTAAATAAGAATCCTGTAAAAGCTTTTAAAATACACACTTCATGGTTGCGTGATATTGCAGATTAGTGATTATTATTCTGCTCTGACTGATTTATTTAACTACTTCCAAGATGAAACTGAACTGAATTTTGCTTTCATTTCATTTGGGAGTGCTCTTACAGTTTGCAATGTACTTTATTAAGACAACACCTTAAGGCTTATAAAAATTAAACTGAAGAAGGCTGTTTATGTTGCATAATGTTGCATTAGCAGAGAATGAACAGTTAGAAGAAAGACGGTGCAGACAAGAGAAAGGAATTTTTTTTTTCGTTTTAAAGCAGCTAGCCCTTGCAGGAATATCTAAAATGTGCATGATAATGGAGCTGAGGTACCGCCACCTCCTCCACACCTTTCTCCATCTCTCTCTCTCTCTCTCTCTCTCTCTCTCTCTCTCTCAACACTACCCCCCCACACACTCAGCTCCCTCCTGCTCCCTTTTTACTTGAGTATGGATCTTTCCTCTTCGTCCGCCCTCTGTCACATTGGCTCTGGACTGTCACAGCTTGTGAGCCAAACCCCTCTCCCGTTCTCTTCAGTTACATAAATGCCAAATACTGTTGAAGTCCTGAACCATATTTTTAGACTGGCATGAACAGGGTCAATAATAATGCCAGCCACACTCCCATTATATAACATGAACAAGGCAGTGAGCACATGCATGGCACTTTTTCAACAGCTCACTATACTTTTTCCATCTCTGGCAAGCTTGTTAGAGACCAGAGTCAAGCATTCACATACATAGTAAACACTGAGCTGTATCCTATAGTGCATCAGTATATTTTTTTGTTGGGTAAAATGATCTTTCTAAACCCCACCACATGGTCAGTTGTCTGGCAACTCAGCAGCAAAACCAAATGTGGTTGTTACCTTAAATTCAGCCACCTGTGAAGCTTTCCTATCACAGATCAGTTCAAAAGAAAGATTCTGTTGCATAAATCCCTTGCAAAGCTGCTGCAGAGGGTTTCCAAATTTGTCAATTATGTAATTTTATTAAGAACCATGTCGATTTTAAAGGACTTGGGATTGTACAGAAGCAGGTCTGCAGGCTTTTAAGACACAAATCTCTGACATACCTGTTAACCCCAGGCATGATTTCAATTAAATGGGAAGGTTTTTTAGTGCAGCTGTCGATTCAGTGCCATCTGTGGCCTGTCAGCACCATGGGCAGCATCAAACTGATGTTCCTTCCTCATGAGGGCCCTCTGTTCTTTTCCTCTGCCTTCAAAATGTTTTTGGAACAGAACTACCCAGGGAGGGCATCAGATCAAGTTTCATATTCTGTGTGTTGTCCTGACACAGAGTAAAACAGAAAGGACAAGAAATTACTGACAAAGACAGTTCCAGGTGCTGTTCAGCAGCTGTTTTTGTCATGGTAGAAGCAGTATCTATACAGCATAGATCTTCTATGGCCATACTTTGTTCTATTGCTGCCAATTCTTGAAAAGCTAAGCTATTGTTAACCATCATTAAATCATGCTTTTGATTGCACTTTAGTATGCTACCAACTGAGAGAAATTTACTGCAGCCATGAAGGATAAAACATAATAGATGTGATTAAGTTGCCTCATGTCAACCCTATTATTCTCGTATTTCAACACTGAAAGTTTATTTGCTTTGAGCACTGGCAGATATAATTATGTTCCATATGCCAGTGATGCCATGGCTAAGCCTTTCTTTGAGCTAAACGCTAATGCTAGCATGTCAGCATGTGCATTGACAAAGTTAACATGTTGATGTTCAGCAGCCATAATGTTCATCATCTTATTTTAGCCTTTAGCATGCTATCAAAGGCTCATTACTGGTAAATACAAGGTGCAGCTGAGACTCACAGGATTTTCAGGATTTTCATCAATTTTAGTATTTGATTATAAATTAGTACAAAATAATGGAAATTTGACTTGATTATGTCAGAAATGTGAAGGGATCACCAATGGTAAAATTTATTTTGAGGGGGATACGAATGGATCTACCAGATTTAATGACAATATACTCTGTAACCTAGTTTTTGTGATATTTCATTCAAAACATATCAACCAACTGGTGTCATTAGAAGAAAAGTCTGGTGATCGGCATCAGTAAAACCCAGACCCTGGGGAAACGAGATGTTTATACCAAATTTCATTGCAATTCATTTTAGACAGTTTAGAGATATTTCAGTGTGAACCAAAGTAGTGAGCAACTCTTAGAGCCAAATCACTAGTATGGCTTAAAAACTAGCCAAAAAAAGTAATCTGTTAGTATAGACTTTTAAAGACTTTAAATCTGTATTTTCACTGCTTGAGACTTCTTAAAACTTTTTCCAGCACACTATTACAAATGCACAAAAACGCAAAATGCTGCCAATGAGAGCACAAGGGATTGTTGAGAAACAGGGTGTACCGTAACTTTACCTTGGAGTATTCTTTCCACATCAACATTAGATCCAGAACCTGACTGAGCCAGTGTTTCACAGCAACTTGCTCTAATGACACACAGCCACCCAGAGAAGGTATCTTGACTGCTTAGCAAAAACAAAGAAAAACAAAAAAAAAAACCAGCAGTACACAAGGAAGCGCCATTTAAAATAATGTGGCGTGGAGGCAGAACCATGTTAGCACTTGCATGGGAGCAAACAGGCCAGATGAGCCTAAGGAGTCAAAAAGGCAATGATTTACCTTGGATCACAAGTTTGCAGTGGATTAAATTAGGAGAGGAAGGATTTACAATACATGTAAGAAATGTTTACATATATATTAAAGGTATATAGGTAGAGAATCAATCAAATACACCTGAACTGAACAGATCTGGCACTTCCAGTCTGACACATTAGGATGCGGACAAACAAGCCAAGCGTAATGCGAGGATTGATTGCTGTGAGCTTCTCTCCAGATGAAGCTTCTTACCTAGTTGGTAATTAGGAAGTGAGCAGGTGCTGATATTGAGTGGTTTGAGTGCCTTAGAGAGGCAGTAATTGTTTTCTGTTGATTACATGGCCTTTTGACAGAAAAATGGGTCACGGCAGTGGTGACCAACAACTGGGATGTGAAGACCTTCCTGTATAGTGTTACTACAAACACAAACACATGGAAAGTGTGGAGAGCTGAGTTGAAATCCAGCCATAAAGGTGAGACCAGTTATTCAAATCATAGCCGAAGTAGGTAACCTCTGCTAACGAGCCAATGAGCTAACAAGCCAACGTTAGCTGCAGCATGAGACTCATTGGGAAGCAACTCTGCTGCGGCCATTTGCACCGTCTCACGTTTCATTTTGTTCGTTGTGGCTCTCTGTTGTGAGTTTAAACCGAGATGAAACTGCAGGGAAAGTTGCAGGGAAGTAAACTCAGCTTGAGGTTGAGAAGAGAAGAGGCAGAGCGTAAGGCATGAACAGCTAATCAGCTCGTACCGACGTCACCTGTCGCTAAGAGGCACAGCATAGACCAGTCGATCAGGACAAAGAGTACAGAGAGCATCACTGACTGGGCAAATAAAATGGGAGTGATAAGATTTTTATCAATCCTAAATACAGAGGCATGATGGGAAAACACAGAGATCTCACCTCAGACCACATCACTTACTAATAGCAGTCTATGGGTATGACATTTTTTCCAAATAGAACACAAAAAGGGTATTGATATTTACCTTAAAGTTACCAACTGCAGCTCTAACAGGATTTGTTAGTGATAAAAACGACTATAATATTTCTTTAATAACATTGTATCAGATGACAGTATGAAAAAATGTGGCGGCGAAGCCTGATATCAGATAGAATTTGTCAACTCATTGCACTCCTCCATCTTCCGTCCGACACTGATTTCGCTCTGAGAGATTTCGGTGGGGGGTGATGGACGCACCAGACCAATGAAAGCTCCACCTTCTGGGTGATGCACTGCAAGTTGGGCTCTCTGTTTGAAACATGGCTGCCAAGTTAGAAATTATTACAGCTATTATTTCCCATTGCACATACATTATTAAAGCTTGATTCATTGTTTATCAACAGTACCTAGCTTAACAGTTTTCTCCTCTGTTGTTCACGATTTCCTAGATTTCTTTTCTTAAAATAACAAAGGCATGACCTGACCAGTGCCTTAAATTATGACATTGCTATCCTAAAAAAAACAGATTTGGTGGTGGTTGTGACATTTAAAAACAAATGGATTTAGCATTTTACAGCCTTTTATAACAAATTCAGCTTATAAAAAAGTTTTGTGCGTCATGTGACATGTAATTACACGGTTATGTTAAACTGACTTCAAAGCCTTGCTGATTCCTGGAGGTTTAAAGAGAGACACACTGTGACTTTTGAATAACAGAATATAGACTACTCTCCTTTCTCTGACTAATTAAAAGTTGCATAAATTATTCATAAAAAACCTAAAAACACATCCTTGCTCAATTAGTACAGTCAGGGGATTTGCTTCTACAGCCTTACTCGGCTCATTTTAGCAAAGGTTAGCAAACTTATGGCAGTACTGTACTGGTCTCTCAGATATTACAGTCAGTTTGTTGACTTTGACTCTTCTCTACTTGTGTTATTGTTGTTTTTTCTTTAATTGTCACTCTAGGCCACAATGACTTTAATGCATATAGTGCTTGGTTTCAATCTGCTTCCCTTTAACTCCATGGTTTTATGAATTACATCACTTTTAGTGAAGTTAAAGATTCAGAGAAAAGGAAAGAAGCTAAAGGTTCAAGTGAAGTTAAGAATTATTTAAAATTATTTAACGTGGTCCATCCATTTTTCTATTGTATTATTATTTAAAATACTGAAAAAACAACATCAGTGCGGAATAGGTTAAGATGAACCTTCACACAAGGAGCTCTTTATTCGTTTCTCACTGATATAAGCTCAACCGTCCTCACATAATAAGCCTGGAAAGAAAAGTGCAGGCTCCTGTTCCTGGCAGGAATCACAGGGGACTTGCTGTGTGTGGTTTGCTTTTCTTGAATGCTGGCGCCATCTGCTGGTTGCAACCTTTACACTCTGATCACCAAATCAACCAACCAAATCATGAGATCATAACTTAGGTTGGTGCCTCATGTCTTACAGAAAACTGTCATGGAGAAATACGCCGTAGGCTCTGTTTTTATTAATGTGTCGACTGGAAGAAAAACGGTTGATTCCCGGAGAGGTTAAAAGGTCATCTCTGTGACGCACTTTTAACGTCAACGCACCAGCAAAAGCTTTAATTTACATTTACTAATCTAGCAGATTAAGGGGCACCACTCAAAGACAAACAGGGCTGCCCCTGCTTCTTTCACTACAGTTGAACTCCTCTTGGCTGCATTGACGGTTGCCCTGACAACCTCATGTCACCGTGTCAGAGTTACAATATCCCCTTTCTTAGCTTTGCTTATCTGTTCAGTTGATTACGTCTGTGCGGAGTGTCAATGGATCTTCTACCTGACTACAAAGGAAGGGGCTTATGCGTCTTTCTTTGTAGAAAATATCTCATGTACCGTAGGCCTTTGTTATGTTCATTTAAAATAGTTTTACGTAGTTGTTGACTTAAAGTCTGTAAAGAGTTATTGGCTGAAATGGCACATACACACCCGTGAAAATATCTATACACTCTTTAATAATCCATATTGATTTAGCCAAGCAGTTAGCAGTGTGGCTTTCGAGATGCTAATGTCTGTCTGTTTCTGGTTCTCCACTTTGTTCCAGACTGAAATACCTCAACAATTATCTGTGGATTGCCGTGAAAACTGATGAATGCATTCATGGTGCCCACAGAATCTGTACTTTGGTATCACCATGAGGTTGACGTCTCTAAAACTACTAGGTGGATTTCCACAAAATTTGATGCAGATATTTAACTGTCATCTAGCGTCAACATCAGGTCAAGATTTCAGTTTTTCCAGCAGTTAAGTTTTACCAAATAACCTGGAAAACAAATCACCCTCCCATGAAAGTCAACTGTACTTTGCTTTTAGCATCTATTTGTAAGTATTAGCATGCTAACATGGTAAACATTACACCTACAAAAATGTATTTGTTAGCATTGTTACTGTGCATGCTAACAAGCTTATTTCTAGGGAATGTGAAGCCTCACAGAGCTGCTAGCGTGACTGCAAACTATTGTCTCACATTTTACAATAATTAAAAAGCTCTAATGCTGAACATATGAGGCAATATAACATGTTTCATACTTCTCTTTAAAATCATAAAAATGTCTGTTTAATGTGAAATTGACATGACACCCACCAAGCCAAAATGAAATCTGTAACTAAATAAATAGCATTATATAAAATAGTGCTGAAATTAGTGTGCTATAATGATAATTACTGGGTTAAACTGATTTATGTGCATACATGAATAGATCTGCACACATTTTGCTCTGAACATTTCACTCTATAGGACAATAATTATAGATCCTGCTAATATTTCACATCTTTCAGTTAGAGCTGAGCCTAATGGTGTAACAGTAAATCTTTATAGATAATTAGAGTCGAGCAGGAGACCCTGAGAAAAATGTTACTCCAGGATGCATGGTGTTTATGTGTTGGTGTGTAGTTCTGCAGTTTGTGTACCTGGCAGGGTTGGACGGTTTTACTGGAATGCCTATCAGCGGGCAGCTGGCTTGTTAAATAGTCTCTCTAGGGATTCGCTTTTGCCAGACACATGGTAGAAATGTTACTTTGGCTCAAAGACGACAACAACAGTTTATTTGTTTCCCTTGAAAATGAAGCAGCTGAGTCATAATTATTGAAATTTCTTACACATGCTTTCCTGCAGTTGGGAGAGAACAAAAGGCATTCAGCCTATCTTCATTACTGTGCAAAAGCAGCTCACAAAAAGCCTCATCATATATGCAGAATCAAGGCAATTCACGTAGTTTTGGAGGATTAGATGAATAACGCCATGCAGGATCCAGGACGAGAGTTCTCAGAAGACTGAGCTTTTTCCAGTCTTCCAAGCCTTCATCCTTGGGAGGAGGAATATTCTTGAATCTGGGAGAAGTCAGAAAAACCACAGTTATGTAGCGAGTTGGGTTGTGGCCCTCCGTCTTGCGGCAGATCCTCCCCCTCGTCTGGAAGCTGTTGAGTTCTTCTCCAGATGTGGCCGCCTGATCTTTTTAATGACACACATTTGTGCAGGCAGAGAATAACAGAAACGGGGGTAAAGAAAACGAGGCAAACATTTCTTCATGAGAAGAAGAAGCCTGTTGGTGTGTTTTGACTTTGCAGTCTAAAATTAGGACTTTTGTTCTTTCACTTAAGTAGATTTTAATGACGTATAGTACTTTTGGAGAGGAAAGAGCTATAGCATACAATTATACGATTCTTGCACAATCAGGATAATGTTCCAGTTTTGCTCTGAGGCCCTTTTCCCTGTAAAACAATCCCTGAGAATGATTTTTTCATATAAAGAGGGTTACATCACTGAAATGAACAGTTTGGTTGAGCAAGCATTACCATTTACTGTATATTAGAATCGTTATAATTAGAGCCTGACTGATTTGGGATTTTTGGGGCCAATATTAGAGAGCAAGAAAACTCCAATACCCAATAAATCTGCTGATATTATAACATTGGCAGAATGTGCTTATCAAATACTTGTGATAAAGATTTGTAATGGAGGTGGTATATATCTTAGATTTTAATAAGCTTTATACTATGGTCTGGGTGAATACTCGATTCTGATTGGCTGCAGGGTGTCTGTTAAAAAGTGTTGTAGGACACCTATAAAAAAG
>JAQFJA010000007.1:11131235-11141608 GCA_029874485.1 Naso brachycentron
CCTTCTTTTCAGCACTGCGTTTGTTGTCGTAGTACCTAAAAAAGCACAAAGACAGTTCTGTAAAAACATGATTTTCGCCAAAAAATGCTTAACCTTGCATCTAAAGAATATAAGCAAACCTACTTTTTGGCATTGGCATAAGCTGACAGGCCAAGATCCACATCCACTAGCATGGGCTTGTTCTTTTGCAACTTCTTGTTCTGCCCTTTGTCTTTATTCTTGTTTTTCTTTCCTTTCTCTTGCACTATGTCATTTTTCTCATCCTCTTCCTGGTCTTCCTCAGAAATATACGGATTCCTAGAGGAGAAAAGACACACACGAGCCCCATGGAGTAAAAGATGAGCAGAAGGCTCTGAGGAATTTTCTGTATCGGTGATGTTCTCACTTTAAAAGCATGGTGATGTGGTTGGTCTGCAGCTTCAGCTCCTTGATGGCGCAGGCCACAGGGTCCCCCGCAGCCTGTGCCTCTTTGACGATAATGCCGATTTCAGTCCAGTCCACCTGATTGGCGAGGGCGCTGCGCACCACCTGCAGAGCCCTCTCCACCACAGGCAGGTTCATCTCCACCAGCTCACCCTTTAATCTGTCCATCTCCTGCAACACGCAAGACAGGATTTCATGAGGATGTTTTTCAACAATGTCAGGAAAAAATAGGCGAAGCTGAATGTTGCCGGTAATGCTGACCTGTGCTTGGTGCAGGGCCTCCAGTCTCTGCTCGTGGTCCTTCTTAACATTTTCCAGCTTCTTCAGAGCCTGTTTCTCCTGCTGCAGGGCCTTCATGTCAATCTTCTGACTCTCCATCTTAGAAAAGAACTCATCAACTGCCTGAATGAGAGGAGCACATCAGATTTTTGTCACATTATTTCATGAATAAGTGAGAATTTAAGTGTAATAGAGAGGAGATCAAAAATTTTTCCAAACGAGGCACAAAGAAACAAAACTAAACACGCCGTCATGCAGATATTCACCTTATCAAAAGTATCAAACTCCAAATATGGGCTCTTTACATGCTGGGCAAAGAGGAATGGGTGGAATTCATCATATCTGTAAGCAGACAAAATCAATTATTTAATCAAATATAAATAACCAGCCAAAATATGACTTGTAGCTTTCTCCAAAAAACAGGACACACGTGAGCAGATCTTCAGTGGGTTTGCCAGGAGTTAAGCTCGGCTTCTTCTCACTCTTCTGAACAATGTAACCCTTGAATTAAACAAAGCAAAGTTGTGAACAGAACAAATCTCACGGAGGATCCCAAAGAACTTTCTCTCAAATTATAACAAAAAAATGCTTGTGAATGACATCTTACTTTGCCACTGAAGTTCGCAGTCTTTTCCATGTATGTTTCTGCAATCTGCAGGGCTTCCAGGATTTTAGGAGCGACTGAAGAAAGGAAACAGATCAAACACTGTATTTACAGATTTACAAAGTGTACACAGGAAAACAACAATGTGCATATGAGCCATTTTCAAACGAATAATCACAATCTTGAATGACCCAATCTGATTTTAAATGCTGCTTAAATGTGTTGCACTTTGCCCAATGCAGTATGAATACTGCATATTATCCTGCAATTAAATGTGTACATTCATAAAATCAAAAGTTTAAGCGACAAGTGTTTCTGGTGCTGATTATCCAGGGTAAATCCTAAACCACAATATGGGAAAAAGCAATATTTGAACGGTAGAAGCTGCAATTTTTGATAATTTTATGACAAATCTTGTTTTCTGGATGTAAGAAATCATGTTTGTTTGGTACAGACAGCAAAAAATGTCACATCATCATCACTGTAGTTTGTTAGCGAAAATGAAAATAGTGATGTAAATATTCTAATAACCGCCGATCGTACAAATCAGTTAAGGTCTATTATACCTTGAGCAGCATCGACTTGGCTGTCGACTTTGACAGAACCCGGCAGTCCCGCCTCTATCAGGCTGTGTTCAATCAGAGTGGCTCCATAGGCTGTAGAGGCGTTTGAAGAGGAAAAAAAACATATTTATTCTGCTCATTTACATGATGAAAAAAGTGTGAAACATTTAAACTGAACAGAAATAAGCATCTGTTTTAGTTTAACAACTCAAAGCTACTTACGAAGGTGAGGGTTCAGGACCCTTTTCACTTGATCTCCATTCTGTGCTTTGCTGAGGATTTCAGTGAGTCTGCATTAAATAAAAGTGAGAAGAATAAAAAACAAGTTTTCCACGATGAAGGAATAAAACATATTTGTTGTATTTGTTGAATTCTGATGGAAATCCATTTGTTCCACAAACTCAATGAGCAAATGTAAAGACGTGGTTACTGCTCTAAACTGAGGAGAGGTTCAGGGGGCCGGGCGCTCTCAACAGGGTACCGCTCTCTCACAGCGATCTTAACATCCTCTGCCTCTGCTGTGCGGAACCGCAGCAGATTCAGGATGGTGTACTCGTGGTCTGCGAGAATGATGTTACCCTGCACATGGATGTGGACAGACCATAAACACACAAACACAAAGGTACACATCAGTGTCATAATTTGGGAAGATCTGAACATCACGTGATGTTGCATTTTAGTTTTATGTGCACGACAAAAAATGTCTTCTCACCCTGTCGTACAGCTCAACAATCAAGTGGTACGCCGCCTCATCTGAGCCAAACTGGATGTCAACAATCCTGTCAATGCCGAGCTGCTTCACGTGGGTCAAACGCCGTGTCTTCAGGTGTTTTCGACACTACGGAGAAAGATTTAACCCTGTTTAAAAATCAAACTGGCTGTGCTGTTTTTGTATTATATCTGTATTCTGTATGTATTGGTTTACTTGTTGAGGACAAACCAGACTTGAGACCTTGCATGTAGACATATTTGCACTTATGTATGTTTTTTTGTATGCAAAACATGTGCAATACTGCATACATTGATACTTCCATGTATGCTAACCTAGCGCAATATTACCTGCACACGCTCATCTGTATGTGCAAAACATGTGCAGTGGGGCATTGTGCAATCTACACCTGCAGTTTACAGACTTGTGCAATAGGGATGTGCAGTTCAACTAGCACTTTAAATGTTCAATGTGCAGTAATATTAGTACCTTGGTATTTTGGCAATCAAGCACTTTAGCACTCCAGCACTTTGACATTTAACATCTGTTTTTTGTAGTCCTTTAATTTCTGGTGTGTCATCAGTGACACTGTTTATTGTACTTTTTGTTTTTGTTTTGGTTTTTTTGTGTTCTTTTTGATGATGCGTTTTGTGGGTTGTGTGGCAGGCATTGGTCTACTGGGGGACTGGGGATAGAAACTAGCCACAGGCCATAATCTTCCATATTTACATGCAAATGTCAATGTCCATTGATATGAACTGTCCCTTTTTTATTTAGATAAATAAATCTACAAATTCATAAATAAACAAACACAGATTGGATGAGGGGACTGTGAAAAAATAAACATATTACAAAAATATCAAATCTGATAAAGGGATAAAAAGAACATGTCACATGTCAAACTGTAGTTGATGCTCATCACACTGAGCTTCAAGGAAACAAGTCACATATTATTATATTTATATGTATTATTATATGTATTATAATATTATAAATGACGTAAATGGACAAAATACAATTATACAACAATTATTGTATAACAAATATACAACAATTACAGAAACAAGTTGGCCAGTGTTACTTAGTAAAACACAAAGTATTCTTACTTTCATTGCGAAGCCCGAAGGCATCATGTTCTTGGGCCATTCGAAGTCTGTGGAGTGAATCCGAGTCCCAGATTCAACCAGGAGAACAGCTTTACTGTCGGGCCTGAGACGACAGAATGACACTGAGTTACATACAGTGACTTAAAATACATCAAGAAGATTTGCTCAAGATGAGGTACTTTTATTTCACTCTAGTACCTCTGAGAATACTGTCCTTTTACTTATCATAGTGAAAACTTTCATTTCATGGGTACTTTGGAAATTCGGGTTTTACAAAACAAAACATATGGGAATTAAACTAATATCAAACGAAACACTGTTACAAATTAAACCATCCTTATAACTAACATCTAACATAAACTAAGATGCAGCTTAAACATGAATGCATCAGTGATAATCTTCTAATATAACATACGAATATCACTAACAGAGCCACTCTGCTGCACAATGCTTACTTTCACTTTTAACATTTTCAAACACACTGGCAGCAAAAATGACTTATAATCAGCTATATCACAAACTTGAATGCATTCATTTGATATATTTTGGAATATTTTACTTATGAGCTTCATGCCATAATATGACACCATTGCAGTGAAACTTTTGGAAACAAGTTTTTCAAACGGTCCTTACTTTTGCAGACGGATAAGATACGTCTTATTGTCGATGTCATACACGTTGTTTACTCTCATGCCAATGTAGCTGTGAAAGAATGAGGCACATAAATGAATGTCTGCTCAACATCTGCACACAAATACACACTGGCGATGGACAGCTAGCTTAGCAAACCGGCTAACGGCAGTAGCATTCCACCTACTTGGCATTGATTTCGGCGATAACTGCCCTAATATCCACAGTGGTGAATCTTATTTTCATGGTAAACGAAGGCTAGGCTACAATTACAAACGGGAGAAGTAAACAGTGAGGCAAATAATTAACATTTGTAGTGCAACATCAGCATGGAAAACATTCGAGGAACTTCTTGACATGCGCACAGATTAGGTCTTTACGGAAGCCGACGTTGGCCAAAAATGAGCAGGTCCACGCCTTTCAGACACGTTAACGCACTGAAAAGAGGCATTGGTTGTGTATGGGATGCACTAGTGCTTGGTAACCTTTTGCTATGGCATGAATGCGGTGGACAGACCGCTGCGCTCTTTGAAGGGACTGTTTGTAGATGGTAACTTAGGCTCTTTGGAATTAAATGTGCACTAATGATGCACTACTCAAACTGGCTTATTGGCGTGAAAAACAGGGCAAGCCTTCGGAATGCGTGCAAAACACCACCCAACACCGACTGGAACAATGTGGGAAAGATTGTGGACGTGCGGAATAACAATCCGCTGCCTACTGAGAAGACCCCGGAGCGAATGACGGTCGCCTCCCACCTCTGGAAAAAAGGTAGGAAGGTGAATTTACAGCTGTAAAGACAATGCCGCGTTAAATATCCGGGCCCGCAATGAAATATTACGCTTGTCTGGCGTTTTTTCTGACACGGCTGGGCATATTCTACTGCTTTTAATTCAGAGTTTTCTCAGCGGTGCCGCCAGAGAGTCAAACATTGAGAGTTTCTAGTTTCCTCCTCAGGTCAGAGTGGAGGGCGAAGGCGTGCTCCGTTACCAAGGCGACGGTCAGCTAACAGGGCTAGTTCGCTCGCGGAGCTAGGCTAACATCCGTGTCGCTTCGACATCTCGGTGCAAATATCCTCATATTTCAGAGCCTCACATTGAAATGCACTGGCCAGAAACGTGTGTTATGGATTCTCGACTTGCATGCGGCAGCTAAGACTCAAAGGAATGCATTGTAAGTTGTCAGTTAACAGTTAACGGCTGAGCGGAGTGATGACAGGGCTGACAGACGGTCGCATATCGTTCAGGCTTTCCTCCGAAGATTTCTTTCTTACAGTGTTTGCTAACTGTGTCAACTGTTAAAATAAGCTAGCAGGGTTTTTTGTTTTTTGTTTTTTTTAACTTCCTTGCCTCGTAAGCAAATAAATTAACACGTTTAATGTTCATGAAAATCAAGCTTTTCCTTTTTATCCAACGTTTATTTTTTTTCCTCATATTCCTTTGTTTTTTTTAGTTTGCATTTTTGGCATAGTTTAAACAAGTACAGTTAACCTTAACGGCACTCTAAGGATGTCACAGAAAAAAAGTGACCAGTGTGAACTTAAGTGTGAGCTCAAGGTTACCTATCATTAAGAGGGTGCCTGGCTCCACTGTCAAAACGCAAATGTAAGAAGGTCTGGCAATATTAAAGAGGAGAGTAACGTTACATTTGGTGGAAACCGAATTTATGCCAACTTATAACGATTAAAAGGAAATTTCACCTAAAAAAAAAGCAACTTACTCTGTCTTTTAAATGCTTCAAATCCTGACAGGTCTCCCTAAACTGAACATTAGAGCTAAAAGATACTTTTGTTTTTCGTTGAAATGTGAACTTTAACAATAAAAGCTTCAACAATTAATCAATCATTCTTGATGAGACAAATTTGATAAATGATTTATCTTTGTCGTTTTAGCATAAATTGGGCTACAAAAAAATGGTTGCATTTAAAAATAAATAGATCAACAGTTAACTAAAATGAGCCTTTCACTGAAGCTGCTGTGAAGTATTTTATCAAAATGGAGCCAAACTGCAGAAAATTAAAGACAATTTTTGTCAAAAGTGCCAAAAATAGGCAGGTTCCTGTCTCTTGCTGTTTTCCTTAGTCTTCTGTGGTACTTAACTGTTATTTTATTGTTGTTTTTGTTGTTTTTTGTATAATACTGGTCACAAGACATCAAATGTGACGACTTGGATTTGAAAAAAATACACATTTTTTCATTATTATTTGAGAAATTGTCGGCAATAAAATCAATAATGAAATTCATCGTTATTTGCAGCCCTACCACATACTAATGTAGGGCTTTAATAAGGACCTAAATAAAACCATCATGGGCTTTTATATCCTGACGATGAACTTCCCTGTTGACTATGCAGGCCTGTTTTTCTGCTGTTCAGCTACTTGCAAACATTTACTATTATTCAGGATATTATCATTTTTTTGGCAAAATGTTCTCTGTTATAAGTCTTTGCCCTTTTTCGATTGTCGTGCAGGCTACAAAATAATCAAGAAGATCGGGGAGGGCACGTTTTCAGAGGTGGTGAAGACTCAGAGCCTTAAAGATGGGAAGTTCTACGCATGTAAAACCATGAAGCAGACAATTAACAGGTATGCATTATGCAAAGACATATTGTCCTGTGCACAGGCAATCAGTGGTGTGTTTGTACCATACACTGCTGTGTGAGGACCCTTGAAACTGGAGTCAGCAGTTTGACACCTCCTTTGCTTTAAGTGTGCTAGTGGATGTCAGCTTACAGCGCCTTGTAGTGATGAGGTTTCAATAGCTGTCACTTCTTGAAATGTGAGGCGTCTGTACACTGGTTTTTGACACGACGGTGCTATTTATAATCTGTGCAACCATTGATCCTGCTAAATTGTTTAAATTTTCATATACAGTCCATTGTTTGGATGCATAAGCTCACTGTCCTAAAAAGCTGAAATGAAATTGATCTTCATTCCCACTGCTAATTATTTTCAGGTAAAGTAACCAGACATGCAATTTAACTACCGGTATGTGCATGCAACAGTCAAATAAAATGTATGTCATCTGTGCTCTGTCATCCAGTCTGGAGCAGGCCAACAATCTGCGGGAAGTTCAGGCAATGAAAAGACTGAGCCCACATGCAAATATCATCCAGCTGCATGAACTGATTTTGTGAGTACTGGAGTGTAATTATCCATTATGAAGTCATTTTACTGCCTCAAGCTACTTTAATGTGGCATATCATGTTCATCTAATATGCTATTTCAGTGACAAAGAAACTGGAACTGTGTCTTTAATTTGTGAGCTGATGGAGATGAACATCTATGAGTTCATACAAGGTAAGACTGAAAGCATGACAAGCACATGATTTATTTTAAGAAATCATGAAATGGAACTTGAAAGATGGCGATGTCGTCTTTCTGTAAAGTTTTGGGGTAAAATGGGCTGATATGGGTTCTTGGTTTATTGAAGGAAGAGACACACCACTGCCTGACCACACAGTAAAGAACTACATGTACCAGCTTTGCAAGTCGCTTGAACACATGCACAGGTACGTATGAAAGTGCTTCAGTTCAAATAAAATGCTAAAATTAACACTTTCTGGGAGGAAAAAAATCAAAAATAAAAAATCCCATGTCGGTCGAGCCCTAGTTTACATTGTTTGTCCCGATGTTTTTTTCCTTCTCTCTTCAGTTGTGGGATTTTTCACAGAGATGTGAAGCCAGAAAACATTCTCATCAAAGTAAGATGCATCATTAAAACAATTTGCTTCGCAGAAACACAGCAGTGGTAATCTTGTTCTGAGTCATGCACATTTTAAATATTGCTTTGCAGCAAAATGGTCTGAAGCTTGGTGACTTCGGCTCATGTCGGAGTGTTTACTCCAAGCCCCCGCACACAGAGTACATCTCCACACGCTGGTACAGAGCCCCAGAGTGCCTCCTCACTGATGGGTACTACAGTTTGAAGATGGACATTTGGAGTGCTGGTTGTGTCTTCTTTGAGATCATGAGGTAGCTCTGCAGCGGACAGGCACATTTCCACAGGCTTAAACAAAGCTCAAACAAATGCTGTGTAAATAGTTTGGTCTGGCATTTAGATTGTTGTAAACCTGTGCATTTCAGTTTGAATCCTCTCTTCCCGGGAACAAATGAGTTGGATCAGGTCGCCAAGATCCACGATGTGTTGGGGACACCAGATCAAAGCATCCTGCAAAAGTTCAAGCAGTCGGTGTTCCTTCTGAAAACTTTTCATTTGAACCATATCTAATTCTTTATATTCTCTGAAAACAAGACTTATAATTGTTTTTCTTTATGTCTGGCAGGTCCAGAGCGATGAATTTCAACTTCCCCCCTAAAAAAGGAACTGGTATCTCACGGTTAATCCCTACCTGCCCAGCTCCGGCTCTGTCTCTGCTCTACCAGATGCTTGCCTATGACCCAGATGAACGCATCGCGGCGGAAACAGCCCTGCGGCACACATACTTTAGGGAAATCAGGTGGACCATTCAAATGAGAAACAATTCACAACCTTGCAGCTTTTAAACCAGATTTGCTTTGACATAGATTGTCACATTAGTGGAGTACTTTCATTTAAATAATCACATCCTGTCCTTTGTAAAAGAAGTGTTGTGTGGTTTTTTTTTTGTCTCCCAGGCTGGCAGAGAAAAAAGCAGAGACTCTTAACAGACTTTCTGAAACTATAGCTGTAGAGAGTAGTGGGACCCACAACTCCTTAGACCACATCTGGCGCCCAACCAGACTTGGCAAACAGCTGAGGGGGAGACACACCCGGCAAACACCTTTAATGAGTGTAAGTCTGTTGGTCAGTGTTAAAATCTGCTGAAGTGAAACATCCGATGTAAATACATCTCGTTTCATCTTCTTCCCTCTACAGTACAATATGAAGCATGTAGCAGAGCCCCTCATCAGACGCAACGTCCCTCACTATCCAGCAGAGCTGCCCAAGCTCAACATGGTGCTACCAGGACCACAGCTCTCCTCCTCAGTCTCCACTTTGCCTGCATTCACTGTCACGCACCGGGGCACACTGCCAGCCATCACATCCAAAAAGTGCCAGTCACGGTTGACTAAGGTAAATGCTTTAGAGCTAAACAGACATGAGGCTCTATTCAATTTAATATGAACCAAGGTCACTTCAAAATCAAGTAAAAACACAACTCTTAAAAATGCTTTATATATTGTATTTAGAGAAAAAAAACAGATGTCAAACTAATATAAACAAACAAGTACCTTGGTTGACTTTCAGTAAGGGCTTTGGTTTGGCATTCAAGCTGTATTTTCTCTCTTCACAGCCCCGGGATGAGTCACGCCACGCAGCATTCAAGACCTACTACATGCCACCTCTAGACAGGAAACATGGAGGCTACTGAGAGCCAAAAAACTCCAAAATCTGATTAAAAATTGCCTCATTAAACAGGATAGACCCGACAAACACGCTGTTGGATGACAAGGTTTTCACAGGCCTGATGTTGAAATCTGTAAAATACAAACATGGTTGGGAAAATAACTCAACGAAGACTGCCAAGCCTGCCATCTTATGTCAAACAGTTTATCCCACAATGTCATGATGAAACTCGATGTTATCTCTACACAAACTATTCAGTCTGTCATAGTATGTTGCATCGAGCGTGTAGTTCAGTTAAGACTCCAGTTTGACTTGACCAAGTCAGGTGTTACAAGTTTACAAAAGAAGTAGATATGTTTGAGCCTATTACACAAGCTAAGCAATAAGATTTAAGAAAGCAGACAGCCGTTTTGGATGTGAATTAGTGGTAAAAACTACATTGATTAGAAAAATGGTCAGTGCCTTTAAAAAGTGGTCACATCCCTAGTAGGGCTGCAAGTAATGATTATTTTCATTATCGACTAATCTGTCGATTATTTTTACGATTAACCATTTATTACATGAAATGTCAGCAAAGTGCTAAAATTGCTCGTCTCAATTTCCCAAAGCCAAATGCGACATCTTCAGAATGCTTCTTATGTCCAGATAACAACCCAAAACAGACTCTTCATTTATTTGCATAAATAACAAAGAAAAGCAGCAAATCCTCACATGTAAGACATTAAACCAACA
>JAQFJA010000007.1:11165298-11185976 GCA_029874485.1 Naso brachycentron
GGAACGAATCTGCTTCCAGTCGGTTGTGCTCTCTCCAAGGAGCAGGCAGATGGACTCGAGGGCCAACTTTACGGCGGCAGGCGGGTTTGCCATGGAACGCACCTCCACCAGGTGCTGCTTCTTAATGGACTTAACGGCTATCAACATCAGGATGAACAGGGACGTGAATTATGACATGTAAAGGGCAGTGATGAAGGGAGGATGCGGGGAAAGATCAAGCTGTTAACCAGAAGCCCTTGCACCATACATGACAATGTGATATGTTGAAAGAAAATGTTGAAAGAACAGCAGGTACACATTGTGAAGCAGTTATATGGTTCTACTGTTGTAACAATATGGCCTTTTCCATTTTTGCATAGTACTCTTTGTGTGACTTGAATCAAATGCAATGTAAAGACCGCTGTAAGCAAATCACTAGTGTACCATTCTGAGCCTCAATGACAGCCGGCTCCACTTGGTCCAAGTCCTGTTTGACACTCAGCTGTTTGTCCTTGATTACCTCCTGCTGCTTGTACACAGAATTCTTGATCTCCTGGCTCACCACCTGGATTCACAATGATAACAGTATACGATTAGAATTTGATGCATCAGTTAATCCAAATGTGCAATGCAAGGCTCAAGGGATGGCTGTTCCACAAGCTAGAAAAAAGCTGTTAGATTTGTTTTGTGGAAAGAGAAGAAAATTAATCTTTTCAAAGTGTTCTTCCTCTGTACCTTCTTCTTTTCTGCCTCCTGCTGGTCTTTGACCATCTTCTTCAGCTTGTCATTGGCAGCAGCGTTCTTTGCCTCCAACTCCTGGCTCTTGATTCTCAGGTCACGACGAAGCTCCTCCACCTTGAAGAAGAAACGTACAGTAAATCGGGAGTCACACGAAAAGCAACAAAATATGGCATTGTGGCACTACGTAAGCACATCAGATGATATGCAATATTTCTGTACCTGATCGACAGTCTCCTTGATCTTGCGGAGGCCAACATTGAGGTGCATCTGCTGCTCCTCCAGCTCGCTGCGTTTCTCATTGAACAGGTTGGCGTACTGGTTGATAAAGTCCAGGTAGTGGCGAGGAGTGATTGCCATCGTGTGGCCACCTCGCTTAGCTAGACGGTTGTTAGCCTGTGTAGAGTTAACAATATACGAAGTATGCATTAACAAACTGTTACATGTATAAACTTGGTTTTAAAGGATTTCTGAATGCCTGTTATCAGTTAAAGAAAACTTCACTAACCACCACTGCAGCCTTGGAATCATCCCTACCTGGTGAAGTGTCTGATGTACAAACACACAGCCATTGACGATGGCCTCGCGGTGAGAAGGTGGCTGTGGCAGTTTGTCATAGACGATGGGCATGTAGTCCGGAACCTTGTAGTTTGGTTTCTCCAGATCCATTTTGCTGGTGAACTCCTTACCCACCTGATACAGGGCCTCTGTGGACCAGTCTCCAAACCAGTTCAGCACACACCTAACAAAAAGAACATTTTTCAGTTAAACAAGGCACGTCATTGTGTAATTTTAATACTGTGATATCTATTTCCGGCATGCTTGCTGTCAAAACTGTTTTCTCCGTACCTGTTGAATAGGGCAGGTGATGTGGCAGCCCTGTCCTTCAGGCCCTCTGATGACGGGTTCATGGTGAAAACAACATGGAGGTTCCTGATAACCTGACTGGTGAACCACTTGTACAGCTCCTCATGAGTGTCGAGCATCAGGCCCTCTTTCTGGGCTCCCTCCTTACACTGAGTCATCAGGGTGGCATACTCATCTCCCTCAAACAGGCCAGGAACCTACAAACACCAGGTAACATTAAGAAATTAAGAACTAGAAAAGCCAAAAAGATGTCTCACCTGAGAAAACTAAACTAAACTAAAAGATAGTGTTGTCAAATTGTGCCATCAGCATGTTACCTCTCCGTTGGCCAGCAGCGTGTTCATTCTCTCAAGGAAACCGGAGTCAAGCACGTTGGACTCATCCATGATGAAGGCAATCTTCTCATTCTTACAACCTGAGCGACGCAGCACTGTACGCAGATCCTCATCAAAGTCCTCTCCAGTGTATTTCCTGTGAACCTGAAAACACATGTGAAGTTACATATTTTTTTGCTCTTAAGAGGAAATTGTATTAACTTAGCCTTGATATATCTTCACATGTTGCACCAACCTTGATTTGGTAAACACTAAGCCCGTTCATCCAGGCTACGAAGCGAGACAGAGTTGTCTTTCCCGCTCCACTCACACCGATCAACAGGAGATGGCCCTGAGGCTGACGAAAGATTCTGGAGGAGGGTAAATTATTTTAACATTTACTCACTTCTTTGTCATTTTTAGACTAACACCAGATGAGAGGTCAATCTGCAGCTGTTGGCAGACAAAGATATTACTCACCGGTCAATTCTGAGGACGTGGTCCAGCACCTCATTGAAGAGCACCAGAGGAACGTCCAGCTCCTCCTCATAGAAGACCTTCAGACGGGCCTTTACATAGTCCCTCAGCTCCTCCTGTTCCACTGGGATGTAGTCCTGCATCCACAAACAATAAACTCAGTAAAAATGAAATTATCGAATGCTTGAGGTTGATTCTCAATATTTCAGCATCATAACTGAAGCAGAAACATCACAGCATGATCAGCATGTTTCGAGTTTACCTTGGAGAGCCAGTTGCTGTACAGGATTGGCCTGTTGAGAGCCTTGTCCTTATCAATGTTGGGAAAATGTTTGAGAGCAACCATGTCGATGTTTTCATCTGTCCACCTTCTCTCTTCATCACCAACCAGTCTGGAGAACAGGTTTAGAATAAACAGCATTATTGCCAAAATTGCCTTTCTTTAAATACTCTCCACATCATTTATTAAGGGCTACTTCTATCAGATTTATCAGCCAGTCAAAAAATAAATGAAAAACTCTACCCTCAAGATTCATTAACATACATTTACATCACATAAGTCTCTGAAAACACTTCAAGAGTAGGTGGGAATAGTTTTAATGAGGTAAAGCTCAGTCTCTCAAAAATCAGTGCTCACCTGTCCTGGAAGAGACGGAGAGCTTCATGGGCCCAGATGCGAATGAGCCCCTCCACAGGCAGAGTCTCAAGTGGCCGCAGGGCCTCGAAGATCCCCCTCACCCAGCGGGTCATCTCTCTGGGAGAGTAGATGTAGTGAGGTTGGGTGTCCTGGGTGAACCGTTCCTGGAGGGGAAAAAGGGATTGAAATTAGATATTCAAACACATCAGTAAGAGTTTATAGAAAAGTGAAAAGTTATCAGTAATATACATCTTCTCTCATGTTTGTACACTAGATACCTGTGAAACTATTGAGTAAGCTTGAAGTTTACATGTCTGATTTATTTTTTTTAAAGATCTCCAGTAATCCCTTTACCTGAGACATGGTGTAAAACTCAACCATAGCAGCAGTGAGAGGCTCCGCATAGGTCCGTAGAGACGGGATGAGGCGCAGCATGGCACGGTTGAAGGTTCCATAAATCTGGGTGAGAGAAGCTGGTCCTGGATAGTCCACATACACCACAGGAACGTGACGCAGGAACCTTCAAACAGCACAACAAAATATGGTCACTTGTAGGGCTCTCCAGATGCAACGTTTTACTTGTATTAACAAGTATCATTTACATTTCAAGGATTTTTTTTCTGTTATTCATGATATCAACTTAATAACAGTTTGAATCAGGTGTAAAGTCTGTACCTGTGTGTGAGAGGCTTTCTGCCAGGGTCAGTGGGAGGATTACAGGCTCCAACAAACTGGATCCTCTCCAGTTTGACCCAAGTCTGGTCTGAGGTGCGGTAGAAGCCTCCATGTTCCACCATCTGTAAAGAAACAGCAGTATTTATCATTGTCATGTCCTAAACATACAAAGGGATACCAAATTCTATGCTGCCATGATTTCAGTTTTTACAGCCCCAAAAAATAGCAAAGGTGTTGCTGCAAACATGACAGAGGGAAGTTGAAGTTTGAAAACAACGTATCATACCTGTCTGATGAAGGAGATGACTCTCTGTGTGCCGTACTTGTCCATGTCGGGCAAATTGATCTCATCACAGAACAGCACTAGCCACTTGCCCAGCTGGACGGGGGCGAGGACCACACCGTTGGGGGTACGGCGGTACTCACAGTAGTGATCAAAGGTCTTCAGCAGCAGCTCAGGGGTGGTGGCACTGGAGAAGTTCAGACCAACAACCTGGTAGAAAGTAAGGTGAAAATTTGGAAGTTACAAATTTTGGCAGTGGGACAGTCTTGACATATCTTTAAATTCTTTGATCCAGCGTCTCACCTCCATATCAGGCAAAGCTCTGAGGGCGCTGAACAGAGTCATAGTCTTTCCTGAGCCAGGAGGTCCACACAGCACCAGTGGTTTGTGTTCAGCTAGCCAGGTGTAAAGCAAAGCCTCATGGCGAACAGTGTCCAGGGTGGGAACCACAACATCAGGGGAGGCCACCTTGTGGGTCTCTACCTCAATCTGGGGCACCTTGCCCTGCCAGGACTGCCACTCACCTGTGATGCTAACCTGCACGATGCAAAGAAAATGACATAATGGTCATTTCGACATTAAAAAAAAAAAAAAAATCTACGGTAGTTTTTGTTTAATTCGATTCTTTTAAAAAAAAAATTACTCAAGAGAACAATTAACAACTGTTTTAACATCAGGAGTCTGTACCTCATAGTCAATAATAGGCACATTGGGAGCAGCAGGGAGGGGTACAGTGGTGATGCGGCGGATGTATTCTCCAAGCTCAGCCCTCATCTTCAACCGTCCATCACCAGAGAAGGACCACAGCACAGCATAGATAAGATATTTCTGTAGAAAAATAATGCCACAATATTTGAGTTTTAATAAAATGCACTTTCGTTGAAGTGACAAACTTTCAAGCTGATAAAACAACAGAAGATGAATGCTTCTTCAGGTTATATGGAGAGCAGAAAGCAGAACTTTACCTGCATGTATTTTTCCAGCTGATCAATGGGCATGGGGAAGTCAGGGTGGTTGTTGTTGTAGAGCGCCACATTACGGCAGGCCTGATGCAGCATTGAGAACAGAGAACCCAAGCAACGCAAGCGGGTGAAGTCCATGATGTGCTCCATCTTGGAGGCGTGCTCTATGGCCTTGATCACCAGGCCTGTGGAGGTGAAGTAAGGCTGCAGGACAGCTGCAGCATCACGCTGGATCTAGTGTAAAACATCCAGTAGGACATCAATTAAGAAAAAATGTCATAAAGTATCATTCAACGGATTGCTTCATTCACATTTCTTAAGGTCTTTTAAAAACTCTATTTTCCCTCCTTTAATTACCTGCAGCATTGGTGATGCACTCTCTTCTTCATCATCAGTGCCCTTCCTTTGGCGCTGAGCTTCATCCTCTCCCTCGTCCAATGGTATGCTTCGTATGCGGGCCAGGAAGTTGTTGAAGATCATGTCAGTGCTGAGGACATCTTCACTGAACCAGACCATACCACAGCGAGACACAGTGGCCAGCGTGGCGTATTTCAGGTCCTGTACTTCAAACATCACACGCACCTGGAGAGACAAAAATTTAAGATTATAATAGCAGCTTTCACCAGCATCATGTTTGCTTCATTTAAAATAAATAAATAAAAATAAGAGTTTGTATTTCTTACGTTTGGTGGCAAACTGAGACGCTCTCCATTGGGCAGGGTGAGCAGCTTGTTGTCATCCAGGACAGAGTTGAGATTTTCAACCCACTCAGGGTCAACATCACCATCGAAAATGATCCACTGACGCTTCTGCAGTTCACCTCGAACGTTGTCAATGATCCTAAAAAACAGAAAAATTATTGCATGCCACCTTTTTGTTTGCTTAACTCCACCTTGAGTTGATTTTAATCCTTCACAGTAAAATGTGTTTACAAAACTCACTTCCTCAGGATGTGTGTGAACAAGCCATCGGTCCATTCACGGGTGTTGGGGTCCAGGGTTCCATACAGGTGGTCTTTGCTGATGGCCTTGGGGTCAATGATGTGGGCCACGCCCTCAACACCCTCCAACCTCTCCAGGGCCTTGAGCAGCACCCTCCATGCCATCGTCTTCCCACTACCTGAAGGTCCCACCATCATCAGACCGTGGTTGATCTGTGTGATCTGGTAGAGCTGGAGCACCTGGAAGGGGTGATTGACAAAGTTTCAGACAAGTAGAAAAACTACAAAATTTGGGCCGTATGTCGTTATTTCCAGGCACACTTGATAATAGAAATGTGAACAGTATTTAGCTTCATACCTTTTCCACCCACATGCTGCCCACGTCATCACCGTCTCCGTAGGTGAGATACATCTCCGCACAAACTTTCTTCAGCTCCTCTCTCAGAGCAGTCATCTCTCCACGCAAGTACTGGACTCCAGGGAAGACGTCAGACAGCAGGCTGAAGAGCAGAGGGATGTCCTCCGCCACCAGCTTGGGGACCATGGTCTCGCACACGCTCTGGATCAGGATCTACAGTAATAAGACACAAAATTAGTTGGATGCTTAAAAACAGATTTGCACAGCTGCCAAATTTTATATTAAAACTATAAAAACACTTTACTCTAAATCTTAATATGTAATCTTCTATACCTCCTGTTCAGGAAGGTTCTCAGCAATGTCATTCTCATCGACGTCCTCTCCGCGCTCCAGCTTCTCCTTTTTGATCCTCTGGATGCGCTCACGCTTGACATTACCAGCACTGATGAGCACGCTCTTGAGAGCACGGAGGCCAAAATCGTAGTGACTCTGGGATGACAGCTGCTCGTCGCACAGCCTGAAACAGTGGAAAGGAATAAATTCAGAAAAGAAAAATCTCTCAAAATTCTCTCAAAACCACACAATATTTCTCAAACAGTTCATACTTGAAGAAGGGCACAATCTTTTTGGCCAGGATCTCGGCTGTGCGGAAGCCCTGAGAGTACAGCATGACCTGTGCAATGAGCTGGCGATCGGGCTTGGTCATGGCCAAGCTGCGGAACAGCTTCTTCAGATTGTCAGGCAGGTTGGAGCGGCCGGCGTAGCCAGGATTCATGGTGATGAAGATGGCCATGTCTGGACTGACCTTCACCTGCTTGTTCAGGAGCTCTGTGGTGACGGGCACACCTGAGAGAGTAACAGATATGAAGTTACTTACAACACAATTCTTATTATTATTTTTTTTTTTTAAAGGAGGAGAAAAAGGTGGGGACAAACTAAATTTATTTGTCTTATCTGACTTTTCTCCTTTAAAAATTCCCTGTTCTGTGTAACTCTAAAATGCAAAGCCATTTTTTTGTTCATCTTGGTCCCGTTTACTGACATTTGTGGTGATTTCCCAACAAACATTATACATACTCCTGTCTCTGTTGGGGTTGCTGTGCTCCCTCAAGGCCACCTGGATGTACTGGACCTGCTGGGAGACGGCAGAGAGCATTCTCTCTTCCAGACGGTTAAACTCATCGAAGCATCCCCATGCTCCCACCTGGCACAGACCCACGAAGATACGACCCATGGCCTAAAAAACAAAAAGAAAAGAAAAATCAAAGTTCAGCAAAAGAGATTTGTAAGTTAAATGTCCAACATGAAAAACAGCTACATCCTTTAATGGATAATCACAAAAATGAAGAGTCTGAGTGAAGTCATGTACCTGGAAATCGAAGGTCTCGTCACAGTTGAAGACCAGGACAAAGCGGCCCAGCTGGTGGCCAAGAGCTTTCACTGACTCAGTCTTCCCTGTGCCAGCAGGACCTAGAAGGACAATCTCAGTGAAGTTGATTGTTTTAGATGTAAACCATTACTATTTTTAAAAATGGACATCACAACATTTCTTGTGTGTACAAAAAAAGCATCCGTACCGAATGGTGACCCTCCAAGGCGAGCCTCCAGAGCCTGGGTCATGGTGAGATAGCAGCGGTCTGTCAGAGGGGTCTGGACGAGCTTGTCCTGAACACCCAAGTACTCGAAGCCGTAGTTGAACTTAGCATTGGCCATCTGAATGGACAGCTGTTGCAGGACGTCTGTCTGCTTGGGGTCAAAGTAGAAGCGCATCTGGCTCAGCCACTCGAAGGACTTGGGGTTGTCGATCTTGTTCTTGATCAGAGTCCTGGTCACGTCACGTTGGTGCACCAGCTCGGTGATCTAAGTTGGAGCAGAAGAGAGATTTCAGACACTTTCATTGGTAAACATTCTTAAAAAATGAACTTTATTTTAAAAATCCCTCTGACCAGGTGCTCCAGTTTCCTCCTGCGGAGTGGAGGCTGCTCCATCAGCACAGTGTCAGCCAGCACGTTGAGGGTGGCTTCCACGTTTGACAGCACTCCCTGCATGGGTGTCATGTCCCCTCCGCCGGAGATGGTGGTCAATGCAGACTCAATGTTCTCAGACCAGGCGATCTGAGTGGACAGGACCACGAGCTGGGCCTGTGAAGAGACAAAACAGATTAATTTAAAGCACATTAACATGCAAGCTGAATAACAACTCGTGTATAGAAATAATGCCCTCAATACCAACCTGGTAACTATCAATCCAGGAAATGTAGTGACTGAGGTCAACGGCTGTGCCCTTGTTGAAGGATGTGACCTCTGTGACAGACTCAGCCAGCAGCTTGGCCAGCGTCACCCTCATCTCCTTCTCCACCAGCGTCAGCCACTCGTTGATCTTGGGGTGTTCTGTGATGGAGACGGGTGTCTTGTATAGAATCTCTTCACCCTCACGGGACGAGATTCCCAGCACCACAGTGTTGTCCTCGTTGAGCAGGATGCTGGAAACACCAGCAAACATCTTTTTGAAGTGCTTCTGCAGTTTGGCCACATTCTTGCTATTGCCGATGATTTCCAGAAGGTCCTCGTCTCCCACGAAGTAGAACCTGGAGACAAATAGGTGAGGAATCAGTTAAGGATTGTAAGCAAATGAGTGTTTTTATCAATTAAAGTGACTCTTAATAATAAACATAATCATGAACCACTAAGTGCTGTATTACATGCAGATTGAGAACAGAGTCCCTTCACATCATCTTCTTACCTGGGGAATGAGGATCTTTCTCTCTCCAGGTATTCTCCAAGGGCTTTCTGGATTTTTCCCAGGAGGTCAGCCAGTCGCTCCAGAGACCTCTGCACTCCCTGAATGTTCAGCACATCCATCACTAAGGGAGACTTTGACACCTTCTTCATCAGTGCCAAGAACTCGGTGCTGATACTGTGGAATAAACAGAGAGACTTATTAAAGTAGGTTCTTGTAAAATATACAGTTACAGTAGTAATTTCTTGTTTGTTTAAGCAATAAAATAACGGTTCTCAATTTACCTCTGGAATCTCTGGGTCTCTACAGGCAGAAGATGTTTAATGTCAGCACTGCCGGTGAAAATGCCTTCCAGATAGACCCAACGACGCTGGACATCAATCCAAACATCAAACAGAGCCATGATGCGGTTCAGTTTGTCCTCCCAGCTCAAGGCATCTTCTTCAAAAACCTGAGAGAAAGGGAGGAGTACGGTGTTAATGCGTTCAAAAAACTTTAACATTTATAAAGTATTAAACGACAAGTCATTCCGCTCACCTTGTAGTAAGGAGACAACTTCATGGCGGACACGCTGTTGATATGTTCCTTGACCTTGTTGAAGAGGTCGTCCCAGCCTCGAATCAGACGACACTTGTTCTGGTAGTTCACCAGGTCCAGCTCATACGAGTTCCAGACCTCACGGATCTGAGGAACAAAAAAAACCCAAATTATTATTAAAATATCTTAAGCTGAGAGAGTCATTTTTGATCATCTGGATTGGAAGCTATGATTGTCACAACTGCACAGTCTGTTGAGGGTCCTCTCTCTTCACCTGTTTGAGGAACTCCTCCAAGGCCATTTCTCCCTGGGCGACCAAGAGAACATCCTTCACCACCATCTCATTCTTCTGCAGATCCACATCCCAGATCTGTCCCAGGGTCAGCTCTGAGAGGACCCAGTTCACGTGCAAACGCTTCATCAGCTGCTTCCAGTGACGATCCTTCAGAGCCTCTGACTTCAGCTCAATCACCAACATGTTGACCTGGCAAGGAAAAAATGAATAAAAGAAGAATTTAATAAACCACTTTAAGTTTTCTATTGGGTCTAAATTTGTGCTTTTAGGGAAAAAACTATCTGGCTGACCTTTAGGTATCCTTTCAGCAGCCGCTGGACATACTCGTAGGAGGCATACTGTCTCAGTCTTGCTTGGAAGTTCTTCAGCTGGTTCAGAAGAGCATCCAGACTCTGGCGAAGCTGTAAACACAAGAACAGTAATCCATTAAGAATTTTAAAAAATAAACAAATTGAATAATCAAACGGAGCACTGTGGATTTTTACCTTGCGAGGTTGTACGGAGACCCATGGTTGCTCTTTCATCTGGTCGATCTGTTCCCAAACCTTTGACAGCTCAGACCAAACCTCCTTCAAGTCATGCAGCTCCTCTAGTGCCACCTACAGCACAAAGACAGAAAAAAGTTTTGTTTTGTGGGCACTGCTTTAGTTTTGAACAACTGTAACAGTAAGGATTGGTGCTTTAACCTGTGCAGAACTGGTTAAATATCACTCCTGTTCCAACTGAGTGTGAGACATGTGCTGTTGCTGGTCTTTAATGGGTCATTTTAAAGCATGGTATATAAATGTTTACTGGCATTACCTGCACCCTCTCTTCACTGCCGCTGAGCAGGCCAGTGTCTGTGAGCTCCAGAGCTTCTTTGGCACGGGCACATTTCTCCCTTTCATCCTTCAGACGGCCAAAGTTGCCCTCATAGATCGTGAGAGACTGAAGAGCCTCCTCCGGACGCAAGTTACCCTGGTGGAACAGATCGACATCAAAAAAAGTTAATTTAGTTAAAAAATGTCAAACATTTGAGAAGTGGAAATTATTTTAGCCACATAGCAAAAGCTTTCTCCTTTGAAAAATAATGTTATTCCAGTTCTAATTTCACAATTAGCATTAAAATACATTTAATTAGATGATTTTTTTTCTCTTACAGCGACTGGTTTGGTCTTCTCCCAGTCATTGAGCAGGTCGGTGGTGCGGTTTTCCACAGCTTTGTCCTCCTGCACAATCTTCATCTGCAGGTTGGCCACCTGCTGCTGGATAGCCGTGTCCTTGCGCTTCATTATGTCACTGAAGGCGCCCCATTCACCCTCGATGTTGTCAATGTAGAGCCAAGATGGAGGGAACTGGAATCTCTGTTTCTCCAGCAAACGTTGTCCATTACGGAACAACTAGGGGCGAAAGGAAGGGGAATCTGTTTAGAAACTGTTTTTCTTAAAGCAAACAATGACACAAATAAATAAGTAAAGGAAAGGAAACGGATCACTTCTGAAGTACTTACGTCCACATTTTTCTCAAACTGTTTGATCTTGCGCTTCAGGGTCTGGACATATGTTATGAAGTTGACAGCATCTGAGGTGCTGGCCGTGTCCACAGAATGTTGCTCCAGTTCTTGACGGGACTATTGAAGAAACAGAAAAAGGAAACTTATTAGAAAGAAATCTAGTCTGCAGAATAATTTTCTGACTGGTGTTGCTTAGAAATTTATGTCACTGGGTTGGTTAGAAGAAATATTTTTTTATATTATGAATTACCTTTGAGATCTGGGCATGGAAGTCCTGCATGTTCTGGCCAAGCATCTGACCAAACTTGCTGAGCACTTCTTTGTGCCAGGAGTCATACTTCAAGTTCACCTTAGACTGGACCTGTTGTCAGAGACAAAAAAATAAACATTTAGCAAAAAAACAAACAAACAAAAAAAACAACAGAAAAAAAACCTTTAGAAGTAAAAACTAAAAATTGCATTGTAATGAAACTCATTTGAACAGATAAGGGGGTGCATGTAGACATAATATAATGGTTACAAATATCAAATTTTACTCTATTACAAATATTGTACCTATACAGCACCTGTACCTGTAGATTATGTTTACCTTGCCATAGTCAATGACAGCAGGTCCAAACTCTTTGCGTGTCTCTGCGTTGTCAAAGGTTCCACGTGCTTTGCGGATCTGGACCAGTAGCGCCTGCCACTTGGTGAGGTCCTCACCCAGACGGTTGTAGATGTTCTCAGCTTGCATGTCCCACAAGCACTGGTACTGCAGCCACACCTGGATAAGGGCAACGGAGAAAATGATGGGTACACACAAACTGACACATGATAGTATACATTATATATCTAAGAAGAAATCATCAGTACTATTGTATTTCACTTCTTTAAATTTGTTCCTCAAATAAAGCGATTACGTCGGTAGTAAACACCGGATACTACATTTTTTTATGCTATTACAGAAGAAAATGATTCTTACCTTGACATATTGCTCCACCTCATTGACAATGTCTTCCACTGCATTGTAGGCCTCCTCTAAGGCTGCTGGGCCATCTGGCATCCTGGTCAGGGCATTTCTGTAAAACTTCTCCTCCTCTGACAGCTCATAGTGAACTCCCACCTGGAAGAAAAGGACAGATTAGATTAAATCACAGCAACAGCACAAGTGTAACAGGATTTAAAATCCATGTGACTCATCCATAAATTTTATCTGATCTAGAATAAAAGATATATTTTTTATAATTTGTTCAAAGTGTCTATTACCATCACGTTTGCATACCACAGAACTTAAAACATGCATTGTTACAACAGCTTTCTGTAGTGGGAAACGCAGCAAACCTTTCAGACATCCCTACCTGGTATCTCTGGCTCTGGATCCTTGGAAGTGAAAGGATGACCATCTTCCAGGCAAACATCTCCTGGTACAGCTTGTAGCGACAGTCTTCAATAGGTGGGTTCAGGTAAATCACCTGGTTAGTAATCCTCAGCTCATGGACAACATTCTGGGAAAATGAAAAAACAGAATAATTGGTTTACTGTGTCAAGGAATTCAAGGTTTTGTAATCGATATAAACTCATTAAATCAAAAACACGGCATGAGCAACAAAAAAAAACAACAAAAAACACTACAACGACGATATCTACCTTGATCTTGGGCTCCCCTCCAGGTTTGTGGCTCACTTGTGGCGCCTCTGTGTCCATGTCTACATCAGCTTTGTCCTCCACCTGCCCACGGAGCACCTGTGTCCAGGCCTTAAGACCAGCCTGCAGACGCACTCCCAGGATACGTTCAATCTATGAAAACAAAATGAAAATCAATTTTAAAACATATCAGCCACAAGTAAAGAGACACAAATCTTGAAATGTTCAGAGCATCTTCTTTCCAACTCACAACAGTCAACAATCAAATCATATGAAACAACAAATAATTCTTGTATTGCTGTTTTGTGACGCCAACCTCAATGTCCAGCTTGTTGACCCAGATGGGCAGGTTGGAATAGGAGTGGAGGTTGAGGTCGTCCACAGCCTTCTGGACTCGGTTGAGGATGTCACTGAAGGTCTTATGATCGAACATGCAAGTTTCCAGAGAGCGAACCTCAAGATCAATTTTCTCCTCGATCAGTAAGAGGTCATCCACCTGGAAAACAACATGCCAGAGGGAAAAACAGAATTAAAGGCAATTTAACAAAAGAACTAGTTTCCTTATAAAAAGACACTGAAAATTTGTACTCAGGCGAGACATATGTAAAGTCCTCCACACTGACCTTCTCCTGGAAGTTGAAGACGGTCTCAGCCAGCCTCTGAACGTAAGGATCCAGCTTGTAGGACTCCCAGACCAGAGTGATGCCCTCAGTGATGAGAACCTGGACCTCTTTCTTAAGCCCAGCCACCAGCAGGGAGATGGAGGACCTCTCCTCCACCTTCTCACAAGTGCGCTCGTAGGTGCGCACGCTCTCAATCAAAGAGATGGCAAATGGGTACAGCTGGTTAGCTTGGTGGGCTTTGTTGACGATGGCCAGAGGGACACGGAAGCTCAACCACTTGAGGTTGCGGACCTCTTTGGACAAGGTGATGATCTCAGGGAGGAAGTTGACCTTAAGCTTGAGCATGTTTCCGGTACGTCCACGGGCACGAGTGCTCTCGATTGTGAAGATGCGGCCAGACACACCGAGGTTACGCTGCTGCACCTGATGTACAAAAAAAGGAAAACAATGAGAAAGTCAAATACATAACATTTAAAATACTTTATTATATATTTAGATCTATGTTCGGCTAAATACCTTGCGAGCCCAATCATCAAAGATCTCCTGTGTGTTGAGTTTAGCTCTAAAGCTGTCTCCATCCTGCTTCAGCTTCAGCCCCTCCACATGGTTCTCCCAGCCTTTCCCCAGAACATCCTCCACTCTCTTCATGTAGGCAGTCAGCTGACGGTCGATCTGCTTGGCCCAGATGATGGAACCAGACACAGGCGGCAGGTCTCGGACATGGCTCATCTTACAGGCCTGGCTCTGAGGATACTGCACTTTGAACTTGTCGTGCAGTGACTCGATGTCATCTTTCACGCGCTGTATGAGCTGCGTCTGGTACTCCCGGATGGCACCACGGATGTGGGGACGCACAAAAAGAGCGTTGAAGCGGGAGAAGATGCGGAACATCTCGTTGGCGTTCTTGGCAGTTCCCAGCTGATCACGCAGACGCGCGGTGATACGGGTCTCCACGCGGTCGATACGTTCGTCGTAGCGCTTCATGGCAGCTTCCCAGGCTTCCATGCCTTCCTTAGACACATCCAGGCCATCGACCTCTTTGACATTCTCATATGCCAGGTTGACCTCTTCGATAGCATTAGCATCAGCAGCATCAAAGAGGACTCCAGCAACCTTCATGTCCTGAGGCTCAACTGTTTCTCCAGGGGCATGTTGTGGCACGGCAGACACCTAAACGTCAAAGAACCATTTTTCAATCCAGTGTTCATAGATACTTTGACAAGATTTTAGGAAAAAAAACATTAAAATGATCCCGAAGTTAGTAAATAAGACTCTACCTGAGGCCTCAGCACACGGACGATGACAGCCCTCAGCTGCTCATGCTGCCTTCTGAAACGTCTCATGTGATCCAGACGTGACTGGAGCTTCCTGTGGGCGGGGCTCAGACGCCACACCATCTTGAGGTTCTCCTCTCTCTTCCTCTTGACGATGTCCCTCAGAAGCACCTGCAGTTTCTCATACTCATCTTCCCAAGTCTGGAACACCTCGAAACATGCCACCATCACCTACGCAAAGAAGGTTAAAAAGACTTTGAGTTAGGCATTTAAAGTTTTTAATAGCTATAGTACAAGTGTACTTCTGGGGGGAAACAAATGGATTATAGTGAATTTTAGAGACCCTAACATACCAACCTTTTCAAATTCCTCATAGGCAACGTGCATGAGCTTCCTGGTGCCCAACACCTTGAGAAGCTGAGAGCTCAAGTCCCTGGAGATGGCCTCGACCAGACGCAGAGCTCTCTGAATTGGGTACTTAGTGTTCCTAATTTTTTTCAAGTGAGTGAAAATGGCCATCAGAGCCTGGCGGATCTTATCAAGCTCTGAAGCTGAGAGCAGGTCATTAAGAGGGAAGTCCTTCATCAGAGGATTGTAGTCATTGACTGTTTCCACAGCGTGTTTCAGGCCTGTGAGAAACAGAGAAAGGCTCAACGATTTATCATACTGCAAAGGCAGCAGAAGAAAAACAAGCACAAGACAAAAAGTTTTGAACGGCTGTCACTCACCAGTGTCGGTGTCAAAACTGACAGTAGCGTGGAAACGTTTGCCGTGTTTGAGGATGTCCAGTGTGAGCAGAACCTCGGGGCTCTCTCTCTTCTCCTGGATCCTGTTGAGGGCTCTCTCCAGATTCAGCCAGAAGCTGATTTCCTGCAAGGCTGTTCCTGAAGCTGGGTCACGATCAAGCTTTGTCACCTGATGAAACGGTGAGTGGAGGAGATGAATAAACCCATTGTTAAAAAAAAATGAAAGAAAAACTGTTACGCATACCTGTTGTTGTAAAACACTATTGTTTTGTTTTTAACTGGGAAAGAAGTATAAGAATTCTCTTACCTTTTGGATCTCTCTGATCCAGCGGTTGACCCCAGACTGCAGCTGGTTTAGGAAAGTCGGGTCCTCCACTTTGTCGCCAAAGTCAGTGACCTTGGGCTTCTCACCGCGCTCGTAGCACTGCTTGGCAATGTTTGTGATGGTTGGGTGGATGAGCAAGCTGATTTCAGGAATCTCAATGTTCTGCTGCAAGTGGAGAAGACCCATCTCCAGCTCAGCAATCTTTTTTTCCACTGAGGGAGCCATCTTATCTCCATCTCTACAAGGTTAGGACAGAGATTATAGTTGAGATGAATTCTCTGTAAAATTTGTTATTTAAGTTTATTCAAGTTTTTGTCAAAATATAAACCAATTTTTAGGATTACCTATCTGCCTTGCCAGACTCCCGGATGTAGGACTTGAAGAAAGGAGCAACAGCATTGCTGATGAAAGAGTGCAGCGTCTCATAGGGAGAATCCTCACTCAGGGTCAGAACTCGAACCTGGGTTGATATGGGCTTGTCTGCATCAATGACGCCTGTCCTCTTGATCAAGGCCAAACTGCAGCACACAAAATAGTAAAACAATTACAGAATCAAAAGGAACCAAAGTGGAAACTAAGTGTGATGCAGTAAAGAAATTTAAAAAATAAAAATCTTTAAAATACATATAATGTTAAGTTTCTGGCTGAAAGGAAGACTTTGTTTTAGTGCATTAGACGGATCATTTACCTGTTGGACTTGATCCCGTAGTGAATGTCAATGCTGATGTTATATGTGATGCACTCCTTCTCTTCCTCTCCTTCATCTCCAACATCCTCTGTGTGACGAACAAATTATATCTTCTGTTTTATCCAAACAATTATAAAGACACAGCTAATGACATTCTTCATATTGCATATTGCCAATCTTAATCACTGATCAATGAGTTTTGCGCCAGCCGTTTTACACACTGAAACCAACTAAGTTAACTTTCTCCCCTGAAGTAAAATGAGACACTTTCTTCCTTCTACTATTCAAATGCTCTACAGGAGGTGGGTTTATCAGAGTATAATAAGCTGTGACGCAGTAGGTGACACTGCAGTTTGACACTTTGAGTTTCATCTACTTCCATCCATGTCCCTACCCTCCTCTTAAGATAGCCATCTGCACTGCAGCAGCACTATTTTTAAAAAGCAAAAACACAAATAGGCTGAAACAGTGACTCTGGCTGGGAATCCAACCCCCTCAGGCTCAGGCTCAGTGGCTCGTCATGTGCAATATCAAAGTTCAACACTAAAAACATCAGTAACGTTGAGAGCAGGCGGCTGTGCGGCTTAACTCCCCTGGAGAAAACCGACGATAATGTGACCATTGAAACAAGCTGTTTCACATGATAAAACCCCATGAAGGTGCACACAGCATGACTTGTGCCGATTACAAAGACTTCATTCTCTGTGAATTTCTATGATTTTGGTGCTTTTCCGTTTCATAAATCGGGGCTTTTGTTTTTGTTTGCACTGTTTGTTCCATTTTCTTATTAAGTCCATTGTCAACAAGCAGTCTAAGAGCTTTATAAGTAACGTACACCTGAATATAAATGCCAATGTTATATTAACGCTGACTAGAAAAACATGACAGCCAATTGTGAGCACTTTCAAATCCTTGTAAAATTGTTTTGTCATTACCTTTGTTTTCACATCCATAACGTCACCTGGAGTAACTTAGGGCGGTTGTCCAACAATTTAGCACTGTCATGCTGTCAGCTAACGTTGACTGTTAGATTTATATTGTTGTCGCATAGTACTGACTAACGTTAGCTCACCTGCACCGTTGGTGACGAATTTTTATTTGCTAATGTTACAGACAAAACGTTAGTTGTACTAATGGACCAATGTTAACTCCCTGAAAATGTTAATGATTTCAATACATATCAGATGGCAGCTTCCTTTCAAATATACCTTTAAGTGCACTTCTCTCGACCAGGACTGTGTGAATTTGAGGATCCGCCAGAAATTTTCTCATCTGCTCCACGGCGCTCTTCTCCTCTAGGGCGGTTTCCAGTGAGGCCGGGGCCTCGCCGCCATCTTCCAGGAGCAGCGGTACCAATTTCCTAATGTGCTTCTGCAGCACCGAGGTGTCGGCCACCGTCTGAACGGCCGACACCTCGATGCTGCCGGAGTTTTCCTCCGTCCCCCCACCGTCAGACATTCTCTGAAGCGGCCAACTCTGACCGGTCGCGGTGTAAAAGTGAACAAAGAAACAACGCTGGTGTTCCTTGACTGACTACAGTACCAACCAGAGACTGACTGGCTGACTGGTGCTGTCAAAATGCCGCAGCAGTTGCAGTCAAATTTATTAGCGCAATGAATTGTGGTACTTGACGTTCTAAAGGTGGGTATTTCACTGGACTATGCCTGTCTTAAACTACTTCTCCCACAATGCAATTGGACAAATCTTTTTTTTCCCCGTCTTTTTTTAATTTAAGCGTGTTTGATCGGTAGGGGGAGAAAGGGAGTTGTCTGTGATGATGCAGCAGTAAATCCAGAAGTCTATCTCAGCCACTGAACAGATTTTACAAGAAAATGTTTAACAAACGTAGCCAAATTCTGAATAATGACGATATTAATTCTGTGATAGTATAGTAATTGTTATAATTAAACCTCTTTCACAATTTGACCTGCATTAGGCCTACATGATCAGCACTTTGCAGACCCATGCTATTTGTGCTATTAAGACTTGAGATGCAAGCATTATTTTGCATCTTATCTTGTATATTTATAAGTATTCAGAACCACAAAGAATTTTTTAAAAAACTTGGAGTGTACAGAAGCAATAAAGCTTAACATATGAAATGTTGGACATGTTTCTTATTGAGCTCAAAGCAGAAGTTCGTCATAGATCTGGAAAACTAAAAACCCAATAACTGAACGTTCTGGGAACGTTCTGGGAAGGTTGCCTGAAAGTTAGGTGAACTTGTCTGGACCCCCTCAGCGATTGTTCCCTCGCGTTAATTTTGGAAAGTTTTCCTGTTTTGCCATTAACAAACCTTCTGGGAACATTCCCCGAACTGAAAGGGTTTTTTTTTTTTGTTTACCTGGCTTTCACACATGGCAGCAGACATGCAACTCACTTTTTTCAACTTGACTTTTCTCAAGGAGAAACACCCTGCATGTGTTTAGATTATTCACAGGAGGTAAAAACTTGTGGTTAAAACATTTGAACTGAACAACCAAATAATTGGGCACGAACATGCTGGCTCCTCCTTAGTTGATGCATTTTGTCTAAAACAGAGAAAATAAGACATTGTTAGAAGAAGCTGTATGAATAGGGGTCCGCGTATCATCAGTTCATTCATTCAGTTTCACGCAGTATCAGTTGTCATTCATTATTTCATTCGGTCTGAAAAAAAGTCAGTAGTGTGGAAACAAGATAGGGGTGACTAGGGATGGTTGACACACTTTTTGCCTCAATACCTGGAAGTTACAGAATTTTTGTGATAAACTCTAAAATTTAGACACAGAGTGCCCCTACTTGTTTATTATAAACAGCAATGTTTCAGACAACTGATGTCAAATACAAGGAGTTCCACTGTTAAAACCTGCCCCACTGAGGTTAGCTGTTAGCCAACCTGGGGTAAGTTGTAAAGGTGCGACACACGGGATGCGAATCATGCGACGAGGCATCCATCGCCTTGAAGTTGAAAAAATTGAACTTTTTGGGTGACATCGCGTGATGTTGTGCCGTGACAGCCACGCCAACGTCAATGACATCCCGACAGCACGAACATTGCCGGAATTCACCGAAAGGTCTTCGAATTAGACATAGCGGTCAAAACAAGTGTTGCTGTGTGTGAATAGCATGGAGCACAAAACAACACAACTTTGTACACCACAGGATTATCTTATGAACGCAGACACAGCGTTTTTTTCCAACATATCTGGGACTTCCGCAACTGAGTCTTATCATATCATCTTATCGTATCATCTGCCAGAAACCGATTGCCTTCCATGGCAGCATACGCAGCCTGTTAAAGCTGCAACGCCCTGTTTTGTTCCAAAAGCTTGCAAGAGGTGCACAGTTCAAACAGCGAGGGTGCAGGCCGATTAACTAAAAACTTTTGTCAGTCCAGAAGCCATGAGCATGTAATGAAAGAGTCAACAGGCAACTAAATAATGTTTAATGTGTTTATGTTTCAAATCAAACGCCATATGCTCTCCTGTAACTTTAATTAGCAAAAATGTAGTTAAATTAACAAAAAACTAAATGCGGTGTCATGGTAATGACGTCAGCCCTGCGATTACGTCACATAACTGCGGTATTGCGGTACTGCGGTACTGCGGTTATTGTCACAGCCCTATTGTGTAGATGACCTCAGTTTCAATATTAAAATGTTGCAAACCACACATTATTCCATTTGATTTGATTTTTGGTGATTTTATTTTCTCCTTGCTTCTCTCATCAAGTCATGCAGACTAATTATGTTACAGGTATGACATACTGCAGCCACTTGATGTCACTGTAAGCTATGTTGAAGCAAAAAAGTCCTGGGGTCTCATTTATAACCTTGCATACACATAAAACAGGGCTTGAAAGAGGCGTACGCCACTTCCTACACAAAGTTGTGATCTATGAAAACAAACTTGACAGAAGAATTTGTGCAACTGAATGTAAACTCTGATCCATACATACGCACATATGACAAGGGGAACTGGCGACACAGACGCTGAGGTGGTGAACTGAAGTCAGACTTTAGAAATGAAATGTGAGAAGCATGTTTAATGTGGCCTCTTGTGCATTTGATCTCACCTCATATCACATGTTATACAGAACCACTTTATAAAAAAACACTTAAA
>JAQFJA010000007.1:11198355-11219307 GCA_029874485.1 Naso brachycentron
CACACACACACACACACACACACACACACACACACACACAGGAGCAGAGCCAACAGCAGGAGAGGGAAAACCAGGATTCACAGACAGACAAAAACAACCAGGAAAAATCCAGCTGGTCACTGTTTTATTTGGTGCCTTTAATGACATAAGTGGATCCATTTTTGGTTAAATAGACAAAACAACGAGCACACTTACCTTCTAAATTCGATCTATGTATGTGCCAAACACCACATACAGCCCTGCTGCTTTAAAAAATGGCTGCACCATCACCAGTGCTGCAGCATCAATAAACGAGCGCTGAAACAATCAGTTAATACGTTGATCATTAAAATTTTTCAAAACATTTAATTGTATAAGTCATGCTTATTTAAATCTATTTCTCACGTGAGAATAATTATTTCATTATTCTGCACATTATTTGTTCAATGAAACTGATTAATCGTTTAGTTTTAAATTAAAACTGTGATTAATCAGTGTCAATGAACAAATAATGTGCAGAAATTGTGAAAAAATGCTAATACCTAGAATATAGGGATGTCTTTATATGCCTTATTTTGTCCGACTGATGGTAAAAAACCCAACGGTATTTAGTTGAAGATAGTGAAAAAACAGAAAGAACAGAAAACAGAAGAGCAGCAGATTCTCACATTGGAGAGCTGGAACCAAAGGAACGATTTAGGTCTTTTTTAAACAAAAACACAAGTGAATTATCAATATAGTTGCAGCTGAATGACAAACAGTAACATTTTGCAGCTTTCATCTGATGCTTTTTTCTGTTTTACATCATTGTATACAACATTTCCAAGTTTCTGACTGATGCATCTTAAGACGGCATCATGGCCCTTGTGATAACCATTTTCTTTTTTCTTTCTGAATATTTTATTTTTTCCCCAGATTTTAAATAACATATACAGAAGACACATACACAAACGTGACTCCAAATCCCATAAAAACATTTTCTGACATTTTTGAGAAAAAATCATAAGCTTAACAACTAATCAACAGATTAATCAGTAATGAAAATTTGATTGCAACCTGGTGTTATAGCTAAAATTCAAACCTTACTAAACTGTCAGCAGGATAACACACCATATTTTGCCTAAAACAGACCAATGGCATCTTTCCATCTATCTGCCCACAAAATAGGGAATCAGCTATTCACTATTGTGCAAACGTTCCATGTAATAATAAAATTCTTTTTGAGAAACTGGTGGTTATCACATTAAGGAGCCTGTAGAGATCCTTTTCATGAAAAGGCAAATATTACATAAGGAGTCACATACTACAGATTTACTATCTTAAGCCTAACAGTGTAACATGATCTGCCAAAGCACACTAAAATAATAAGATCTTACAGAGAATAATGAGGCAGACAATGTGACTGTTCAAGTGGAAAACTACCCGCAGCATTTCTCAAAAACTCCAAACCACAGCCACTCACCACAAAAGACTTTATCGCCCAAAAAAATGTGACATTGTCAAAAATATTAGTCAAGGAAAGTGACTCAAATTTATAGATGCTAAGTTCATGAACCGAGAAGCTGAAAGAGAAACATGCATGCTAAAGATGAAAAAGTTTTTAAGATTCTGTGCAGAAATGTGATGTGTAGGTTCCACGAAAAGATGTAGGACACCTTCATACTCAGCTTGCACTGAGGTTTGTGTGGTGAAAAATAATATGCACTTGTCAACCATAACACACAACTGGGTCAGGTGTTCAGTTGCTGTGTGTGCTGGTTGTAAAGGAGCACAAAAGTTGGAGGTAAACAACAGAGGCTGTGTGTTAATACAGGGTTAACATTTCTAATTCAATTGATTATTATCCTGGCTGTGTATGTGGGGCTGCATCAGGCTCAGGTTGCAGGTAATGTGGCCCGTGTGTGTGTGTGTGTGTGTGTGTGTGTGTGTGTGTGTGTGTATTCATGACATGCATGACTACTCCATATAACAAGATTTTAAGGCCAGTCAGGGGACGGCTGTCTCAGGATGTTTTCCGGTATTCTTTCCATTTCAGTATTTTCCCAGGACGGCCTGGTAGCTTAGTGGCATCATCAGGACGTTTGACTCAGTGTTGCTGTGTCCTGGGGCCCGGCAGTGTAGGTGGTACCAACAGACTCACAGCTGCAGCCATAGTTGGTTCTGTTGTGGTGAACTGATGAGCAGGTTGAGTCAGCCTTTTCTGTCAACACTGCTCGTCCTTTCTGCATGAGCTGAAACCCTCTGGGTTTTTACTTGAAAACACACACACACACATGCATACTCATACACATAAACCACATGCACAAGCATGCAACACACACACACCTATCTGTTAAAAAACATCACCAGCTCCTGAATCTGACATCCGTTAAATTTGATGTTAAATATTGTTTTTACAGTTTTTATCATTGATAATGTATAATAATTGTGTATAGCATATAATTAGTGTAGAATGGTAAAGTATCAGCAAATTAATAAAAATGTATAAAAAATTTGGTCAAACTGATTAGTGTTAGTTTGAATTTTAAATCTTCTGGAGTTTCATGATTTGTGAAATTTAAACAAAAAAAGACAAATTACTTGCAGACAAACTGAGAACAGTTTTACAAAGAGCTCCTGAGTGCATGTTGTAACATCCTTTAAGCAATCGAGTGTTTCAGCAAGTGGTCGGAATTCACCTCATCCTTGTCTGTGAACAGTTGCGCTTTACTCGGATGCCCCTATCATGATACCATCACCTATTACCAGTGAACAATATTTACCTGTGCAATGTTCCAAATAACTGTTTTTGAGGATTCCACAGCTTTCCAAGTTTTTTATTTCTTCTGTCTCAACGTGTTTAAAAACTAGTTAACCAGCATCAACTTAATAAAAGCATGTAATTAAAAAGGTAATGAGATAAAATGTCAATTCATTGTCTTTATACTGTTTTTATTCAGAACTACTGAAAAAAAATCAACACATTATCAAAGTCCAGTTTTGTTTACGTCTCCTTGTTGTCTGCCTTGTCCTTGTGAAGGAGTACGATGAGTTGGTGGAGATGCAGGTCAAGCTGGAGGAGAAGCTGCAGGAGCTCGAGGCCAATCCACCCAGGTAACCAATCCTTCTCACCCTACGACTGATGAGTTAAACAACTCGCTGTATGTTGGCCAGAAGGGGGGGGGGGTGAGGATGTGGTGGCAACATTAAAGTATTAAAGTTGAACTTGTCTCCCTTTGTTCAATCCCCTTTTCTTAGAATGCAAACATTCTTCTGTTTAATGGTTCAATTTTACATTCAAAATCAAGTCAAACTTTCTTACTCCACAGGGGGAAGTTTGGTTGCAGCTAGTATGCAAAAAAAAAAAGAGACATTCTTTATAAAAATGTCAAAAAGACGTCCTCACATAATGCAGATCCCATGCACAGACATTACGAATGTGACATCACTTCGATGAAGGTGCATAGTTGCAGAGATGGCATTCAAATTCAGGTTACCAATTGCTGTGCAATAAGAGACTTTGTTTCTTTCCGTCCTCTGAGCAGGATGTCGAATTGTTCAGTGTAAATGATGATAAATACGCAGCCTTTACACCAACAAACAATTAGTGTTTACCATAAAATATGCAAAATGAACATTTTTAAAAGTATGGTTCACTGATACAGTGCTGTCTTACATTTCTGAGTTCTCAGCAAGCACTAATACACTAAAGTCTGATTTATTTGGTTTACTTTGCTGCAATTTAATTATGAGAACAATTTAATTTCCTTCTGAACACTGCCGTTTATAGCTAATTTTTCAGCTATCCACCTATAATCCCTGACCCATCAGGCCATGAAACTCTTGAATCCAGCTAGAACAGAGGCAGCAGCAGCTTGTTGCTCTAGCTTGGATCAGTATATTAGCATGGGACGTATCTGTTAATGCAGATCTTCGCATGATGTCTTTAAGAACAATTATAAAAGGCCTGAAATGTCAGCCAGCCCTCCGTGGTTATAATAGATGACTGCTTGTTGGAGCCCTGCAGCCTGTAGTAACAGATGTTTGTGTCCTGTGGCAGTTTGCCCTTTATTCATTTTTCAGTTAATGTTAAGCGTTCACATCTGCATTGTTCCTGCAGCACGGGCTTTAGTGCAGCTCTTTGAGCTTGTGCAGGAGTGAACCTGTCCCTCTGATGTGTGAATAGCTGTCAGTGCACATCACCGCGTCTCATTACGTCCCTTCTTTTCCCACAGTGATGTTTACCTGTCATCCAGGGATCGGCAGATCCTTGACTGGCACTTTGCCAACTTGGAGTTTGCCAACGCTACGCCCCTCTCCACCCTTTCACTCAAGCATTGGGATCAGGTACATACATGTATCTAGTTTGAAGTGTCATAACTGTGTAGTCCTCACAATAATCTTTCATTGAAAAGTTCCTCGGGCTTCTTACAATGGCATGTGCGTAATAACTTATTGCTAGCGGAACAATGAGCTGCTGTTTTATTACAGTAAGACATTAATCATTCATGCAGGCATGATGGGTTTTATTTTCTCTACAGGATGATGACTTTGAGTTCACTGGTAGTCACCTGACAGTGAGGAACGGTTACTCTTGTGTTCCTGTGGCCCTGGCTGAAGGCCTGGACATCAAACTAAACACAGCAGTGCGTCAGGTCCGATACACGGCCTCTGGTACGTACACAAGTGTGTGTGAGGTCACATGATCCATTGTCAGATTCATATGGATGTAAAATGTTTATCATTCATCTACTTATCTTCTAGGCTGTGAAGTGATAGCAGTCAACACTCGCTCCACGACGCAGACCTTCATCTACAAATGTGACGCTGTGCTGTGCACCCTGCCGCTGGGCGTGTTGAAGCAGCAGCCCCCCGCTGTGCAGTTTGTGCCCCCACTGCCTGAGTGGAAGACAGCTGCCATACAGAGGATGGGCTTCGGCAACCTCAACAAGGTTGTACTTTTAAAGAAGCATACTGGGCTCCCTTCTGTCGTTCCTGCTGTCCATAAACAGTTCACCAACCACGAGCATGTTTGAGTAGCCTGACGTTGAAGTGAGATAGCCTGGCACAGCCAAAATAATTTTCAAGGAAGAGTTCATTTCCAAGGGGCAGTACCAACGGCCGCAGTCAAAACTGCTTCTGGATGCAACCAATCAGAGCTGTTACCTGTCTTTCCCCTCACACTCCAGGCAAGCCTCTGCCATGTTTGAGGGGAATTTTAGGCGAGCCGAAACCCCCTCATAATTGAAAACTACGCAATATTAACTAAAAGGAATATTCCGACAAGATGGATAACAACCTTGCAGTTACCACTTTTTTGTGATTATTACATGTAGGGAAGAATAGGAGCCTTTAGTAGGAGTCTTTCTACCAACCTGTGCAGCGTGGACCTTACACCCAGCAGCCTTGGTGCAACACACCACATTAAAAACAAAGGACAGAAGCACTAAAACTGACGTAGCTAATATCACAACACAATACAACAACATCTGTGTGATTATCAGGTTGTCGAAAATTCACGTTAATAGCTGTGCCACTCGTCTGCCTGTAGGCTATCAACAATTTGTGTAAGCTGCTGCGTACACAGACCAGAGTTGCTGTCCTCGGCCCCTTCAATGAGTCATCACATAAAGCATTTTCACAAAGCAAATTAATTGGCCGAGTGGATGGGTCGGGTTTACCAGGCGAGAAGTGAGAGGCCGTACAGTGAAACGCTACAGGATCATGTGTGCCTGCCTTATTTTGTGCAGACCTGTGCAAACTGTCAAGTCCTTAAAACCATCATAAATGTTCAAATCAGAGTTCAAGTCAGCTTTTAAATCATGTTGCGTGTTGCTGGCATGAGGATTTGGTTCCCTGGGGAGACCAAATGCTGCTCTTAAAGCTGCGGTTGTCTCACGCTACACTCATGACTAGCAGTGCGTCATCATCCGTGTCTGCAACATGCTGCATACACAGCTTTAACTCCCTCCTTGTTGCTTTTCCCAATAAATCACGATATGAATATGTAAAGGTTAGATGCCCAGATGTCAGGGAATTCCCTCCTTCCCCAAAACTGCCCACTGATATCATGCTACCTTAGTGTACATCTGGGCTTAAAAGTAGGATGGCGAGTGAGATCCACAGGGTAGCGTGGACAGTGTGTTTGCTATAGGAGAGGAGAGGCAGTCAAAGCCTGGTGACGTGTGAGTGGAAGATGCTTTTTTTGCCTGTGTGTAGGTAATCCGATCAGAGTGCTCATTCTGCGTCACTCCCGACCCAACAGCTCCCGCACTCTCTATGTTGCCGAGCATCATCTGCAGCACAGTCATTTATCTCCTCATTCTATTGCAGCACAGAGAAGAATACTGCATTATTATGCAATCTGAGCTGCTACTACCGCTGGACATCCAGCAGAGGGCACTGTGCCACTCAAACGTCCTCATGCAGTGAATGTGCTGAGCCTGCAGTGTGCTTCACAGGCAGTTGAGGTTGTGATTAAAATAAGCACTTTGATTGTTACGTGACTGTTTTTATTGTGTGCTCCTCCCTGTCTGAAGGTGGTGTTGTGTTTTGACCGCGTGTTCTGGGATCCCAGCGTGAACCTGTTCGGTCACGTCGGCTCCACCACAGCGAGTCGGGGCGAACTTTTCCTCTTCTGGAACCTCTATAAAGGTGACAAGATCTCTCTTTAGCTGCACTCTGTGGTTTGGGATAATTAGATGCAGATTGATGGGATACTGAGATATAGTTCCTGTTCGTATGTGCCCTTTGCTTCTTCAACACATCAGTAAAAAGTCTCTGGAACAACTTGTGCCTTTTCTCTCCTCAGCCCCGATCCTGCTCGCTCTGATGGCTGGTGAGGCGGCCGGCATCATGGAGAACATCAGCGATGATGTGATTGTCGGACGCTGCCTGGCCATTCTCAAAGGAATATTTGGAAGCAGTGCCGTACCACAGGTTATACATCTTAACTGTCCTCACAAATAGCGTTTTCCTCCCAAAAACACAAAATCTGACATAGTTGGCAGTTTTGTCTACATACGTCTTCATTATGTTTGCTGTTTACAAATCATGTTCTCTGCTTTTTCCACTACTTAAAGTGGAATGTCACATTCATTCCTGAATCGACCCCCATAACCAGCACATTACACCGCCAGCACATGTTAAAGGCACTCATAAATGGAGTTGTATCCAAACCACCCACCATTATAAATCATTTGCGTATGGTTTCAAATGGGATAAAATCATATGCATGCAGGCCAGCGCTGGAACTGTTTTCCATCCAGCTGTTTACAGGTCCCCCCCGACATCATCATGGAAACTCCTCTAAAGTATGTGTTGTTGTTTGTCGTCATGGCAGCCGAAGGAGACTGTGGTCACTCGCTGGCGTGCGGACCCGTGGGCGCGGGGCTCCTACTCGTACGTGGCAGCAGGTTCTTCAGGTAACGACTACGACCTCATGGCGCAGCCCATCACACCCGGTCCTGCTATTCCTGGAGCTTCACAGGTGAGCACCTAAACGCAGACGAACCTGTGGCTCGGGGTTGATGTTTTGTTGAGAATGTGAGTTGGTGTGTGTGTGTATGTGTGTGTGACAAAGCGAGGGAGAGAAGGCATCCCATTGTGACCACAATATTTAACCAAACCAAAGCAGAGTAGTTTGTTCCCCACACAGATGTTTTTTTGGCCGTTTTGATGTTGGCATGCTGATTGATGTGAACAAGTCATATTTATGTGTCGCCTGATGGGTTTTGGCAGTTTACTACCATGCTTTTTCCTCTCTCATCAATCCCCCCTTTTTTTTCAGACATTCCTCCTCATGTTTGGACACATCTATCTAAATGTGGTTTTTCTCTTCCCCGCAGCCCGTACCTCGTCTCTTCTTCTCTGGGGAGCACACGATCAGGAATTACCCCGCCACAGTCCACGGCGCCTTGCTCAGCGGGCTCCGTGAGGCCGGACGCATCGCAGATCAGTTCCTGGGTGCTATGTACACGCTTCCCCGACAGGCCACTCCCACAGCCGCCAGCAACCCTCAGCAGGCTCAGCCCACCCCCAGCGTCTGAAAATGCCTGTTCGCTTTCCTGCCAACTCCAGACTCTCAGACCAACTGCAGCATTTTTTTCCCAGAAAATACAGAAATGTGCCCATGAACTGTTAATAGTTGTACCAGACAATATATCTTTGCCTTTAGTCAAGTTATGACACATTGAGGATCAATTTTTTGGCTTTATCTATAATGTGAAATTGAGATTGAGTATTTTGGCTCCTCAGAGTTTTATTTTGGGATGATCTCAACTGTATGCATATGAAGCAAAACATGGAGACACATGTAACCTACTACAACGACTGGCTTAGAGAGTGATAAATAAATCCCAGTTTTGTCACATACACATGTACTAACTTAACTAAGACTTTCTAAATATGTGAGGTCCCAGTCTTAAAAAGAAAAGCATGGCATTACTTTAAGTACTCAGAGTGACTCGGTGTACTTGATTTCCATGTGGAGCATGTTTGCAGAACCCAACCTCTATTTATGTGCACCTGTCTAAATACTAAATGTACACACAAGTCAGAACCAGATATAAGACAGATGACCAGCTTAGTCTCACAGTCTCAATCCACTAAAACTGTCCTGCTTCTCAAAGCGAAAGACATTTCTCTCCGGTGTCATTCAGAGGCCTCATCTTGGTTGTCTTAAAACAATGCTGTGTACTGTAGCTGTATGCCTCTTGAATTTACTTTGTATTTAGGATGCAGAGTGTAGTAAAAATAGTTTGTTTTAAATCTGAAAAGTCTAATATGTTGAAAGAATGATGATGTTTTTGTTTCAATAGCAGTTTAAGTATTTTATTAAGGTTGTCATCACATACTTTTTTATATTGTCAATTGTTTTGTTATTAAAAGAAGAGAGAAATTGCATCATGGAAACTGTGTTTCTTAACAGTGAAACGGTTAAAGTTATGTTTTCAGACAAATTTTTCAGATTTTTAACCCAGAACAAAGTGCTTTCTGGCCTTTTATCACCTGCAAATGTGCAGTTTTCATACTTCAAGCATGTACAGCAGTAACATGGCTGCTTCTACTCTGACCTTCCATTAACCCTCCTCCATTGCAGGTCTGGCTGCTTCCCAGGGTCTGTATAACTCCGAGTCTGTGTGTGAAAGGGAGAGAGAGATGAGGGTCCCTGGCAGCAGCCCCACATAGTGGGGGATCTGATTAATGAGGGGGAGATTAAAATGGTCGACCGTGAGCTATGAGCTTTTTTTTTTTTTGGATTTGTATTTCAGGGCTCCCTGCCCCTCTGTTTCCATGCACGCTTGAACGTCACAAGCCTTGTTTTCCCCCAGAGATGTGGTTATTATTATCGTGACCAAAGGAGATGTTTGATGTAACAACAGTAATTTGAGCTGGGGTTTTGGACTGCAGCACTCGGGTATTTTCACCTCTCTGGTAAACCATAGGCTTAGAGCAGTGTATAAATGTTGACTGGTGAGGTTATTTTTCATAATAGCCTCAAGCCCACATCAACTGATTACTAGAGAGAGGCAAAGACACAGAAAGTCAGATAACTGGTTATAAAAATCCTCTGGATGAGACCACAGCATGTCTGAGCACATCTCCTGTGATTCATAGGTGTGGGGTGGAATGCACACTTGCACAGGTATAAACACCTACATGCTGTTCTGTGTATTTTGAAAATCATCTGTAACACTAAAATATGAAATCAATCCAGAGATGATATGGTCACTGTGCGGTAATTTCAGTATTTTTCGCCATTCTATCGCTATGGCTTATTTGCTTTTTGATGGATTCCCTTGAAATTTTGTACAAATATTTATATTTCTCTGAAGAAGAAACCTCACTCTCTTCTGTCAGTGTCATCATGAGGCTGTCCTTTGGGGTTTTTAGTAAATTGACTCAAAAATTGTGGGACAGATTGCAATTAAATTTGTACTAACATTCATGTTCTCCAGATGATGAAGCCTATTCACTTTGGTGATTACCAAACTGCTTCTCTACTGCCTGTCTGTAAGACATCATTTGTTGGTTTTGAGTGAAATGTCAGAACGACTTTTGGATGGATGACCATTCAATTTTGTACAAATATTCATGTTCCCCACAGGATAAATCCTTTTAACGTTCATATTTGCAGGACTTTTCCTTTGGTGCCTTCATGGAGCTGCCGTTTGTTTTTGAGTGAAAAGTCTTGAAAACTGTTGGATGGAGGGCCAACTTTGTGCAGACATTCATGTCCCCCAGAGGATGAATTGGACAAGTAGTAACTTTGGTAATCATTTAACTTCATGTAAAACCATCATCAGGCCAGTATCACACTTTATTTAGCAAACCTAATGACATTCCCATTTGTTAGCTGTACTTTAAGTTCCCTGCTACTCAGCTAATAGTAGCATGCCAACATGCTAACCATAAAGGTGAAGACAGTGAACATTATACCTGCTAAATGTCAGTGTTAGCGTTTAGCTCAAAGCACCACTGTGCCTTAGTACAACCCCTTGACATAAACCTCATACCTGTCCAGTAGACAATGACTTCTCTAAATATGAAATCCTTTTATGACATGCTAGCTCTCAAACTAGAGTCTCTTCTACTTTTCTTCAGTGCTGTAGACTCAACCTTAGTGACCCTATGTATTTATTTTCACAATCAACATCTCCTTCAGTCTTTTGACACCTGTTGTGGGCAGTGAAGCCTCATTCTCACTCCTACATCATCGTCCTCCTACACTCGCCTGGAGTAAACTGAGTCATTTCCATGGTTGACTTCACAGCACTAATTCAGGTCAGGCATCCGCGCTGAGGCTCAGGAGTACCAGGGTCCAAACAGGCACCACTGTGTTAGGGTAGCACCTCCCTGCATCTGAACTTAGGACAGATTAAACTACACAAGCAGGAGACAGTGTTAACCCCTGACTCTCAGCCATTTTGACTCATGACACCCCTCAAACAAACCAAGGCCTCATTTCAGTTCTCTTTTGCAGTACAAAATGGTGAACTTTGACTACAGGGTTTTCTTTTTCTTGTGCCTTTTTAGTCGATTACAATCTGAAAGAAGCCTGAGACAATAAGCATTCATGATTCACAGTACTGCCTCTTCACAGCAGACAGTTTAATTAATCATAGTCATCATAGTAGGTAAAGAAAAGTTATTTATAACATCCAGTATGAATTTCAGTCAACTACCTACAGAAGCAATCTTGCCTTTGAGCGAGTACTTTTACTTTGATAGGTTAATTTGACCACATTTTGCTAATATACTCTGCCTTCTGACCAAATGACTCTTTCTCATAACGGGAGTATTTTTACACTGGGGGATCCAAACAGGCCCACGTTGCAGCTCCCTACAATCATCTTGTGGCCCCATGAAGTACACCAAAATAATGCTTGTTAAAAGTGCACTTCAAAAACTTGCAGAAATTAAATCTTGAATTTATTGGAAGTGAAGTAAGGCTCAGCAGAAATTTAATAAAACACTGTGTCACCACAAGAAGTGAAGCATGAATTAAATAAGCCAGTTAAATTAATTTCAGATTGAGTGGGAGTTTTATTAGGAATTAAGCTTTTCTTTTTATTCATTAAGTTGTCTAAATGTCTATTTGTATACGTATAGTTGTATCTAAAGATGTGTAAAATACAGTTTGATATCTTTGGGATTATGAGTATAAAACTGTGATTTTACAGTGAGTGTTGTCCATTAACAGTGGCCTCAATAGACCAGAATGCATTGCAGCCAAGCACCAGAAGTCACTTATTCTCATTCAGAACATTTTGATCTTTTGCTCCATTACTTTTTCCACCTACACATGAAGGCCATGCAGATTAATGACACGTTAACACGTTCAGGCTTGTTCTCTGGAATTAAACTAAACTGCTCCTGGGAAATTATCAGGTTGAGCTTGAGGTTAAGTAGTTAAAATGAAAAAGTTTCAGTTGAGGTGCACTGATGAGAGGATGGATACTTTCATGATTTATCCGACTAGATTGTGAAGATTTCACCCTCAGGAACAGAAGTGCTGGGTTTCACAAGGCGAGGCGTAGCTGTTTAAGAGAAAGTCGTGTGTGCTGACTTTGCATTCCACAACAGCTTGTGGTTTTCCTCTGTACCTGACCAATTTGCCTCATTTGTCTGCCTGCTTATTTTGCAAACCGTCAGCTGCTGTTCTCTTCGCTCCATTCAAACCAGCAGATTGGACACACACACACATGCAGAGGGTGTACCACTATGAAATCAAAACTTGCTGAGCTCGTTCTGCAAAAAGCATTAAAAAGAGATTAACATACACTGTGAGTTTTACACGCACGCACACACACACTCACAGACAGACACAGGTTCCAACATGGAGACGTGTTACAAACAGGTTGGTTTTATTTTTATTGGAATACATATGGTTTGCTGTACAGTTGGCAGCTTCAAGAGACCTACATGCAGAGTGCGCCAGCCACAGTAAGGTTAAAACATGCACAATGTATTAATCTAAAACAGGGGGAAAAAAACAGCCTCCCCACACAGTCCACCTGGCATTGCTGACACACTAAGAAGCAATAATAACTCATAAAAACCCTTTTGTTCTGGTTGTATTACACACATTTTTGTGTTTGACACCCCTGTCTGTCAGTCTCCTTCGTCTGCACACAAAATGAAACTTATTAACACTCGGAAATAAAAAGGAAAACAGTTGATTGTGCAGGCCTGAAATTCTTGCATCTGTGCATGTATGTGTGTAAGAGAGATGCGATCCAGTTAGGTATTGTATTTTGATTCCTATTTGATTATTTGTGAGTGTTTGCATATTTACATGGGCGTCTGGGGCCTGCACGCTTCTTTCTTTGGCAGCACTTGCAAACATACAGCACAGATGATGCACAAACCCTGAATTTATGAGTGAGGGAAAACAGAGAGGCAAAGCACTGAATGGTCCCAGATATAAACGGGATGCCACATGATGAGCGACGCTCTGACAAAATGCACTGCGCTCTCGTTTTTCGATGAACAACCCTCTCTCTCTGTGATCCACGGTGTGCCATCATGTCTCCAGGTCGTGAGAAATGTCGGACATTAAAAGAACAAACACACAAAACAGGAAGAAGAACTCTCCAGGAGTGTAATAACAACAAGGAAGATACATTATCTTGCAAAAAATATCATTCTTAAAATCAAGATGGACAAATACTTAATATATTTCAATAATAAGGCCCACTTTACAAAATTACAAGATTTTCCTTAAATAAAATCTATCCGATATAGCTTCCAAAATAAGACATCTTTTGTTTGACAAAAAGAAATAAAATAAAAACATATATAAGCAGAAAATTTAAAAAAAGAAAACCCTCAAACTGATTATTTCCCCTTAATTTCAGTATTTTAGAGACAGGGTATCCATCAGGGGAAACACTGGTTCTGTCTCTGTCTGTAAACTGGAAATACTGTGGAATGATTTTGGCACAACGTTAGAAGGCTGAGATGCAGGCGTAACAGGGTGCCATACCTTAAAAAATACGTTCAGACATGACTCATTCACTGAATGCATGATTTTCCTTTCCTTAATTTCCTTAACTGGTGAGATGATTCTTAAATACTCTAATTTGGCTGGTGCAAAAACACATAACATATTCGACTGTGGTGCAGTCAGCAAACGGCCGCTGAAGCACAGTTCAAGTACAACGCTGGGACACAAAGGAGGAAACTTTTTGACAAGAGGACTAAGGGGGCATTAGTCGTTTGAGGTCTTAAAGTTAAGTGCTGGTTAAGTGCAGATTACAGCCGACGCCACCCAATGACACCATGACCCTGGCTTCACAATGGAGGCCTTTGAGGACAAGGGCCTGCTCGCTGCCGAGAGCCATTTCTGACCCACCACTCCAATCTCCACTAAGTACATTCTAGTCTACTTTATAAAGAGGAAAAAACACAATGACTTGTAAATAACGGATGTTTATACATACACCAGCATAGCTTAAGAGGATTGCTGTTAACTTTTAAGTTGTTTTTTTTTTTTTTTTTTAAAGAGAAGCAGAAGCAACCTCTTTTCGCTCTGCTGCTCAACCACCTCTGGTCCTTCTAAGAATTTTCAAATCATTCACAGCCATGTCCTAAATATCCCACTCATGCTGCAGCTTTTATACCAATGCTGCAACACAATGAATGTTCTGCAAAACTGCCATCATGCAGGAAGAGGAGGATAAAACTGATAAAAACTCTGAAAGAGCCCCCTGGCTGTTTCTTTACAGCCACAGAAGTCTTGAAACTCCTAAAGTCCCTCATGACCAGTCAGTACATTCCACCATGTCAACACTGTACAGTCTCTTGCCACTGGAAGTATTGAATGAGACCTATAACATGTAAGTAGTGGGCATGTTGCCCAAAACGCACATAGATGCCTTAACTGGTCCTCATGCTGGCACACAGATTCTGGCCAGGTTTCAATGGACGCACAGTTGGGTGTTAGTGTACTTTGGGGGCCTTGTAGGAAGGGAAGCATGCATGTCAGAGGACACGGTTTCAACTTTGCCCTCACACTGAGCCGTGCTTTCTTTGAAGCCGGGCTCAGGAGGGAGACGCATCATAAAACTTACAGTTTCCGACAGCTGGGTTCTTCCTGGGACCCCTCGACTCAAATACTCTCTTCAGGGTGAGGGGGGAAGAATGACCGAGGTTGCGTGATATAGTTGTAGTGAGGACGGGTGAAAGTCCGGGATTTTCTTCGTGGTAGACATGAGACAATAAATGACATGTACTGGGCGGAGGGTAGAGATTGGAACTTTATGAAGGCAGTAAGGCAGAATGAGGGCTGAGGAGGGTTCTTGCGTCACCAAGTTTCTATATAGAGTCATTCTGGGCTGCAGTGACGTCAGCCTGAATTAAAAATAATCTCCGACAAACACACGTGCACATTTGTCATTCAGCACCTTCTTACTCAGCGATCTGCAGCAGCTTACTGAACACCAGTTCACATGTCGAGCTTTCAAACGAGAGCCCTCACTGACATATTAATGACAACTCGCACCAATGGGCGACCACTCCACGTGTTTCTACGGCAAAACTGGACATTCGATACCCTCAACCGTTTTAATTATCCTTAAACTGCCAGGCTGTCCATCTTCCTCCCTCCTGTATATAGAAGCCCTGAGTAAAGACATAAAGACAGGATTAGACCAAGCACTGACCTCTGACCTTTCAGCTACCCGGGGAGCTGCCAATCACTGTGGTGACAGGCCTCTGGCCTTCAATAAACAAGCGTCTGAACCCACAACACACATAACTGTTTAGGACTCCACTTTCCCTTTAGAAAATGACAGTCTAAGAAAGATGCAGAGTGAAAGAGGGAGAGAGGAAAGTTGGAGGGAGGGACGTTTGACTTACACTAAAAGGAAAATTGGAATTGGATGAAAAGATGGGAGATTAGGGAAGAGATGGCATTCTCCCTTGGTAAATGAAGAGTGGTAGGAGAAACAGCAACCGAGAAAGCGCAAAAGGACTATATGATCATCAAGTCTTGGCATGTGCATTAAGAGCTCTAAAACAGTCCGTCTGGTCTGTTTTTTGCTCTATCATAAAGCCAGCAGTGACCATGAAGAGGCCACATAGCAATCCTCTCTGAGGCTGCGCTGCACCCCGTGACTCGGACAGACGGATCCAAAGGACAGAGCTTTTTGGGCGGAGCGGTCTATATTCTTTAAGAGGGTACTTTGAAGTTAGGTAAGGGGGAAAAAAATAGCTTTTTCATGGGGAACTTTGTTTTGACATCCCTCAGGGAGGAGTTCCCTTGAAGAAACCTCTTTTTTATGCTTTTATGATATTCCATATGACAATCGTCCAAATGTAAAAAAAAATATGAAGTAAAAAAAGAACTTCACAATCAGATTTCCATGTTGGGACAATCTACTCCTCTTAATGCATCTCAAGGCACAGGTAAGCATACTGTAGATATTCTAATAGATGGTAAATAATGGAAATGAATGAAAAACTTCTAACCACAGAGTCATCACCCCTGATCTGCATGTACAGCACAATGGCTGACATAGTTACAGATATTGCATGAGGGGACAGTTTATTGATTGCATATAATCTCCTGCTTGCATAACCAGTAAAGTGACAAAGTGGCGACAGACTTGAGCTACTGCCACCGCACAGACCTCTTCACAATAAAAGAACCTGTACATATATGGAGACGAATAAATATTACGGATAAACGGCAGCTGGTGTAATACGAGAAATGACCGAAGCAGAACATCCCGAGCGTGGTCTGACTCGACGCAGCATTAAAATCCAACAGCGGAGGAACGAGATAGAGATCCTGTGTGTCCCAAGCTGTCACAGTTATGGTTCCATGATCCTGTCAGACAGACAAAGAATGCAGCTGGTCGGACTGGTGCATCAAGCCATCAAGCAATTGGTCATTCTCGGCTGCGTTCAATAGCAACATTCATAAATTTTGTTGTGGGATCAAAGTTTACGTCGTGTGTCCAACTGCAATGAATCTTGTGTGTCGGATCTTTAATCCAGCAGGAGCCTGTTGAAAGACTCAAACATTACAGACAAGTTCGACAAAGTCAGTGAGGTTTCTGTCAAAGTTTACACCATTCACCTACATGAAAACACAAAAAATATTTTATTACTGGCCACTGTTAAAATCTGCTTCTATGGCACCCCCGTTGCTGCTGTGGCCCCCGCCAGTGAGAGATTGCTATGACATACCAACCACAAGTTGATAATCACGATGTAACAAAATAATACACCTCTGTAGAAATAAGAAATGGAGATAAGCTGGGTCGATTCGCACGGCGAACCCAGTCCAAACACACACACAAGCTGCACTGTCAGTTCCTTGTGGTTAGAAGTCTTGTGTCTTCCTATGACTGGCCGGCATGTACACAGCATTTTACAGCAGCACTGAGAATATGTCCGCCACGCCAGGCCAGGTTCGCTGGTAATCTCAAGTCCAATGATGAGTTAAAAAAGAAGCTCCATTTCTGCTATGGCTCTCTCAAAATACATGATTAGGACAATTACAACAGCTGTAAGACAAAGCACAATGGAAATTACAGCATGGTTTGAGGTTATAAACAATGTCGCCCTCCATTATTCTTATTTTTCTACAGGTGCATTACATTTTATTGCCTGCAAACTAAGATTTTATTTGGCTTGATACAGTTAAGCCGAAAAGGAAGGGATAATACAGAACAGGAAGCGAATTACAGAGAATCTAAATAAGTGGAGATAATGGCAAAAAGCATAAATAAGGTCCCGGTCCGACAGGAGTAATGTGAGTGTGTGCGTGTTTGCCCATTTTAATATAGCAAACCAGCAGTCCTTCACGCAGAGTGCATGCTGAATCACGATCTTTCAAGCGCTCTTCAGTTATTACTTAGAAACAAGCGAATGTTTGCTCAACATCGAAAAGGGCCAAATTAAAACCAGTTTGAGGCTGCATGCCAGAAAGTGCTGACATGGCTTTCGAAATGAACCAAAAGCTTAAAATCTACGTGTTTTCTTGTTGTTTGTGCGTGTTTGCATGGCACACACAGTACAGCCGTCAAAGGAAAGTGAGTACAGTAAAAAGATATTAATATCATGGTACGAGTCGGCAAAGATGGTAATTCGCTTCCTGTTTTTGGTCACATTTGATGTAAAGATCCTTTAGTTTGAGAAGAGTTCTGCATGAAGATCCAGCCCTGGGAAATAAAGATGCATCCTAAACATTATACTGCCTTTCACGGACGATTGGGTTGTTTTTTCAGTTGAAATTCTGATGCAGAAGGGACACATCCAGCTCCATCGAGGTCACTGTAATGGTCCTCTGAGAAAGGCATTCTCAACGTTTTGAGTCCCTCTTCCTCGTAACTCTCTTTAAACCTTCTCTGGCACGCAGGAAAATCTCCAGCCGTCCCCAGCATGCCAGCCTCTCCCTTGTCAAGTTTCGGGATTACACTATAATACATCCAACACGAGAAGCAGAAGAGGATACATGGGCTGATGAGGCGACCTCCAAAACACTGTACAGGCACTGTCTTTCCACTTACATCTCTTCTGGGACAAAGAAAGTTCCGGACAGGGAGAGCCGATCACGTCTCAGCATACACTCAGGGTCAGAGTACGGATTTCTGTGGTTTGTTGTTCTATATGGCTGCGACTGCTATTTTGCTTTTCTTTGCTTGTTATAAAAGCTGCAGATGTTGACTTTTGGAGATGGCGGTAATGGTGTAGCCACTAGTTGATGGGAGACTGATGTCTGGCCCTTCTTGTGCCATTGAGAGATTAATGGAGTGCTGTTAAGAAAAAAAATGAAGAGAAAGATCTTGCTTAATCCTTTATATTTTAACACAACCATTCCTCTGTTTTTCTGGAGATATAATTGGTCGATAATTTCTCAAAATTCCTACTAAGTTTGCCAGAAAGAACAAGGTAATTTATTACTAATTATAAGGAAAATAAATGCTCCGTTGGTCCGCAGCTTTGAATTAAAAATATTTCAATTAATTTCCAGCAAAACTCTAAGAGTCTTTTGTTCAATGTACAGCAGGTCAGCTGCACATGTAAAAGTATGACATTTATTAGTATACAAGCCAACATGTATGAAGATTAAACCTTCTGACAATGAACTAATATTCAATTAGTTTTTAATAGAGTTTTTCTTTCAAGAAAAATCTTGCCTTATTGATTCGATTATTGCCAAATGACAGCTCTTTCCAGAAAATTGATCAATTAATCTAGAAAATGTTCAAAAATTAAAGACAAAAGGATTTCTCTAGCTATTGTATATTTTCATCTGAAGGTGCCTTGCTCTTAGATGCCTCAGTAAGGTGGAAGCAAACTCCTGCATGCAGTGAACATAGGGCCTTTCACTGGGGATAACTCTACATATCAAATCAATGCACTGAAGCCATGACAAATGGACGAAATCCAGTGCTGTTAAACGTGCTACAGCAGTGTCAGGTCAGCTTAAAGCTGCAAACTATACTGAAGTCCCCTGAAGAGATGTGACATCATTGAAACAGGGTTAATTACCACCAGTTTCCTTTAATTAACGAGTTTCAGGAGTCAGAAGAAGAAAAGATTCTGCCCTCTCCCACCTGTCCTTTTGCTGTCGAAGTCCTGCTCAGATCCAATTGACCTAATGATGTTCAGACTGACGACTCCACAGTCTGCTCCCCGCTCCGCTCCTCCCCTCGGCTCTGGCCCCTGACCCTTGCCCTCGACTGGACCACAGGTCCCCCCTGGATGAGGCCCCTGCCGTCTTGGACGCCCGGTCATAAGAGCTCCCCAGGTGGTGCAGGTCGCTGCTGGGTAGCTGCCGCCTCCAGGAGGCCGGGCTGTGGCTCGGGTTTGGACTGGGCTCTGTGCTGTCAGCGGCCTGGAAAGGTTAGAAAATAAGACAAAGACAGATTCTTGTTCAAAGTCTGAATTGGCAGCAGCAGCAATTTCTTGTTCAATAAGTGGATTGGTTTGGCGTCAGCTTGGTTAGAAACACAAACATTACAATAGAGGTCAGTTAATTCAATCCCATATTCTGGAGTTGTGCATCAGAGCCCATTTTGTTTTGGACTTTCGTATTATGTGGGCATTAAGTATGTGCTGTTTATGTTAACTGGTGTGTGACAAGGAAAGTCTGCCATGTGGACTTCCGCCAGGGGAAAAATCCCCAACCAAAAACCCCAAACATACCCCAAGCTGAGAGATTTATAATTTGGTGGGCTGACTAGAAAACAAACCCAAAGTTACTCGTCTGTGGTGGCTACAACGGCACGTCCCCGCTCATAACCTCAGTAACCCCGCTCGAGGAAAGCGAGAGTTAGATGACGATGCAGTTCCTGCAGCACACAGAACCAGCACCCCTCTCCTGTAATTTCAGCTTTAAAAAAGCACCATAATTAGTGACATTTGGTGGGTTGGAGTTGGCCTCAGATGCAGTTTTAGAATGCATTCTTGCTAATTGGCTTTAATGGAGCCCTGCTGGACTGCCTCTCTCAGTCTCCAGGGCTACCAGACAGGAAATCAGTCACTAGCGAACCCTGCCAAGTAGGCGTGGTTAATGTGGTCACTTCCTGCATCAGTCACAGAGGGGAGGAAACGGCAGAGTGGCATATTCTCCTTCTATGGTAAGCTGCTGCTGCAAGGTCGGGGGCTTTCACAAGGTTGCCATGTCATGCACTTCCAGTGTTCCTCCTACACTCAGCAGGCCTGCACATTGTTCCACATTTTGTAACGCAATTAAAATAATAAAAGTTACTAAAAATGCATATGACAACAAATATTTGGCATGCATTAACTGAAATTTAAAAGAAAATGACAATAAATATAATGGCCCGCAGAAATAAACAGCTTTTTTAAAGACGTGTGGCTTAAAAAGAAGGAAAATAAGTAACTTGTGTTTGCCAACAGAAAGCTTTTTCCTCATGTTGCTGAAAGTTAATTTGAGAAAATATTTTGGCTGGACGAACCTTAGCCTGTCATAAATGCTGTTAAGTAAGTTAAGTAACCACAGCAGAGGAGATCTACTGGGAACAGCAAGTGCTGCTGCCATGGACCTGCTCCTGCAGATCACATCAGAATGCCTTCAGCTCGGAAAAGCCACATTTATAGACTGTTATAATCAGAAACACTAAATCATGTCTGACAGCACAGCAGGATTTGACATAATAAAAAAGGAGAAATGCAGTGCTGTTAGGTACAGTACATATCTCGCACCACCTTTTATATCAAAAAATGAACAGAACAGAAAAGTTTTGTGACATCTATAGAAAAAGCTTTGACATTTTGGAAATATACCTTTGTGATTTTTGGCTGAAATAGATAAAGAGACTTGTACAGTAAATAAGTAGTTTTGGCCAGCAGCACATTAGCTTAACATAGCATGAAGACTGGAAACAGGGGAAAAGCTTTTCTGCCACTGTCCAAACTTGCAGGGCCATATCTTCCTTTCGGCACAAAGGCAGCTCAGGTGTTATTGCTATTTTACAACTGACACAGTTGTCATTTTCACACCTTGCACCC
>JAQFJA010000007.1:11241457-11256149 GCA_029874485.1 Naso brachycentron
AAAGTGTTTCTACACTGTGTTTCAACATGAATGGCAGTGAACGGGGTTTAAAAATGCAGTCTGAGATCTGAAGTATACAAATGGTCCAATTTTAACAACATTTTGTAGGAGATAGGGGCATATCTGTTGATGGCGAGACATCAAAAATAGACTGGTACGGTCCTTTAAGGGGAAGGGGATTTATCAACTGCTGCATGTGATGTGATTTGGGTCAGTCTTAGACAGAGCTGAAGACTAAAAATTTTAAAAAATGAAAAAATCTTGGGGTTTGGGAGTTCGAAAGACAAGAGCTAACCAGACCTCTGAAGTTCAAGTAGCAGTCTGTAGCAATCTCCAACCAAACTGACAGCAGTCAAGTTGTATTGTGGGCAATGTAGGCACCAGATTTTAATGAAGATAAAGAATGTGTTCAGTTAAAAGACAATATCTCTAGTACTTTTGTATCAACAGTTATAGTTTTTTTTTAATCATGAGAGCAACATTGTTATAGTTGTGCTACGCTAAACCTTTTCAGGCATCCTTAAAAAAAATGACGTTAAGAATCAATGAATGTCAGTTTTGTGCTTAAAAGTTTTAGACTGAATGTTTAATCTCAACTTTTAAGGCAACATGAATAAAAAGTCCTTAAAATATTTAGAAAAAAAATGGAAATTTGAACATCTACAATTCGACGCGACTGAAATCTACTAGGAGAATCTTGCGATGTTTAACTTCTTAGCTTTGAAGAGCATCATTTTTAAAAACTCCTGGACCCTCCAGTAGCACAGTGTTTTCGGACAGGGCCGACACTACCTATTTAAAGCAATGCTTATCAGCTGTTACACTCTCAGGTATCAGCAGACGTCAGCAAAAATCTAATGACTAAAAGAGTGCCAACAATGAACTCCTCGGGAAGGAATGTGCGTGTGTGTGTCACTGATTCACACTGATAAGAGAACACATAAACACAAAACATGATGACACTTGTTAGAGTCAACAGCAGCCAGCTTCCAGTCTGTGTAGGTGAGTATGAGTCAGGCAGAATGATGGGAGGCAGACAAACAAGAGGTTAAGTCAGTTAAAGAGAGATAAGAACAGAACATGACAGCCAGATAATTTTATCTTGTACTTATTAGTCAATAGGATATCTCAAAAATCTAATAAAAAAAATTTAATGATTTATAAAAATATCAATGAAATCTGACAGAAAGTGACTTGTTTTTGATCCTTCTCCAAATTTTCTTCATTAAAAACACTTTCACTCTAAGATTATTAAACGCAAAATAACTTTTGTGGATTGTGCAGCCTTTGCCGAGATACACACTGAGTCCTCTCTAGCTGAACTTGACGTTAGACTGTTCTCACACTCTGCCACACAAACACTGACAAAATGTTAACGCTTCATTTATAGTCAGAAGATTACAGAGCCGGTCTGTGCCTGCAGAGGATCACTGGCACAGAGCGTCTGCAGACACACTGAAAATGTGAGAAATGTAACTATACACCAGGTGCCACAGAGCACATGAATGTCTTAACAGACTTATCGGATTCATGTTGAAATTGCTACCTTACATCCGCTCTTTATATAATCATCCCAGATGGACTGGTTTACAGAATGTAAAGGGTGAGAATTGAGCAAAAATATCTATGGCAAAAGGGCATTAAGTAAAGCACAAAAAAACTAATTTAATGTGATTTTAATGTAAAAACAGCCCTGTATTTGTTTTTGAACGTTAGTTTGAAATTGCACTTTTCTCCTGTAAAGGTTGAGAACAAAAGCATCTTATTACCATTCATTATTCTTTTTTTTCTCTCACTTTCTGTGTCTCTCCTATTTCCATTTTCTTAGTCACTGTCATCGCCCTTCAATGTCACCTCTGTTTTTAAAATGCCACCGCCCCCCCCATTTCTAATGCATTCCCACAGTTTCCTGCCCTTCCCATGACCTTCATTCTTATTCTTCTGCCTTCATGCTGCATTTACGTGCCCTTCCCACTGTACCTAAGAAAGGAGATGACGGCTGATCATTAACCTCTACAGTGACGACGAACTGGGCATTTTACCAGGTTGGCCCCACCGACTGCTGATGACAACTGCCTACGAACACTGTTGATTCATAAATACATCAATAGCTCTTAACATACAGCCCTTCAACCTTCTGCCTCGCTGCCTGACATCCTGCTCATTCAACGCTTTCCCATCCCTGCACAGAGCACACACACAAAGAGAGTGAGAGAGAGCTTGGCTGGCAGAGCTCTGCAGTTCTTCATCAGCATGAGCCTTGGCATTAGCTGCCTGCTGCTGCTGCTGAATGGAGACCTCAATGGATCTCTGATGAGGAAGAAACTGAACAGAGAAAGAGAGAGAAAGAGAGAGAGAGGGGTAGCAACAGAAAAGCTCAGGGTAAAGCAAATGTGCAGACTGAAATGCATGCAATAATGCTAAGTAAGCGAAGACGGTGGGAGAGAAAAAACAGACAAGAGGAGAGAGAGACTGAGATGAGGGGAGTGACTCCACAGAATGCAGAGCAGGTAGCTGCCAGAGTGGATTACTGCAGCAGGAATGCAGCATTGGCTACAGGATGGAGGGAGGGAAGAGGGCGGGTGAGGTAACAGGAGGCAAAATGCTGTACATCAGATAAGAGATCGAAGCATAATGAGTCATAAGCGTTTTTACAGATTGTCCTATGGTGAATAAAGAATTTAGACTGTGAATGTGTTAAGGCAAGGAAAAAAAAACACACACACACAAAAAACTGAGCTGTTGATGATGTTTGACATCAGGCATTAAAAAGGTGCTTACATACACTTAAAATTAATTCTTGATTTTAGAATCTTCGTAGAATCTGATATGAATAAATACTCATGGAAATGACACTGAGTGCTAAGGAAGTGAGACAGTGTTCACTTTTAGCAACACTGGTTTCTTTGGAACAAGGAGAATTACACATTTTCCAGGAAGAGCAAAAGCTAACAGAAATAAATAGACAAGTTGCATGCCACTAGAAGAAACAACAACAAAAGTGGCTGCTTACCTCTACACCACACACACTAAGTAAAATTCTTAAAATTACACAAACAACCATTACATACCGTCAAGTGAACACGACTAGAATACATGGTCAGTGATTAAAACCACCGCACACTCACAAAAAATGACACCAGGATAAGCACTGTGCACCAATCAGAGAGTAACTGGAGAGCAACCACAACCAGCATGACCCATATGTGATGAATGCTGGCTTGGTTTATTCATTACTGTACTAGAAGCCTGACAATAACACATTCATGTTTTTTGTTTCTGTTGTTGTTGCAGTGTTTTGAAGTGAGGATTGTTTGGGCAGTGTGAGAACATGAGAGTAAAGGTAAAAGCATGAGTCACACACCAGAAGCATGAGAGAATCCTTATAAAATGTCACCCCTTATTTCTACTATTTTTAGGGATACAGCAACTTTTTTTGTTGTTTTTTTGTTTTTTGCCTTCTTCCAGAGCTCCCGACATGAAGATAGATGCCATTCTTTAGACTGTGTGTGTGCAGTAACAAGGAAGAGACGGGCAGAGCTCACCCACTGCTAATTAGCTTAGCTCAAATACTGGTAGTCAGTGGGAAGTAGTAGCCTGCCTCTGCCTAAAGTCATCAGATAAACTTTCCAACTCTAAACGGTCCTGTGCGCTTGTTGTGACTTGTTAATTTACAACGTAATGTTATTTTAGACTCAGATTAGCACTTCATGTTGTTTTAAAATCACACATATTTACTGTTTTTATACTGTTTACTGGAGCGTATGCACCCTGCAGTTTACTTCCGCTACATATTTGATTCTAAAAGTATATAAAGTGCTAATCTGAGTCTAAAAATAACAAAACGAGGCAAATAAACAAGCCAACACAAGCACACAGAGCCATTTAAAGATATCTTTAAGCAGAGGCAGGCTAGTGCTTTCCATTGACTACCAGTATTTGAGCTAAGCTAATTAGCGGTGGGCGAGTTCTGCCCATCTCTTCCTTGTTACTGCAGAGTCAAAATAATGGTATCTACCTTCTTGTCTGGAATTCAGAAGGGAGGGAAATAACAAAAAGAAAAAAAAGTTGGTGTATCCCTTTAACCTTTAAGGAACTTGTGATATTCTGTAAAAACTCTTGAGTGGTGAATACTTCTTGTCAAGGTTTAGGTGAGAAGATTGATACCACTTTCATGCCTTTACATAAAATACGATTTTACAACCTTGGTCAAGAGAAACAGCTAGCCTAGCTCTGCCCTAAGGCTAAAATAATATATAAGGGAAGAAAGAAAAAAACAGCAGCTTTTAGGCTTACTTATTAACCCTTTAAATCTTATTTATTTACCCATCATCTTGTTTGTTTACTAAAAAAACAACTGTCAGACCATTTCCAAAGTTAGCAAACAGATTTGAGTGGGAAACTGTCTTCTAATATCCACCTATGCTCATTTCCCACAATGTCTGACTGTTCCTTGTTGTATAAGTCACTAACATTCCTTTTAAAAAGAATCCATCTTCTGTAAGTGGGAAAGCTAAATACGAGTGGGACGTGCCTTCAGTAGCAGGACGCTGACATAAGAAGCTCCTTTTCCTGTCTTACTGTCAGCTTTCATGGTCTTTGTGACTGAGTCCTGGACTATTTAAGATGATTTCAGCTCAAGCAGGATGTGAACCAGCATCCGGAATAATAAACGCATGTAAATGCAGCACGGTGAAGAAGAACAGATCACGCCTTGGCCACATATTGACCTTAAACTGCTGTGTGCGCAGACAGTCGAGTAAAAGGGGCAAGACGGTGACACATGCACTGTCTCTGCTGACTAACCTTACCTGATAACACGCACACACACATACCAGCTGTTTGTCCCTGAGAAAAGTGTGAATGTGTACGGGTGCACTGACCCATATGTTACAGAATACAGTGCAGTATATATGTTTGTGTGCCACTCCTGTTGACTTCAGGCTATACAGGGAAGGAAGTGCGGCGCCGGCATTTGTGCCCAACAGGAAACAGACTCACAAAGAGCAGAGGAGGGGCGGAAAAGTGCGAGAAGGAGGAGGGAGAGAGCAAGGGAAGAAAAGGTGGGAAAAGCAGGAGGATGATGAGGAGGAGAAGAAAAAGAGAAATGGAGGAGTGAAGACAGCCTTGGGAAAATATGTGGAATTCAGAACAATATTAAAAGCTCTGAATCACCTTTGTCTGAATGAGTGACATGAACAAATGAACAAACAGCAAAAGGTGTCAAAAGTTATCTCAATGTTGGCTCTTTCTGTTTAACATGTTGCTAAATATACGGAAAAATTACATCAATAAATATTAAGGAATAATTCAAAATTATGGCATATGGACTTTTTTTTTTTCTTAAACATCTGCAACACTCATACGTCTATGCATTGAGCACACAGCTGGAGCGGGACGGCAATTAGCTTAGCTTTTTTATTACGCTTAACTTTTTCTCCTGCTGCTGGAAGCACACGGAAACAGCTGGCCTTGCTGTCTCATAAGTAAAAAAAAATCTACTCCCAAAAATACCGTGCGAGGTCAAAGGGGGAGTTATGTTCTGTAACTATTTCTTGGCAAACATCCCTGAGTGTTGTTGAAAGATCAAAGATGCAAGATAAGCACAGTGTTACTGAAAAAGCACTGTACAGTAAAAGACATTAGATGTTTACCTGGAGAGTTTAGAGGATCTGGTTTACGTATTTTTTGAATACCGAGCTGGACACATAATTAAATACGTATCACTCTTGTCTCATACTTGGGGAGAAAATTTAAAAAACCCAGCATTTTCCCCAAAATGTTAAATTATCTTTCTAATGCCGGGGTCAGACTAAAATTGTTCATTGTCAGATTGGAAAATTAAAGAGTCATAAATTTTTGCTGTGTTGTCACCGAGGGACTTGGCAGACTCCACATTTCTGCCCGATCAATCATCTCTTGCAGTTCACAACGCGTGTGACGTTGCCGGCAAGGAAGGGCTCGCCACTGAATACTTCTACTACTGACAAGCCGTTGTGGGAGGTCGTGAGGCGTCCTAGATGCGGCACTGCTTATCGTCCATTATGACACACTACGCGTGATGAAACGATCGATTGTCGCGCGCAATGCTCATTGATAGTTTCCAAACCTACTCGACGCCCTACATCTTCTATTCATCTATCTATCTACCTATCTATCTACCTATCTACCTATCTATCTATCTAAAATACACCTGAGTTGAGTAAAGCACATGGAATGCATATCGTACAAACTAGAGCGAAACGATATTGTAAAAAACTAAATGTTTGTATTAATGCAATTGCAATATTGATTGATTGATTGGTTGACTGAAGGCTTTATTTGGAACATGCAAAATGCAACAAAAACAGTAGTACAAAAAACATGATTTGGGATATTAGAGGGAATAATTGTTTTTATGTCATTACTCTTATTTTTATTTAAAAAAAACATGTTACAATGATTATGGTGTGATTTAAGCAGAGATCTGTACCAAATAAAGATGTTTTCTTGAGTCTGTCGAATATGATGCGAAGGCCAGGACAACTCTGCAGCACCACAGTATTTGAATTAAAATGGTATTTTGACACACACATTACTTACCCCAACATTATGATAATATGTAAATATTTCTCTGCAAAATTCTCATTTTGCTGAATGTAAGACATTTTGATTGAACATTTTAAAGCCTTTACTATCAGTTTTTAAGGATTATGCAAACAAACCGGAAAACTGAATCAATCAACACAAACAAAAGCACAACTTACATCTGAGATGCATCCTTTTGTTGTCGTTAAGCTCCTCTTCCCAGAGTCTCCATCCTGTGGTTAGAAACACACAAGCATGAGGGCATGAGGTTAGTAAAAGTGACCTCACTGGTCATCATAATATCAAGACGCACACACTCAAGCCATCTTTCACCATTGTTGTGTTCTGCACTTGGCAAGGCCCCGAGCCTGCGGCCTGGCTGACAATGCACTCACTGTAGGGGAGATTGTTCACAGTCAAGCTAACGGGCTAAGAATGAGCCAACTGCTCAGATATGGGACGCATTCTGAGGCTTTGCAATAGACTCATGCATGAGCAGACAAGCAGTGTTTTGGCCACGACAACAGAAGGCCCTATTCAGTTCTCTGGGGAGGCGCTGGTACACACACAATCACACATGCACCATTATCATAATCATCATCATCATCATCTTAGAAGCTCTCATCTGCTTCAAAACATGTGCATGGTGAAACACACACACACACACACACGCACGCACACACATACAGAAAACAACCCAGACTTGAAGCATTCCACCACAGTAGCATTCCATATGTTTGGTTAAGCACAGAGAATCCAGATTTAAGACTGAAGTCTGGACTGAATTTAAAGGAGGAGAGAGGGAAGTAGAGGGAGGGGTAGAAATGATGATGAGGAGGAGGGAAGGGGGAGGGGGGTGTGTGGAGGAAAAAGGGAACATTCCTGTCAGCTGTAAGCAGCAACAGAAAACATACAACTTGCATTGAAGAATGAACTACCAAGTTCGTCTTTTACGCCAAAAATGCCAAGAGGTGCTTAGAATAATGGAAAGTTTGAACATCTACAGTTTTATGACCACAATAAAAACTAAATCTGCTGATGATGAAGATAGTGTAAGAAGTTTAAAAGTTCCAGAACAAGCATGTAAGCAGGCCTTGAGTTTGAACTTTTTCAGCTCTACATCAAGGTTTTGACTGTGACAACAAAGAAAGAGGAAAATGAAAATTTCTTATCAACACATTACTTCAAAGTTCAATTAAACATTTTAACAGTTTCTTTTTGGCCTTCCATACGGGTGATGTCTTCTTTTGATTGTTTATAGCTCCACAGCCCAGTGGTCTTTACCACAACAATTTAGTACCCACGTGAGAGTAAAAAATCTGCAAATTCTCACATTTGAGCATCTGGGACCGCTGGGTTTAAGGCCTAAGGGCTCTGACACACCAAACTGACATTAAAGAACTAGCGCCGACAAACAGCACTTGGGTGAAAACATGGATACCTCAGTAAAAAGCTGAAGGGGCTTTCCTGAAGCTGTGTCAAGAGCTGGAGTCAAATGAAATCTCCGATTTTAAAAACTCTGCTCAGCTCTTTCTTGTTTAGTGTCACGTTAAAGTAACTTATGAGTCCAATTACCTGCAGTGTAGGCAAAACACCAGGATTGTTATTCCGTAGGGGATGGAGTATTTTCTCTCACGGACGGTTTCAACACAGATTCATTAGGATGAATTGGCTGAAAAATAAATGGCAAATACTGACAAGAAATGGTGTAGGACATCCCACAAAAACTTGGGTGACAGATGCTCAACAGCAGCTTGACACTGGGCATGTCAGGGCCCTAACCCCTAAAATCCACCAGATGCGTGTGTGCTCTGTCTCTGCTCTGGCACGACAACGTTTCTTGCGTTTCTACTGCATCGCAGCTCCGGTGACCTGAAGAAACGCAAGGCCTCTATTTTTGCCAGATGACTGAGGACAACGCAGCAATTCAGCACAGAGCGGACCGAGCGGGACAGGAAGTCGGACACAGATACAACACGAAAACATCCGGTAAATTTTGGAATAAAACCCTCTGCTTTGGCCCCAGATCATATTTCACTTAACTCTGAAGTCAACAGATTAGAGGTATTCTCTCACATTAGAGGTTACGCGTGATTCTGTAATTACAGCGAAATCTCATCGTCTCGCGACTGAAGCCCTCCAACTGTGCTGCTCTTTGAAACGCAGTCAGTAGGTGTTGTTGACAGACGATGGAGGGCGGAGCAAACAGGCAGTGGAATCTCGAAGTAAAAACATGGCTCTTAAATCCGATTAATTTTCTGTTAATTAACTAATCATTTAGCTATAAAAGAACTGAATAGTTTCTTACAGTCATCTCTAAACTGTTCGGAGTGTTTTCTCCGACGAAGAACCAGCAAGTGACGTGCTCGAAGACGCTTCGATCACTTAAGCAGCTACTGATGGACAGAAAGAAACAGTCTTTTAGATGTTCAGCAGTCTGCTGCCTTTCTCAACTCGTCTCCGTGTCACCCTGTGTTTGATCCTCCACATCTTTTCTTCGCAGGAAGGAGACGGCCCTGCTGCTCTGCACTCATCTCCGTCATGTTAAATTCATGAAAGCAGCAGCATCACAGGTTTGCTGAATCATCAACACAACAACACTTCTTCATTACTCCGAACTGTGTACTCCACAAGTGCACAAAGACAGCTTTCTGTGTGTTAAATTACTTGTTTTAATTAAAATATGAGATGTTACAAATGGGATTAAACACGCTCTTAGTAATCCAAACCAGTGACCACATGTTTGTCTGTGTTTGTATGTATTCTTGGTTTGTGTGTAGGCAGTTTGGGGCTATTCATTCAGACATTTAGCCAAGCCATAACCAAACGAAACTGAAAACAGCTGCCTCCTTCTCATCCCTCGCTCCCACTCACGCACACAGCATGTCAGGTTAGGGAGGATTCATTACGTTACTCAGCAGAATAAACTGAAACAGTGTGAGGTGGCACCTCCTTAAGGGTTTCTATCTTTGTCTGAAAAAATAGCTGTCAACTCAGTTTAGTGTCATTCTCGGCACACTGCATCTACTTCACATATACTCAAGCATCATTAACCAAACTTGCATGAGCTATGCAGAAACTATGCATAAAACTAACATAAAACTAACATTCCAAGCAATGAACTGTGTCTCACTGTATCCCAAACTCTTCATATGAGTAAATAATTCTCCAGCTATTTTGTACAACAGCTTCTCCTTCTATGGGATTCTGCTGAAAATATATCTAATGATAATGTCAATAGGTTAACAATTAAACTGAATAAAAGAACACGTGGACAGTCTGGTACAAAAAAAAGTTTTGTCTTCATAGCTACACTGTCCATTAATCACATTTTCACTAGGACTAAATACTTATATAAATCAATCATTTAAATTATATCAAGGCTTGACGTTATGCATCATTAAGATGTGGCTGATTTAAGTGACAGCAGCTGTTAGTTGTCTGTTAAGCTAGGTTTATATAAAGTGACGTCATTACTTATTTACAGAATATTTTGCAGGTACGCCCTATGGCGTTTCAGAGAATATTGCAATGCGCGACGCACAGACCATAACCGCCTTGGCGAGCATGATGGCGTCACTTTTAGCACGTGCAGGTAACGCTGCGGCGACAGTCATTGGTAACAATGCAACCATCCTGGCTTCAAAGAGCAAAGATCACACCAGCCATTATGCCAAACTCCAGTGTTTAAAACCCCGCTCCACGAACCAGTGATGACACACTGGCTTTCTCGACAATTGAATATACTTTTGATTGTTTGAACTTTGGTCCAAAATGTAGACGCAATCGCTTTTGAATCTTCTTTTGTCGGCAGATCAAAGTTTCAATAAGAAAATAGTTCATCCTCACCTCACATAAAACACGGCAAGGTTCAACAATTTGAAGATTTGATAAATTGGTATTCCGTGAAGAGCTACTAAGTGCATTTTTGTTTCTGGACCAGATTTTATCCAGGGTTTTCTTTCCAGACTCATCTGGTTATAATTGTATTGTTCTGGCAATTTTAACCAAAATATCCTTTGTGCCCTGTCCATTCTCAAAACAAACACATCAGTATGCTCTCTGCTGTACTGATGTGGAGGCTCACTGTTGCTGTACAATCTGTGTCCATATGAGATGAGATTATCTGTCAGAACACATCTGCAACCAGATACGATTCTATAAATTTGTCAGTCTTGGCGTACTGAGCACTTCTTATCCAGACCTACAAATCTTCGCCAATGTGCTAAAATAACAAAGCAACATGATGTTCCTGACCCCAAACTATAACTGCTGTTGAACAGAACTGAAAGTCCTCACATCCATTTTTGTTTTCCATAAGCATTTTATCATGTAATGTATGTTTTTGTCTGGCTTTATCGTGTGTAATGAAAAGCTGTCATCAGTGTGTGTGCTTTTGAGCACACACATGCAGTATGTGAGGTCACTCACACCCTACACATGATCAGAATCCACTTAGCAAAGATGCTTTCTAATACTGATCTGACTGGTACAGTCAGGGATACAGATGCTCATTAGGGTTTAAAATGATTAAGACAACTTTCCAATCGGTCCAATATACTGCATTCATTGGTTGTGCGCATGCAATGCTTTGCAGCAAAATGATGCATTCAAATGCAAAGTGGAAAAAAGAGTTTCAAAAGAAAAAAGGATGAGGAACAATGTCGGGTAAAACAAGGGAGGAAACGAGGGAGAATGAAAAAAGGGGGGAGAAGATCATGTTTTATTTCCTCTGGTGGAGAACGTTTCAAGGCCTGAAACTCCATCCTGGGTTCCACTGGCCAGGCGGGCCTCGTTTGCATGGGAGCCTATTTCCTGTGTGTGATTAGGCGAAGGGAGAGTGTGTGTACATGTGTGTGCGCGCACTGGGGGTTGCAGTTCAGAGAGGTCTGGCGTTGTTTTGTCTGCTCGGGGAGGAAAGGAATGCCCAAATCAAACACAGTGAACAGGATGTCTAGAGAGAAGGACGAGGAAAAGAGACAGAGAGCCAGAAAGAGTAAGCGGACACGGTGAGGAGAAAGATGGGGAGAGACAGAAAGCAGAGATCCAGAAAGTAGCCAACAGAAGGAGTTAACAAAAGAAAATAGCAGGAGAGAGAGAAGAACGGAGCAACAGATCGATTTTCGCTCGCTGCCACTGTAGACTACCAACAGCATACCTGCTGCTGCTATTTGCATTCCCGCTGAGCAGCCAGGTGGGTAAGCATTTTGTCTACAAGCTGATAAGCTGTCAGATGGAAAACCATCAAGCTCTTTAGCATCACCGTGATCCTGCAGAGCCTGTCCTCACATCTAATGGCTTACGGTGCTGCAGCCCTCCCTGTTCCTCAAATAACTGAGGTTCTTACACACGCTGCTGCTGACTGCACAGATTAGAGACGACTATTTATCATATTAAAGCCGTACTTTGACACTTTGACAGCTAGCAATGTACAGTACACCTTTAGCTTATAAAGCTCAACAATATAAGCAGCTCCTGTCATAAAAACTATGCAAATGTGAGGACTTAAAACCGAAACGCGCCTCCCTGCTTAAGGAATCAATCAAACGGCATTTCAAACCTTTTTATGAGACCGATTAACTCATTACTACCGCAATTGACTTATAATGGGCCTGTGTTTTGTTTTTCGTTTTTTTATTATGATAGTCTGATAAGGCTTTCAGACGAGAGGGATGTAACTAGTGACTAATTGAATGAATTAAATGATTGAATGATTGATTTTTTTCATCATCTTTGAAATGCTGGAAAGTAGTGGTAAATATTTGTGACAATTTCTGAAAGCCCAAGGTGGTGTTTTCGGTTTGTTTAATCCACAAACCTAAAAACCAAAGGATATTTAATTTACTATCAAAAAGGACAAAGAAGAAGAGCAAATTCCCAGATTTAATGGCTGGAACAAGGATGTAGCAAATCAGTAGAAGAAGGAGGAGGAGAAGAAGAAGAAGAAGAAGAACAACAACAACAACTTTATTGTCATTATATGAACAAGCATACCGAGAAATTGCAATCTCCCTGTGGTGTATGTACATTAATATGTAAATAAATTAATAAGTAATTTAAAATGTCTCAGTTAAATACAAACAAGGAACTGTAAAAGTTATATAAACACTACGAGGTAAAACAGCCAAGATGGCGCAGCAATCAAGAGAGGTCCTAGCCTCTGCACGGCCGCACGCCGCCATTTTTTAGCCTTTCAAATCAGTGAATTACACTATTTATTTATCTTTGTTAATGCAAAATTTAAAAATGTTCGATCCACTTGATGGATTCAACATTTTGACTGAAAATTAGCTGTTTTTTCTTCCTTTCCTCCTTACAGTAACATTAGCTTCTGAGTCAAACACAGTTGAATAAATTCATTTAAATTTCGTTTTAGTTCAAGTTTAATCAAACTTTTTTTTTTTTTTAAACAATACACTCACACATTCAGGACACTAAGTCATATGTATGTTTTCCAGGAGTTTAGGGGTTTTATGGACGTTGGGGAGCAACCAAAACAAACGCGTCGTGTAGATGACGTAGTTTTAAAAATAGCACACCCAGGACCTGGTTACAGCCAGCAAGGGCGGCATATACCCATAATGCAACATGAAAAACTGAACTTTCTTATTTCCCCACAGTTTCAAAGTTTAGTTTCCAAACATTTCCTTGTGTTGTGAGTGCGAGCTAGACCCTGCCCTTGCAGCAGTGAGCCATTCCTTGACTGGCAGAGCAGAATTGATAGGCCGCTATTGTTTCCTTTTAAGGTCAATTGTGTCTCAAACGCTAGGCATGGCTGGGAGTGCAGATGCAGCTGGCTGGCAGGAGAGATAAAGCACTAATTTAACTGCATTCTTCTGTGCAGTCCACACCTAGAGAGAAAAAGAGGAAGGGAGGCAGAGAGAGAGGTGGAACGAGAGAAGGGCTGAGAGTATTTGAGGCAAACAGTGATGAGAGGGCCAACTGCAGGTTGAAATGAGAAAGATCTCAGAGGTTTGAGCCAAAAATGTATGACTAGAGGGTGAAAACAAGGAGGTAGAAAATACGGCAAGCTTGTCCAAGTGGGTGGGCGAGAGTCATTTTTTGCCACGGGCATCGAGCTCAGCCGTACCCATGTTTGCCCTGGTCGTAAAAACACGCCACCACATGTGGAAGGCCTGTTTGTCAAAGCCACAAGAGGAGGGTCTACACATACACATATGTCTCCCAACATAGAGACATTAACTTCACATAGGGCGACAAACCATAACATGTACAGTAAATCATCCACTGGCCCCAAGTTCATTCCTCAGCTAAATCCGCTGGAGCAGCACACTGTAACTCTGAATTAAGACATCAGCTAAATGTCTAAAATGTTTAAATATTCTGCTGAAGAGGGAAGGAAGGGGGTTGGGGGCTTAGCTTCACAAATAAACCCAGACGCTGGGAGAAAGAGAGGGAGCCAGCTGAAGGTTGGATCATAAAATATGCCTGGTATTCCACAATGTTCCACAGTGCACAAATGAGCCACTCAGGGACTCAGGAGTGTTCTGGGATTCCTGTGAGGCTCCTGTGTCTGAAAGTGTTCACATGTACACACACATGTTCGCTGTACCCACACAAACACACAAACTCACAGTGGATGAGCCAGATATTCAATGCTAAAACTGTATAGTGTTATTTAAAGATGAGTACACACTGAGTGATAAAACCATTCAACAGAAAAAGAAAGCAAAGATAAAGGTTGATGATTACATTGTGGTAATATTGTGTCTCTTTCATACAGCTATCCAAATGTCAGCTGACTTTTAGTGACTTAAAGAGAAAGGAAAAGAAAAGACGTACAGGGCAGACGAAAGGACCACCAGGTGGGAGCCGATGACTCGCTCATTGTCTGAGTCGCTGTGAGTGTTTGTCTGCTCAAGCAGCAGAGTACAGTCTGTGTCTTATCTCTGTGAGGGGTTCAGTCTGTTTAGGTTAACACAGAGATGTTCCACTGACTCACACCACTTCAAACTTGAAACAAAGTACAGAAATGATTACTTAGTTAGTTGATGATTGAAGCAGACATTTGATGTTGAAAGATTCTCTAATGCGTTTGTCTAGTCATGCATTGTACTAACATGAAAACTTGTGGGCTTTGAAACATACAAACATACAAGAAGTT
>JAQFJA010000007.1:11357417-11367575 GCA_029874485.1 Naso brachycentron
AAATGTGTATACAAGTTATTTCAACACCATTTCATTTTAATGTCATTTAAAACGCATTCAAAGCACACAAATTAAACCATCTTAGCTTCTGAACTTGGTCGAGTGCAACATTTGAAAAAACATTGCTTCTCTTACTAAAAAAAAACAATTTTACCAACTCGAAGTCGATCCGAACAATCTTCTATTGCATTCAGCAAAGTTCTGTTCAGCTATGTTCTGTGTCTGTGCAGCTACGTAGATCTAGCTAGTACCATCTGTTCATGGCATGTCGAGTTTGCAATCCTTCTAACTAGCAGTACAGTAGTTAAGCTCAGCCAATGATAATGGTGACAGCTGTGACCGTGACGGTGTCGGCTGCACTGGCAGCTCTGACGGAGCATGTCTGTGATTAAGCTTTAGCTGGACTGCAGCACTATCTTTTGGGTTAAATACCAAAACACAATAAAATACCTCTTTCTGTAATTTATACTGATATATTGGTCGCACCGACACATAGGATGCACCCCACTTTTGAGATGAGAAAAAAAGGTATTAAAAGTGCGTCTCACACATTGGATTTTATGGTATTCGAAAACCCCATTCAGCCGATATTGGCTGATACATTGGAATTTTCTTGCTCCTGAGTTATCGGTATCTAGCCTGGTAAACCCGACTCATTCGCTTTGTGAATGAATTCGTTTTGTGAAAATGGTTTGGCAGCTCTCCCATTCACAGCCGTTTCCACCGGTCTGAAAACCTGATGGGCCAATCGCAACTGTTTATCTCATATGGGGCGGGATTTATACGATGACTCATTGAAGGGGCAGAAGACAGCTACTCTGATCTGTGCACGCAGCAGCTGACATGAATCACTGATGGCCTGCAGACAGACGAGTGGCGCAGCTATTAAGGTGAGTTTTCAACAACCTGAGAACTAATCACATAGATGTTGCTGTATTGTCTTGTACTATAAGCTATTTACATCAGGTTAAGTGCTTTTTTCAGGTGTTCTTTAATGAGTTGCGTTGTGTTGTACCAAGGCTGCTGAGTCTCAGGTCAATACCACACAGATCGGTGGAAAGACTCCCACTAAAAGCTACTATTCTTCCCTACGTGTTGTAACCACAAAAAAACCCCTCAGTACTTTCTGGGTCTCCAAGGCTGTTCTCCATTTCTTTTAGTTAATATTTCGTAGTTTTCAATAACGGGGGTTTTTGGCTTGCCTGAAATTCCACTCAAAACAAACATGGCGGTGGCTTGCCTGGGGTGGGAGGGGAGAGATGAGGTAAACAGCTCTGATTGGTTGTACATCTATCCAATTGTGTCCAGAGACAGTTCTGACTGTGTCCGCTGGCACTGCCCGATGGATATGAACAGTGAATCGAGAGGTACTAGACTAAATCTTAATTGAGAATTAGTTGGCTGTTTCAGCATCAGCTCCAAAGTTCCCATATTAGTCAGCCACAGACAAAAACAAACTCAGCCTCTGCGATGTAAAATCCCTGTTTGGTGTTTTTAAAGACGGCGAAGGTGGATGTAACGGCTTCAAGTTTCGGTTGGAAAAGGCTGTCTGACAGCAAGTTAAACTTCTGAATATGTTTTAAACACAGTGCACACTTAAACTAATGCTGATCTTTTTTAGGTGGCTAAATTGTGGTTTAGGTCTCAGTAACTGGGGTTAAACTCAACCAGTCCGACTGTTTCTGGTTTCTGAGCAGCTCTTCCTCCATGTTTGTGGATTCAAAGCAACAATTCGCAAAGCTGTAACTTTGACTTTAACATCACATGATGCCAAACAAGTTCCTCTTACTGTTGCTTTATTAAGTGAATCTTATTTGTATCATTCATTTAAAGGTCCATGTGTTGGGTTTATCAGTTACTGTGTGCTGCAGGATAAATGGATAATTGTCATGTGCAGACGCCACAGTGGGCTAAAGGAGGAACAGGAAGGGGAGGATGACAGTGCAGAAGAGAAGGATAATTGGATAAAGGATAAATGGAGCTCTTACTCTGGGAGGCATCTGTAAACAGCAGTTATGCTTTACTGGGGCCTCTTTCTGTGGCAGCGGTCTCTACAGAGAGGGTGTACAGAGAAGTCTATTAGCCCGCTAGACACACGGCGACGGCGGTCACACGGCTTCATAAGCTACACGCAGGAAAAACACACAATGTCCACCTTAGGAAGGCACTTCCCCTCACACTCCGCTCACACTGCAGGAGTTTGGTTATTGAATAACAGACAATATTGTGCTTTTTATTTAGCTCAAACTGGAAATGTACTGTACTAAAAATGAGGTCAGATTGTTGTATTTCACTCTTTTATTCTTAGTTCTTGGTTCATAGATTCTTAAAGATTTATCTATAAAGCCACAAAACATGTCAAAAAGTCAGATTTTGATCTGAGAATGAAGACCTGCAGTGTGAACAGATTCTTTTACTTAGTTTGGTATTTTTGGAAAGTAGATAATCAACAAATTTTACAAATTTAAATTTGGAAATTTCCACATTTCCACCAGCCTTCTTTTAAGGGGATGAAGCTCAAACTCCTTGTTAAGACGGACATTTTTCTTGCAGTGTGATATGAAGCAAATCCCGCACATGAATGGAAGGACAGAAAGCCAAGAGTCCAGTTATCAAGCAACTCTGCTTCAAACTGCTTAGAAAGAGATTATCCAATTAGCCCCAGTCTTCTTTCTACACTGAGACAACATGACGTCACAACAGCCACGAGCACGTCACTCAAACTGAAAAAAGACGGGGCTGTTTCCAAATGTGACACTCTGTGAGGCGTTCAAAGCACAGAAGAAGCACAGCGTGGACTGCTGGGAAAAAAAAGAAGAAGGTGGCGAACAGAAAGAAGCAGATGAGGAAAAAACCTGAGTGTCGCTACAGAAAAGGCTGGAGACGACTTTAACACCTCGCTGGATTAAAATCAGATGTTAGCTGGCCTCAGATCAGTTCACAAAGAGAGTTCAATGTTTAAAAAGCAGGAAACAAAACATTGAATATTAAACAAACACCTGACAGGTGTTTCAAACTCCCTCAGATTAAAAATAATTTTAAAATAAATAAAAATAAATCTTACTGTTCTGCAAAAGTTCTCAATCTGAACTTATTTTGTCTACAATAATTGTGTACTCTTTAACGCAAGAGCAAAAAAAATCTGACAAAACTTAAATGTTTTGTTTCAAGATACATCTTCTACCTGACAAGCTGAAGTCAGGGCAAAAAAAAAATCAGGATTATTCAAGAAATACAGAATCAACAAGCTCTTATTGGTTTGGAAGGTTAGTGACCAGTTAACATCAAAATAAAACTCGCTTTTACATTTAATTCCTTATTATTCAGTGACATAAACTTTATGTACAATTTAACAGGAAAACTCTACTTTGCAAGCTTGTATTGGTTTAACTTCTGAAAAGGTTCTTTTGAAGCCTCAGACTGTAGAAATATAAGTTATTACAAGTCATTTGTCTTGTGAAGGTGCAGTCGTCTCCGTTCTTACCATGTGTGGAAGCTGGATGTTGGCTAAGCTGTTGATGAGTGACTGGCTCAGGTTCGCCAGCTCGTGCAGCAGTGAGTCATTCTGCTGCTCGATCACTTTGTTCTCTTCCTCCATGGACTTCAGGTTCGTCTCCATGGTGGTTATCTGGGGGGAAAAAAGAAAAAAGAAAAAAAAAAGTCAGCATGTTGAAAATAATTCACTTTATTTATATTGCACCTTTCAGAACATCACATGCAGCTCAAAGTGCTTTACAAGAAAAAGAAAAAAGAATAATAGTAATAATCACAATAAAACAATAAAATCCACAGACAAACTAGAAAGGCACTCAGAGGGCGCACACCTTCGCCAAGGCAAGCAGAGTCACAGACATGCACCTGCGCAGGTGCACGTACGCACACACACACACACACCCAGGACAGGGAGAGTCACTTAACAAAGGGAGGGAGACACCCCTGCTGTTCCCCCTGAGTCTCCGATATGGCAGTGTAAAGTGTAAAGCATTGCTGTAGTGCCCCCTGTGGGTGCGCTGTAATTTTTTTTCTGTGTGACCAAACTCAAGGCAGAGCCTACAACAATGTTCACGCAAAGTTTGGCATTAATCAGAGTAATGGCCACTGAGTTTTGGCCATTTATAGTCAGAAACACAGCTGTAGCGCCCCCTATGGGTGCAACGACATGCCCGATTCCCCCCAAAATTTAATGGGTTCCTCTTTGGCCCACTCTACAGCCTTCCTCCAAGTTTCATGGAAATTGGCCCAGTAGTTCTTCTGTAATCCTGCTCACTAACAGGGCTAACTCACACCGAAAACAGTACATTTGACAAATTTGACAGGGGGAGGGATTTTGGGGGAGACAAGTTGCATTAGGGAAGGGCCATCCCTGTTCTGTGGGAATGTAGGCCTGAGGGAACATAGGGCCCAGTTTGGGGGAAAATCCTTGAGGGAACATAGGGCTGAGGGAACTCAAGGATGATCCCCCTTTCCTGTGTTTTTTCCTTGTTTCTTGTCACCGTCCCTGCCTGTGTCTTGCCCTTCTGGCTTGTACTTCAGCATTTTTTAAATTTTTCCTCAGTTTGGGTTTCTAGATTTTGTACTTTTCCATCAGCGTTTCCCTATTAAAGCTTCCTTAGCCTGTTATCTTGGAGTTTTTACTTTAAGGTCCTTTTATGAACTTTTAAACCTTCACAATAACCTTTTCCTCACCTCAACAGCTGTCGCAAAAATCAGCTGGTTTTAACATCAAGGTCCACAACTGCTTCAGCGAACCCCTCTGCTTTTGGTTTTGGAGTCTGAAATGTGTCCCTGAAAGCATACATGGTACCTTTCCCCACTGGCCATGTATTCTCCTTAATTTTTTCAGTCCAAACATACCTTTTCAATAGGACTCTCCAAAGCAGATATGCCAAATACCAAACCAGCATTATCCCCTCACCCTTACCTCATCACTTTATTTTCTTTTTTCTCTCTTCACTATCCCTAACACCATGTCATCTGTGACCGGCTTTTGTGCGCCCCAGTGGGATCACTGGTGTCACTGTTCACACATTCAGGTTCATGTGTCATTGACCTGTGGGTGACGGGGAAGCTCAGTTTTTTGGAGGGTTAGGTGTTGCGCAGGCTGCTGAAAGCACCAATAGAGAGTTCATACTGTGTGGCATGCAGCATTCAATGGATCCACTTTGATGATTCAGACTGAAAAGCCTGACTGCCCACAGTGACACAATGGCCTGTAATCTTTTTAATATTAAAGTCTGTCAGCCAGACAGTTTCAAAGAGACATACACTAACCATGAACTTAGCAGGGACTAATAAAAATGTGTTATCTGTAACAAACACAATCATGTAGACAATTATAAACCAGAGTGCAATGATGTAGATATATTATCCATATGTTTATCATCTGGACCTGTGTCTGATTATTGCTGCTATGGTCCAGTGGGCATGTTAGAGTGTGTGCTCCGAGGAAGCGTCAGCTGTGCCTTCTAATATCTGCTGGCCTCAAAGCTGCTTCTATAATGCATGAAGATCAATACGCTGTGGCTTTGTGAGTGAGGCCTTGCAACTCTGTGCCCATATCAAGTATTCCCACCAACTGGCCCTCCGTTTGAAGAGATCTATGCCTTTGGATTTATCAGGGCTCAGGGGAAAGCCGACTACGGTGTGGATACCTAAACTGCTATTGTTTGGGAAAAAACAAAGCTAGCTGGGCTGTGTTTGGGGTATTTCTGACATTTGCAGTTTTATGACAGGATTTGATGGCAATTTTCGGGGAGGCTTTTAACAGAACTCTCTACTAAAGATTATGTTTCTTTTTTTTAAGTTTAACCTTCAAGTGATTCTTCATTAAAGGATTTTTGTGTATGTGGCTTATTTGTGTATGTTATGTGTAGTATGTTGTAGCTCTCACGTCCAATATAAACAACTTTTGATGATTATTTCACCATAAGTGTTGGTACAGTAGAAGTGCATTTGCAGCTATTGTTGTAGTTCTGCTTCCCTCACACTTTCCATAAGCTACATACCATAACCTTGCGCAGTGACAGTTAAGTATTATATGACGATATTCCAGGATGAGTGTTACTTCCTTAAAGGTACCCTGTGGATTTTCCCATTTTGGAAAAAAATACGGCTCTACTGACATACAGACTTTTAAGTGATTTGAAAGTAATTTAAAATGTAATATTGATTTAGAAGGGTCTTTTATATTTATCCACTGCATTTCACATTTTTAATTTTTTCAATTCAGGGTCTTAGTCTGTTCCAGCATGCACTTGGAGAAAGGTAAGCAGAAAAGCACCAGATAGAAAATCACTTGCGCACTTAAAGAACACGCAAGCACTAGATAGAGACACACAGCATCACATTTAGTGCTTGCAGAGGTGTGATAACCACAGGGTCACTGTGCTGCTGAAGAATTTATATCAGTAACCAACAGGCAAATGTTATAAAAGAAAGTTTTTTGAATATAGAGAGAATCTGTAAATGCATCCTCTGCAGTTAAGGTCACAGAATGCCCTAACTTTCAACAAAGCCTAGTCCTCATGTACATAGGCTTAAAAATATCAAGAGCATGCCCAAACAAGAGGTGGTGATATAACTCTCATCCTAAGGTTATGCAGGCCAATTAAAAGCCTTAATGAAAAAACTATGTCCTGTCAGCAGCCCGTGCCAGAGGTCTGTCTTGTCCAAAACCTGCCACATTGGTGGAAGGTCAATTTCATGGGCATGTCTAATTATGAAAGGATTTCACTCGTGAAGAAGATCCGTAAGGATCGAAACATTGAATTTGTAACACCATCAGTAAATTGTGGGAGCTTTGCGAGTGTGTGGACATTTTTGTGTCCCTTTATCTAATCATTTGCTTTGTCCTGCACCTGGGCATACCGGTGGCTGTGCATGAATTACCTCTCGCTTCGTGTCTAATTATGTATCTGCCTGTTTAAACATGTCCTGTTTGCAAGGTAAGACCCAGTGCCACCTTTGCCTCATCCTATGTTGCACAATATCACCTCGCACTGACTCAAACAAAGGAGACAAAGGTGCACAATCTGTCATCACAGGCCAAAACTCAGTTTTTCCTGCCTACACGACAACACTGCTAGCTAAGCCTCTGAACATCTTCACCTGGAATTTTTCTAAGTTTCAAAGTTTTCCAAGTTTTGAAAAATCCATGCATACATGTGGATGAGGCATAAGACAGTGGTAGGAGGCAAAACCATGTTTCTGATACTTCAGTTGTAATGCATCCATCCTCACTATTAATATTGACCTCCAGTGAACTTGTTTCAAACTTTTTGAACCTTCTTTGTCAGGTCGATGCTACTCACATCCAGTCATGAAAGGTTGGATACACACAGAATTGCTTTAAATATACAAATGAAGTTGCCTGTGATTGAAATCTTTGGTTGAACTTTATGTTTGACATCATATCATATAATATCAATCATTAACAAAGGTGAAAGTTATTACGAAAATGTTTTTTTTCAGTCGAATTTGAGGCCTCAGATCATACCGCTTTGTTTTTGATATAAACTTTTATTGCGTGCCACATTTCCTCCAAATTAGACATTAAACTATTACAGGCCCTTTGCACCCACACAGGTGTTTTCACTTATTGTAGTTGATTAGATCTGCGCTGAGGTTGAAGTCAGGTGCTGCCATGCAGGGAATTATGTGCAGACACCGAAGTCCTCGTACTAATAAATCCATAATGTTGTAAGTTGGTCAAGGCCTAACAGGTGCAAGAACACTAACATTAGAGTTAGTGGGGTGTCAGGCATCGCCCGCACACACCCACACAGTCCAGAGAAAAGCTAATAAGGCCAAAGTGAAAACAGCTGTAGAGGTGTAGCAGGGGTATGTGGGGCCCTTAAAAACTATAAGTGGTTCAGTAATCAGTCATCTCATATTAGATTAAATTGACTGTGTGAAAGAATGTTCAGCTTAACTTTTGGTCAGGTGCCACTCATAACAAATCAGTACAATATCCAATAATATTCCTTATGGAAGGATTAGACATATCACTAATCATATCTAAGATATCTAAGATGACGCCAGGGTTGGGAAGATTACTTTGGAAATGTAATAGGGCACAGATTACTAGCTATCCTATTTAAAATGTAATGAGTAATGTGGGTGACATAACTTTAATGATTTGAAAGAAAACATGCAACATAGCAGTTAACCACATATACGAGCACAGTGAGTCACTTCTGCATTGGATGACATTAATCATAGTACCATGCCTTGTACAGTGCATTTTGTGTGACTTTCACAACCTGACGACCTGTTAAACCCAGCAAGCCCCTGGCCGCTCTCCCTACAGCCTAATGGTCTGGTCTAATGGCTGTTTGTCTTGTTTCATGGTAATTGGGGGGCGACTGACTCTGCAGCAAAGTCTCTGCTATCCTTTTCCTGCTGAGATTCTTCTGCTGGTCCCTTCTAGGTTCTCTGCTTTGTATGTACCGGTTCCTGCTCTAATGATACCGTAATTGCTGTTTTCCCTCGCAGTGGACAATGGCTGCCATGCCTGAAGGTGGCCCAGCAAATGAGCTGGAGATCAAACCAGGGACACATGATGATGAAGGAACAGTGGAGATGCAGAAAAAAATAGCACAAATTCATCAAAGCGTGGTGTATTGTGGTCCCTTTTCCATGCCGTTACTCACATGTTTTTCCCTTGATTCTTTCCCTACCTGCCGGACCACCTGGTTATCCACAATGTATCATTAGCGGCAGTAAATGCTAATGAATCTTCACTGTCTACGTCAATTAGGAGACCACGCGTGTGTCCTTGAAGCGACACTAAGAAACTGAAATATTAAGTCGCCCGCCGTGGTGACTGACACCTGACTGAGCCACAGATACACACACACGTTCTCAGATGAAGACACAGAACACAAGAGATTGGCAAAACTAATGAAGTATTTTGTGTTTCACGCATCATTCCTGCAACGTCTGTGTCTACAATTCACAAAGACCAGCTTGCATCCTCACTCCACACTCAGGAATGAAATAGTGCAGTGCTGTTTGAACTATCATTTCTCAGTCCAGCTGAATTCATGCTGACGCTCCAGTTTGCTTTCTGAAAACTCCCCTCTTCCTCCTTTTAATCCTCTGAGGGGAAGCGGAGAGAGGGAGAGAGACAGAGAGACCAGCACTGAATGCTGACAGGGACATAACTTGCCCTCCCTGCATACCTTGTTTACAGTCTCCCTCCCTGCTGCTATACCCTCCTTTCTCAATGGAGCCATAAAAAACAAATAGGGGCTTTTAGAGAAATTGCCTGTGCAGTGAAGATTAATAACAGTTGCATCAGTTCACCCAAGAAAGTCTCCAGAGGCAAAAGTGATATTGGAAGATTAAAAGTGCCACATCCTTAAACTGGAATGATTCAGACCTCAGACTGCTCTCTAACCAGCTTACTGAGAGTCAAGGCCTTGGTCCCCCTGCCAAACAAAGAGCATCATTAAGTATTTACTTCTGGATGAGGAGCTGCTGCATGAGTATAATGATGAGCTAAGGGTGTGATCGATCCTCTGCTTTCTAAGATGGGACTTTGGCAGCCTGGGAGCTGTTGCAGAGGCACACAAAAAGACAGGTCCTCCTGTGAGAGGCCATCTTTTCACTGTTTGTAGCCCTTAGTCAAGCTAGCCTGATGGCAAAATCAAAGAAAGAGTCACTACATTATGATCAAACACAAAAGCAATGCATAGTACGAATAGTTTGGTCTGCTAACAGACCTTCATTACAGCCAGTGTTTGGGAGTAACTAGTTACATGTAATGAAATTATGTAATTTAATTACAAAATAAATAGAATTGTAATCGCTAACAGTTACTGAGAAAGAATGTATACTTAAATTACAGCTACTTATGACAATATTAATTATTGCAAAAGGGGTTACATCTGAATATTTTCTGCAAAAAGCTTATGCTATATGTTGAATGATATTCATTTTGCTGCTTTTGATGTTTTTATGTGTGCAATGTCTTCTTTTGCCATTTCCAGTCAAGGCTGTTAAGCAAAGTTTTACGCTATTTTGACACTTTTGATTTGTTCTCTTGTCTTAATTTGCAGCACCCAACATCTGCCATTAACACTGCCTGGTTTAAACATTTAAAAATCATTGAAAACATTAACTAGAAATTTAGGAATGTTATCAAAAAGTAATGAA
>JAQFJA010000007.1:11414413-11424452 GCA_029874485.1 Naso brachycentron
AAGAGAATTGCGAAGTCAATGCTGTTAATTTTCCCTTGTTTTGTTTTTCTGAGTGTTTGTCACTGTGACTTATGAAAATATTATGAGGTGGATTTGCACAGAACTTTGTTGAAAAGTTGTCCAAGGAAGAATGGTTTCTCTTTTTACACTTAGCCTATTATCCACACTGTTTTAGTATCAACCAACGAAGCTGCCTGTTTTCCAGAAATGCACTACAGTGGTCTGAGAGGTGATAAATTTGTGGCATAAAGTAAAAGCAGATCAGTTACACAGCTCTCATTAGATGCATTTGCATTTCCGATCTTTGATTTATAATGATTATGCAGAAAGTTTGAGAACAGTAAGCTTTGTGATTTTCCTGTTTTGGATAGTTAAATGTTGCAAGTCAGCGGTGTCTGAAAAAATGGACAGCGTGGGCCTCTGTGCAGTCATCTCTCTCTGCCCCAGTCTTCACCATGTTATAAGAAGGGTCACCTCCTCTACTGCCGCCTACATATCCTTGTGGACCTGATTGGATGAGCCCTTGAGATGGAGGTGGCAGATGACTGCATGAAGGTCGTAGTTGTCCATTGTCTGGGAAAATGCTGGTTTGTAGTTTGAATTACCTGAAACAAAACCATCACAAAACTTGAAAACATTAGATTTCTTGCAGAATCGGAGCGTTGAATTGCACATGTGTGTAATGGGAGCTGTCTAATTCATCTTTTACTTTAGACCACAAACATATAAATCACCTTCGTGAAAGTGCACAGACTACTGACTGAGGACTGAACAAGAGTCATGCTTTTTTTTACATAAAGTTTTATAATAAGAATATTTACCATTCTATACGATGGTTTACAGCATTATTATGATGAATGGTGCAGTCTTGAGAATGCGAGGTCATTGCCGATGTCACCTCTAACTGAAAACAGCTGAGGTGCAGGGGCACTCCCAGAATCCATCCAAAAATGCTATAAATGCTCCTTTTAAAAGAGGTGAAACTCACCAAGTGTTTAGCGGTGTCCTCTCAAGTACCGACACCAAAACACAAAGTTAAACAACAGCATATAAGCCAGAAATGGCTCTTTGAGCTGCTTCAGGAAACAAATATACAACCCTAACATAATATTCCGTTGTTGAACTTTGTGTTTTAGTGTCGGAACATCAGCAGACATGATTAAACATTCTGTGAGTTTCTCGTCTTTTGTAAAGAGTGTTTATTGTGTTTTTCGACGGATTGTTGTGTACATGCTCCTCTGTTGTTTTCAGCAAGGGCTGAAGTCAGCAATGAGCCCCAGTTTGGAGGACTGCACTGCTCATCATATTATGGCTATTTACCATTAATAAGATCATATCAATGAACACTATGATAGGGCTTAATGTGCAAAAAACCTAATTTCTCCTTAAAATGACTTCATGGTGTTGTAATCTGAACCTGAACTCATACAGTAGCTCATGCCCAGGTTTACTCACAGATGTGTTGAACACCTGTCGTGAAAAAAGGGTGTTTACATTTCAGAAAATCAGGGAACCACTGAGCGCTATTTCGTCAACTTTGATATCAACCAATCTTCTTTTGCATTACACATATTTAATCAAGTGATAGCTGCATTTGTGTTTCTATAGATGCAAAGTACTGCAGAGCATGAAAGTCATGTTACTTCCAGGTCTGAACAGTGAGAGGTGAACTTCGCAGTAAACTGCCAGTTGGGGTGAGGAACTGTGAGAGAGTGCATCTGTGGAAGGGCCAGGGTCTGAAAGGAAAGGCAGTCCCTGCTACTGCTCAAGCTATAACGATGCAGTGTGTGCGACCTCCAGACAAGATTGATCAATAAGTCACTGCAATGAAGTGGCACATCGATTACACCAATGACAGGGCATTTACAGGTTTAATCTGTATAATGAGTGTAACCTTTTTCTTTCAGCCACCTGCTTTCTGCCTGGCACAGACCTGTCCAAGGCTAGGGGAGCAAAGAGGGGGGTGGGAGCAAGATAAGATGAATGTCTGTGCGCATGTTTAGTCGTGGGGGTCCATGGGGGAGGGGGGGGGGGGGTGACATAATGATGTTGTGGAAAACATAGGTTGGGAGAAAGCGAAAAAGAAGTGGGGAAACGGAAAGAGTGGTTTATGTGGCACCCTGGCCTGTTTTTGTGTCACAGCTGTAGGTAAGATAGTGGTGCAGGGGGAGGATCATCATCATCACACATTCGTATGCAGTGTGGAGAGGCCACCAATGATTAATGTGTGTCATAGGTGACTCGAGGCTCTGCATTCTCTTTAGCATTTACAGTGTGTTCTCCTCCTCTCGCCTTCACAGTCCTTCCCCGAGCCTAAACGGCTTCTTCTGCACTTTCCTTATGGCTCTTGCTCCTCTCGCTCCACAGTGAAAGATGTTACTTACATTAACTAGTTTGCAGGGATTTGTTTCCTCTTGCCTCAAAGAAACTGAAATACTCTCCTTTCAGTCATTTCCCACTTAGCGTATCCATGCAATATCGCGCCCATCTTTTTTTCCCTCGTCTTTTGCGACGTGACACAAATGCCAGTTTACATAAAAGACAAAATTGCCAATTAACCTAGACGCTTATCAATGAAACACAGCCTTGGGAAGGACTCTTTGAAGCTGAATGTGCTGTTTAGAGACAGCTTGTTCACTTGTGGAATGTGTCCACGTTTAGGCAAATTTATGCTTTGTTGCTCGACGCATTTGATAAGGGTCGCTCGATAGAAATGAAAGAGTGGTGTAATGATTTCAATTTATGCTATGGGTTTCGGTTGTCTCCATGGTAACCATATTTGACACAAACACTAGAATGTCAACCAGGAATTTCAGTTAAAACTATCTCCAGGGCGACATTAACACTATCCGATGTCAATGCGTGACAAAATATGACGACGCCTGCGACAGAACTCAACTCTCCAGATACGGAGAGAAAAAAGTCAGGTGACACTTTTTTTTTAGTTGAAATAACGTAATTTTTGTCGAGCAACGAAGCATACATTGGCTTGTAAGCCGTTCTTACACAGCTGACTGGGCTCAAAATTCTGTTTTGAAGACAGGAGAGAGTGAAATGACGATTTTAATTTCTCCGCTGATATTTTGCATAATAACAAATCAAGGCCACATTATTACATTATGTTTTTCCCTTATCAGTTAATCAGGTAATTTAAGCTTGGATATCATTATTATTATTATTAATAATAAAGTTGTAGGAGAGTAGTAGTACATAATTATTTTTAGAATTATTTATTATTTGTTTACATTTAAGTGACCAAGTACAGTTTCTAATGTATCTCAGAGAATGTCTGAAACTGTTGATTGAGTTAGAGAAGCAAACTGTGGGAAAAACTCCCCTTTTGTCTCATCTTAATTGTCACTGTACCAAAATGTGTGAAAACCTTCTTTGAGGTGACTGGCATAGTTGGGCCTGATTTTAATTTTGTGCTGTTTGAAACTGACTGAGAATAAATAACCCTGACAGGTTTAATATATTTAAGCTTGGATCAACCATATAGATTATACATTGGAAGCAGAACTTGCATTAAAGGAATGTTTAAAAAACAAACAAACTGAAATCTGGAATTGTCCTTTATGTGACTCGGGCTCTAACAGACGGTCTGCTGTAGAAATCACAGCATGGAAAATGTTCATCCTGTGGATGGCTGAAAAAAAAAAAAGTCTCTGGGGCACAAAGTGCCCTGAGTGTGTTGTCAAGGGAATATTACTGCAGTGTTATGATGTGTTTTTATGCTGTCAGCCTCATCCCCCAGGGCAGGAGCCCCACTCACAACTGTGTTGTCTGCTGGTTCACTTCGCTACAAATGCTTCGACATATACGACGCAATAGACAGCACAGACACCGACATGCAGATACTCGCACACAAACACACCATCACCTTCAGAAAGTTGACTGCTTGCAGCTGCAGCCAAGTTAAATGCTGCTTTGCCAGTCCATCTCTGCATCCCCTCCCTCCTCTGCTCTCCTCCCTGCTCCTCATCTCTTTGACTCCCAAGGACAAGGAGACCCACTGTACAATGGGACACCATTTATCACTGCAGGAACAATTACTGGAGACATTTCATTGTCAGAAAATTTCAAACCACTTCTCCCCCCCGTCTCTCTCTTTTTATCTTCCTCCTCCCGCTCTCTCCCTTTGTCTTTCTTTCTTGCCCTGCTGCCATCCTTTCCTTTTGCTTCCTTTAGTCTGCTTCTTTGCATGGTCCCCAAAAAGCTCTAGTGCAGGTTAGACTCCCATTAGCCCAAACCTATCACTATAGATTACAGCATAGAGGTACCAAAGCCATGTATTCTATCTCATTTAGAGGCCCTGCCAGACTTTTCTCCCTCCGTTTCTAACAATGGGATCCTCTTTTTCCCAAGAAAAGGCATGGAAAATTTCCTCTGATACTGTATCTCCAACTCTTTGCTTTAATGACGCTTTTCAACATGGTGCAGTATGAAGGAAGAGGAAGGGAGTCAGTTGTCTAATCTCACGTTTGATCACACATGCAGGCCCAGGCTCAGTAAAGCACAGCTGAGCAGAGTGAGGAGTTATTTAAATGCCAAATACATACCAGATTTGTAATGTGTTGCTGTTGCTTGGGATTTCTTTCCCCCAACAGTTTTGGTTTGCTTTTTTCAAATTGGGGCAAAGTAAATCTTGTATACTTAGAATTTCCTTGGTCCTAAAAGGCTTCACTATAAAAAAGGGAATATAAATTATACAGCTACTGTGGGTCCTCAACTGAAAAGCATCTTATCATTCTTTCCTCACTTGGCCTTCAACCAGCGAGCCTAAAAATACCGCATTCAACTGCAGACTGACTGAACTTGAGGCTGCTAGACATAATGCTGTTGTTTAGATTGCTTTCTTTCACCCTTTCTTTGTCATTGCATGTTGTATTTGCTTCTAAGCAATAATATGTTTTGACGTAGCAGTGGAATGCGTGTTATAAGCAGATTGAATTACGTGCAAAGCAGCAACTCAGGTTGCCTGCATGGCATGTTTGACATCCATCAGTGCAGAATGGAAATGGGCTCTAGTCTCTCTGTCATATGTGCTCTGATTTATCCGCGAGTGCTGATATGATCACTATTAGATCGTTTTTAACGACTAATGACATTTGGAAAATGCTTGGGTCCGTGCTGAGGCATAGAGGGCAATTTACCTCCCCCCAAGTGCCATGCTGTGTTCTTCCTGTGGTAATAGCAGCAGGGTTAGTCAGTCAGTTATGAAATCAGAAATGGAGTGTGTGTCCATTTTTGTCACCACAGAGAGCTGATGGGAGGGGCTGATTGGATGTTTTGTGCTGTTTTTGACCTAATGTTTTATTTTGAGCCACGTCTGGATTGCAGACTCTTTGGCATTTTCACTAAATTTACTTTTTAGTTACTTTGGCACTTTTTGGTCGACTCTACAATAACTTTGCAGTTGTTCAACTCTGCAGTAGTTTAATGTGCAATACAATACAGTTGTTGTTATATTTATATTTTTGTATATTTGGCATTTACACTAAACACACAAATATGTACTTATTGTACATAATTTATATTTTTGTACCTACTCCTTACTGTATTTTCCTTTGTTGTTTCTTATATTATAACCCATTGCACATATATATCTATATACAGAATAGGAACAACTGTATCTAATATAGTTTCCCTCAGGGGGATCTGTGCGGTATTTCAGATTCTGAAATCCATGTATTTCTAAGTAAATAAACAGGTCCATGTTTTCACTGAACATGCTTTCACCTGTTTGGAGACCAGGCTTCATATTTGAAACTGGGCTTTTAGTTTGTAAACTGTGTGTATGTAAAATATTCTTTTTGCTGTGATCTGCTCCTCCTGAGAGACATGACTTGATACTTTAAGTGTGAAGGTGTGCCAAAGGAGGAAAGAACAGGGGAAAAAGAGGAGAGGTATAAAAAAAATGAGGTGTTAGACAGAGTGAAATGTGTGAAACAGCTAACAGATAGTGAAGGAAATATTATGCATCAGCAGCCACGGACTGTCTGTTGGTTTTTGGAGAGGGTCACTTGGCTCTAGGAGCCACAGCTGGTTTCAGCAGCAGCCAGACACCCGAGGGAGCTCTCAGACATTCCTACGGCCCTGTGTCTGTAACAACTCGGCACTGTCATGGGTTAAAAAGGGACAGAGCGATGGAGTGAGTTACAGTTCTCGCATGCCCGTACATGTGAGTTGAGAAGTGACCGTCTGTCGGATGTGTACAATGAATACAGAGAGCGAGAGAGAAAAAAAAAATTAAAGAAAGGCTGTTCAGTTCAGCGCTGCCTGTTCTACTTTTAGCTTACAGCCCACAGTACTTTAACTCAAGTGGAAATTTCCAGTGCTGTTTAGTTAAAACTACCTTAACCTTTGGGCAGATTTAATACCAAAGTTGCCAGACAGTGGAGACTTGGGTTTTGCTGCATTACTGTCTTGCCTCCTAGTTCTTTTAATTTCCATCTCAGCAACAGAATCCAAGAATAGACACATACAGACAATCCATGCAGAGTTTAATATCACTGAGAGGGCTAGAACAATGATTTAGAACCACTAAATAGATGCTCCACATAATCAACTTTGCATATTTGATGTGAGGCGCTCTCCAGAGTGGGCCGGCTTTCAAATGTAAATTTTGCCTGCAAACTTAAATCATTTAGTGCATTTTACTTGAAGCGTATCTTTGACAACAATAAATCACAAGGTTGCTGCATCCATTAGCAAATTGGCTCTGCAGTAGACGGAAGAATAAAGGGGAGAGGGAGACAGAGCCAGAGTGTGCGGCAGCGGTCTTTTATAATCAACAGTAACAGTTTCAGAGCTGTAGTGGCCAGACACTGCGGCACGCGGACACCCATAAACCTCTGGTCATATTCATCACAACAATAGGCTCATTGATTGGCCGGCCAGGACAGTGGGTGGGAGGCACTGGCTCTAAATGATGCATGCCACAATCAGCTTTGAAGAGCCTCTGTTCTGTCTGTCGCCCTGTCGCCCTCGCAGCCCTCACTGTGTGTCTGTGAGATGTCCACGACGGATCTTTCAATGTGCGTCCTTCATGCCTCACAGTTTGCAGCACACACTGGCTGTCTGCCTCTGCTCTCCATCTCATCCCCATTCTGTCAGTCTCTCTTATACACACACACACACACACACACACTCACACACGAGCACTTTTCAAGACACTGGCCTTGTCTTTCCTCTTTGGTTTCATTTGGAGAGTTTTACTGTATTTGAATAAGTGCAGGCTGCAGTACTGTATGTCCACCCTTTTTAGAAACACGTATTAGACAGAATAGCTGGTGCTTTTATGAGCACAAAGAGAGAGACAAGAGGGGCAGAAATGGGGCCAATTAGAGGCCTGCAGCTAGCACTGTCTACTGATACCTTTGGTCTGGGCCTGAGTACTCTGCCTGTGTGTGTGTATGTGTGTAGGTGGATGGTGTGCAGGTTCTGTTCAGGAGGTGAGCAGTCAAAAAGAAAAACCAAGAAATCCATTATTTCTATTTTGGTGGGCAACATTACTGGAAGCTGGCTGAAATATGAATTATGGAAATAACTGATGGGTTTTCCAGCTCAAAGGCTTCGCTTTAGAACTCTCTTTTCCTGTAGTGATCGGATATGATACCAAAAGGTGGATTCTGGAAGGGTTGTGTTTGTCTCCACGTCTCGAAATAGGCTCAGAATGCAGTAGCTCACAGTTGTTTATGTCTGTGTTTTATGTTAATGCTGTTAAAGATACTGAGTGGGATTGTCTCCCTGTTACGCCAGTGTCTTCCATTCTTCCAAATGCACCAGAAGCGGGCAGTGATATAATTCCTTGAACTAGTCACTGTGGCATAAGAATGCAAATGATCAAAACTATACTGTGGGCCTTTTTTCACACCATAGTATGTGGTCAGATTGGACTGCCCAGCTCTACATTCTGTATGATCAAAGTTAGCAGATCAAACAACCCAACTGGCAGAAAGGTGTTGTTACCTATCCTAAGGCTTGAGGAAATGTGGCTCAAACCTTGCAATTACTCATCGGCGATGCGGGGAAAATTTCTTAGTGCTTGCTGCGGAGTTGTTAAAGGGGCTGACTAACAATATTTGCCGGCTTTGCTTTGAGTAGAGAAGCTTGTGTGCTGTTGTAGCTCTTTGTTTACTCGCTCCTCCATCCACCCTGAACTCGCACACTACGTATCTTTACAGCCCTTACCACATCCCTGCTAATTAACAGGACAATAAATAAACATGCTGGCTCCCATTAACTGTGGCGGCCGCTGCATATTTCCCCAGGCAGTGTCTGACTGGTAGATATGGGCCCTCTGTACTGCACAATATGCTAATCAGCCTCCTTCATCTCAAACTCTCCATCTTCTCTCTCTGTCTTCAAAGTCAAGGAGGAGACCCTCTCCCCTTCGGTCCCCAGCCTCTGCCCTATCTGAATCTGCAGGTAGCTTAATCTATCTTCACTGGAGAGCTTCGCCACATTACTGGGCTGCTCACCAGCCAATTACTATCCATTTTCAAGTGGAGGGCTCATCATGGTTGATGTCGCGAAGGAAAAATGCCCACATCCTCTTGACCTTTTGATTGTCCCGATGCATCAAGTGCTAAGGCAAACAAGAGGAGCGGTGAGTGGTGCTGTCAGGCTTAGGGTGACTAACTCGTCATTATCAGGGAGTAAAGACGTGTAGCCATGCTTAAAATCTGTGCTGAAAGTGCAAGGTAGTGTGGCACAGCTCTGACAACACTTTGGGCTTTATGTGGCGTGGAACCTCTTTATTTCAGAGGGGCGCGCATGGCAGTAATCCGACCTGCAGATAATAAGACCCCGTGTCATAAATCCTCTCAAAAACTAAGGCAGTTAGGCTCATATTTGCTCGTTCCGTCAGGGCACACACTGTTTGCCACTCAAAAAGGACTGTCTCCATTCTTTCCCTTTTGTGTGTGTGTGTGTGTGTGTGTGTGTTATAAAGTCGTCTGACTCTTTAAATATCAGCTGGCCTCATATACACAGAGCAGACACCCAACCAGCTTTCGACGTAGCTCAAGTGTGAACTCTGTAAACAGAGATTGTCCCTTAGAGAGCGAGAGTCAGGAGCATTATTATAAGCAACTGTCAAATCCTGTCTTTGCATTGTTAAGTAGCGAGAATAAATTGCAACTGTGATTTAATTAAAATGAGACTGAGGGCACAGGAGAAATAAAAATATAAGACAATAAAAAAAAAGAATAGAAGTTAATAAAGTAGCTTGAGTGAGTATGTGTGTGTTGTTATTGTCGGGCCAGTTGCAGAATTAATTTTTTACCTTTGGGCAGTTAGAGGAGCACTGGGTGATGTGTGTGTGTGCCCAGCTGCTGGTCTGAAACAGGCAGTAGTTAGGCATGCCAATCTGGTGGCCTCTTTCAGCCTGCCAGTCTGCCCAGATCTTCAGGGCTCGCCGCGACCCCCCTCCGCTATGCTGGGCTGTGGCAGAAGAGCTAATTAAAACAGGGCTAAATTAACAACACATTCACTTGCTAGGCTGCCTGGCCTGTTTAACTTCCTCCTATCGGCTTTTTTTCTTCTCTGTACCTCAGTACACACGCAAACACACACACACACACACACACACAAAGACACTCCTCCCTTTTCTCATCACCCTATATCTCACTGAGGCTGCCTACTGCGGGAACATGTGTTTACCTTAAGGGGTTTTATAGCAATTACACTCCTGTGCTCTCTCTGCCTGTTTTGTTTTCCATTTATGTGTTTATTTAATTGGCATTCAGTGTGCTGTAATTCTATTAGTTCCTGAAAAGGTCAGGGTCATACGGGATTGGCTCCTGGCAGACTCGCTTGTGAAACATGTAACACTCAAAGCGTTCCATACATACGGAGAGATAATTAAAAGTGGCCGTGGTAGAACTTACTTCCTGACCTTTTAGGAAGACAATTAAAAAAGCAAAACCCAGCAGTGCTAACAGGAGCCCATGATTTTAATCAATTTTGTAGAATGTAGTTGGAATATGAATGTTCACTCCCACTGTCTACATGGCAAAATGAATCTGAGTTAATT
>JAQFJA010000007.1:11440046-11451887 GCA_029874485.1 Naso brachycentron
AATAATATTTTTATATGTTTTTAATATTAGTGGATTTCATCAACACTAAGGCCACGTTTACACAGTATCAGCCCTACTAGAAAAGGAAAGGTCTTTCCTTTACATCCTCAAAATATGTCCACATTCACACGAACAATCGATAGTGCTGTAGTATGCATGCCTGGTCATAAGTCGGAGGGGGAGGTTTGTAATGACATACCGTCGGAGTGGTGGAAGTTGTTAACTTCCTGTTGCTGCTAAGTCCTAAGCAGCCACAAATTAAAAAAATTCAGCAATAGACTGACTTTTAAAATTATGCTGGCAACTCTTAAATTCGCTGCAAGAACATCTGTGTAAGCAGGACATCTCAGAAAAATTTGCTTTCTCTGACAAAACAGCATGGACTGATAAATTTATTGTTTCACTTGACCACAACTACTGTCAAAACTGATTGAATATCCACATGGAAAGTGGTGGATTTCTCCTTTAATGGAGACCTTGCAGACTCAAACAAGATGCTGCCTCTGCTTGAGAGTCAGGAACTCACAAATGACCATGAACCAGTGATCACAAACACACAAGTGCTCTTCAAATGAAAGGAGCAAGTATGTGGAGCTTCATCAAGCAATGAAACTTAAGGTTGCTGCTTGTACCTGTTACATGCACATTACCATGCAGCGCCCTGTTTGTGCACAACAGTCTCAGACATTTTAAGGCAAACCCCGCGTCTGCCAAAAATGGAAGGAGAATTTGATTCCTTAAAATCAGAAGCTTTGTTATGTTTCTGACCAACATCACGTGGTGGCTTCGTTCCTGTGGGCACTCTCACAGTTAACAGCATGAGGTGTTTCCTGTGACCTCTCTGGAACCCTCTATGGGAGCATTCAGGTCTGCAAATATAATCCCCCATATGAGAAATTCCCTTCCCGTAAGTGAGCCTCGCTAAGCTGAGCTAAGTCCCTGAGTGAGAACAGCAGGCAAACAAACACAGTTCGAAAGGAAACGGCAAACTGGTTTCAATGTTTTTACCCTCTATCAACATTTTGTAACATCATCGTAAATGATGATGCAACATAAGCTAAAGCTTGGTTTATGTGGAACAATCACACTAGGTTTACAATTTATTAAAGTTATTTTCACATATAAGCCCAGACATGGGATGAGCCACAGGTTAAAATTTTCCAGCCGCCCACCGCAGCCCATCAACTGGCGATTGTCGATATATTTGCGCAGGTATGCCCCAGCGTGTGCAGTGTGTAGTCACCGTTGTTTCTACGCTGTGTGTTTAATCATGTACAGCGTTATTTCTCTCACCACACAGTGCCAAAAAATATGGATCTAAAAATTCATTTTTCTCAGTTTTTTTGGACTCCCGTTTAATTACGACTTTTCTCAGCTCTTCAGCATGAAAGGTGGAGTTGCATTCCTTGTCAACCTGCACACAGAGCCGCACTCCACAGGCAGTCTGCCGACATTTCTTTGCGCTGATCAGCTCGGCTCCTCCTTGACTCCTTAGAAAACCACAGACTCTTCTTGTTCCTATTTTTGATGCTTGCTTTTCAATATTTATTGAGTGAAATTTTTAAGGCGCGTGACCATTAATGCATTTTTGAAAGGTGACTGCTGATGATTTCTTACCATTAATGTTTTCATCTGACTCCAGCCTGTATCAGCCCCGCCCCAAAGAAGCACTTGCAGGTTTTTGACTCCTTATATGTGTGTGTTGCTTGTGTACATCTCCATGCATGCAAGTATTTATACGAAGAACTCACCTCAGCTCTGAAGGGGAGGAAGAGGGCAGAGGCGAGGTTTCCAGTAATACCACTGAGGATATAAATAATGGAGATGCGGACCCAACCTGCCAGCTTCTCCAGGTCTCTTAGTATGGTCATCTGGAACACCACTGACACCACACAGTGCAACAGCCTATGCATACACACACACACACATATTATGTCAAATACGGATTTATTTCCATTAATCCTCCTGACTGTTTGCCTGCTTGCTTTAAAAGTAGAAAAGTAGACCTGAGGGATTTCCCGCGTGCTGAGTATTAGCACTGAATATCACTGCTCATGTGAGTGAAAAGCTCACGAGTGCTGGAGCCTCATTTAGAAATATTTCATTAGGTTTGAATGTGCTCACATAGACCACAAATCACACTTAGCAATCATCCATTCAACGATTATAATGGCTCATTGGCTCGTTGTAATGGGCTTAACATGTTGTCAAAGCATATTAAACACACTAACAGCTGCTGTTCAATAGTTATGAGGTGTTACATCTGTACTTGACAGCTGACTCGGCTGCCTGTACTGCCGTTTTTGGCTCATGAAAATATGGTACAAAAAAGGGAAAACTTATAACAACACAAGAAGAAGAATGTGTTCAGGCCTAATGTCTCTTACACAATCAATGTAAAAGGCATATAGAGAAGCAAAAACGTGCAGTAAACATCAGTAATCCCTCTCTCCTAAAACAGAGCCACGTCATAAAATATTGTAACACTCTCACACGGTAATCTTATCAATAAACTATGTTACAGCTGCAACGACAGTATATGTTACAGTGAAATAAATAAATGCCAATTTATGTTTCCTTGCTCAACACATTTGATAAATGAGCAGCACAACGTTTTCAATTTATGCTTCAGAAAAAGGTTTCAGTCGTTTCCTCAGTGACCGTATTTGACATGAACAAATATCAACAAGGAAAATATCAACAAGGAAGTTCACTTAAATCATCTCCATGGAGACACTAACACTACCCAGTCTCTACCCCCCACAGAACTGACTGTCTACAAAGCAAGACGTAGAGCAATCAGGATGCTTTCTCTCTCCCACACATGTGCGCTGCATGGACAGTCATGCAGGCACACACACACACGCTCCCTCTCTTGCACGTGCTACATGGTCAGTCACACACATGCAGTCACCCTAGCGCGCACGCTCTTGCTCGCTCGCTCTAGCTTCCAGGAGATTGTATCTCATTTGTGGGCGTGCGGGAGCCACTATCAATATGCGGGAGACTCCCAGAACTTCCGAGAGAGTTGGGATGTCTGTAGTTTTCCGTTGAAATGATGTCATTTTTGCTGAGCAACACTTATCAAATAAGTATCAAACAAAAAAAAAACACCTTCTGACTTTATTTAAATGTTTGCTTGAAGAGACACTTAATCTTTGTCCGAGGACGTGTGTGTGTGTGTTTACCCGGCATGAAGGAAGAGAGAGAGCCACAGACGGTAGAACTGATCTGGAACGTCGGGGTTGAGGAAGGGCAGCAACCCGCACACATCATCCAGACAGTGGACCTGCGCGAGAGAGGTGTATGGCTTTAGAAATCTACTAACACATCAACACACACACATGCACATACAAGCACAGTGCACACACACACTACCTGTGAGCAGAGTGTGGCTTCCTCGTGGAAGTAACCATGCATGAAGGAGCAATACTCTCTGGTCGTGATCTCACATCTACAGCGGGGGAGAAACGCAATACAATTAAAATTTTTTCCACACGGCCTGGCAATGAAATGGCTGTTTAGCAAGCACCAGATAAAAAAGTGGAACATTACATCAAGGTGATTTCTATGGAAGCTGAGAGCAGCCATGGTTGTTACTATCTTTTTTCATTCTTGTATCTCGAGATGATGAAAAAAAGCATCTCATTATCCCGGGATGACAAGTCTGAGTTTTCCCCTGATAACGGGATTCAGAAATGAGTTATCATGAGATAACAAAACTCATTTTCTCTTGATAATAAGAGATAATTTATCTAGTAGCCACACTATAATTAACCTTCATCTTGAGGTCACGGGATAATTATGGCAAAATGGTAAGCGAGTGTCTGGTTCATGATCACACCGATTTGGCCCTTCAAGATCGCTGCCACTGTCGGCGAGGATTCATAACTGAACAGTTAATAAGGTATAAATGTGTAGTTTTGGTTAAGGAAAACACCCTGTTTGTGATAATCAAAGATGTTAACCAGCTCCCATCTCTACATCAGCCAGCAGCTGCTCAAATTAAGCCTATATTATTATAATGGCTGAGATGAAGACATGATTAAGGCCAAGCGGTTTTCCTGTGAGACTTGCCCGTCTCACTGCGTGACCCCCACAGCATCTCCACATGGCCACTTCTCAGCATCAGTCCTGATATCTGATTAAAAATTATTAGTAAAAAGGAAACAACCTTTCAATTTCAAAACTAGAGATGAGCCCATATGATATTCAGTATCGGTACTGGTCCGATATTGGCCAAAATCACTGGATCTTTTATCGTAGAGGGGAAAATGTATAATCTGATCTGATTTATTAGCCTAAACTCTCCCATAAATGCTTAATCAAACTAGGTGTGACATGTCGAAAAAAGAAAGATGTCAGCACAGTGCAGAATAGCAGCATGTGTGACATGACTAATTTAAATGGCTAGGTCAAGCAAAGTGCTTTCATACAGATGTGTTATCTATAATTTTGTTGTTTAAGAGAGGGGAAAGGGCTGTATTGGATTGATATCGGTATCGGACATGACCTTTTGTGGGGACCTCAAACACTGTGTGTGTGTGGACCAAAGGCCAAACAGCACAGAAAAAGGTACATTTTGAAAAATACCTGTGTATGTGTGGACAGGGCATTACATAATTAGAAGTTGTCTAAGAGCTGTCTTCAGTCATGGCCAATCAAATCACCTCTTTCCGTTCCCTAGAAACTGTGGCAGAGCTTACTTTAAATTTTGTGCTGGCTGAAAAAGGAGCAGACCGACACCGACGGCCAAATTTTATGCGGGAGGAACCTGATGTACTTGTACTTGGAGGTTTAGGCTCCTAATCACAGAATTTATGGTATGAGTAGGCCTCCACGGGCTGATGATGTAAATTTAGTTTGGAAAGAGGTAACAAATTTTATAAATGCCTCTTCCCCTGATATTGTAAAAACTCCTGCCCAGTGTATGAAATGGTTCAATGATATTAGATGAGGAGCCAAACAAAAACTTGCGTCAAATAGGTGCCAAACACTGGCAACTGGAGGGTGCATAATTTACTTTCCGGTCATAAATTAAATGGCCAAAGCTGTTGTGCGTGAATTGGCCAAACCTTTCGTGTGTGAATGACTCAGTGTCACAGTCTCTGGCTTTGCACAGCTGGGTTGATTACAAAAATCAAATGAGTAGGTGAAAAGGCTTTGAATCATTAGCCCTTTATGTGTAATTTAATTGGAATTCATTTGTAGTTAACTCTGTCATGACGTGTGGCAACTGCCTGATTCATATCTGATTCAAAAAACAAGAGCCAGCTTAATTATGCACATGCTTGACTCAATCAGAAGGTTTAATTAAAAAAAAAAATAGTTTAAATTATTTATCCAGTTTTGATGAAATAAATAGGACATCCCCATACTTCTCTGTAGGATTTTGGACAGATTAGTTCAAATGTATTCTTGCCTACTAAAGCCAGAAAATAGCCCTCCGCGGCTGCATTCCACTTAGATGGGGTTTGAATTGGACGAAGTGAAAATATAATTTCACGTCAAAAATAACGCCAAATGTCACCACAAAGGTGTATTTTTACCGACTGAGCTTTGATCAGCTTTGTGTCAGTACAAAAAAAGTGTCCCAGGACTTATTTTGCTGCCATTGTCTTAATTTAGCAAATGAGAATGCGTAGACGTGTGTTGACATCTTCCACAAGGACCAAACTCTGAATGTAGAAAGGGACGCAGTCATCATTTAAGAGCTAAAGCCAACAGCAACTGGCAGTGAGGTGGGCGCCAGCAACTCCACAACCTTCACAGAAAAAATGAAAGTTGTCATGCAAACATCAGTTCTTAACGTCATGACTGAAGCACTGTGCAATGTGAATAGTTTTTAAACTATGTAATCATTTCCTGGCTGGAATGTGAAACTGAGTAACTTGCCTGTCAGTCTGGACTGTTTGAATGTTTGACTTCACTGACCACAAACTGTTATTTATCAACATGGTCAATACTCTGAGTTGGGGGCTGGGCCCTGTGAACAGGTTTTGCATCCCAAGGACTCATTTTATGTTGGGCAAACAATTCAGATGGATTAAGAAGCAGGATATTACTATCCATATGTCATGTTCACTGTGATTTTTGCTCCTACTGTACTAATTGAATTAATTAAAAGCTGGAGTAGGCAGTGTCTGGAAAACAAGCTAGCTGTAGCATGAGACTCCTAGGACACAATTCTGCTGCACCTCCCCCTCAATGTTTTTGTTCGAGCTTGAGTTTTATTTCGTTCGTTGTCGCTCTCTCTTTTGAGGCCGGTTTACACCAAAGATTCACAACAAGACGAAACGGTCCCAGGGAGAGTCGCAGCGTTGTGAACCGGTCCGTCTCAGCTCGACTCAAGCTGGCTGACTGTGTCGCCTGCTTGTCAAGTCACCAGAGGCCAGATTTAGAACGTAAGGGCATGTCACTTGTTTTAACCGCCAGTCAGCTTGTAGCGACGTTACTTGTCGCTAAGAAGCGCAGCACATAGCAGCTAATAGGAACACAGGCTCTCTGAAATGACCCGTGATTGGCGGGAAAGTGTCATGGCCCTCATTTTCTAAAGTCTGAATAATGAGCCAAGAAGAGGTGCAGACGTCTAGTGTTCTTTCACACCACCTGAATTACAATATGCTGTAAGGTTATTATGGAATTTTTGGCAGATAACACCAAAAATAAACTGCCTACCCCAGCTTTAATTAAGTTTTAGCTTAATCGGCCTCCACAGTTGGAAAATTAAAACAATTATTGCACTTTTATTGTATAACTGTTATTTAGTCCAATGCTCCGCCCTAAATCAGAGTATTAACATATCATCATACAATGTAATGCAGCATAATTCAATTAAGGGCCATTCCTTACCTTATCCAATCGATTCTTACATCACAGGAAGCCAGTCTAAGTGTCAGACACAAAAAGCAAGACTATCTGAAACAAGAATGCTGCCGTGCCCTGCAGGTAGAGAAATTCTACAACAAAAAGAAAATCACAGTGTGCTGTCAAGTCGTCATTATTCTTATTTTACCCCGCAGATGGGGTTTTAAAACTGACATGGTTTCTCAGAGCAACAGCATGCCTAGTTGCTGCATGAAGTAAAGATCACACTGATGACTGATAGGAATCCTGTTGTGGAATGTATTGTTATTTTTAGTGCTTGTTGGTTCTTGTCTGCCTCTTGCATCCCCACAGCATGAAGCCCTTTCAATGCATATCCTTTTTTTTTTTTTTTTCAGTGTAAATATCTTTAGGTGCATGTCACATTGTACATGCTTTCATACTCAAATCCTGCGTTCCCTTTTTGGTCTTCTATAGTGCATTTGCAGCAGAACTAATGGATGTTTGTTTGGCCTTAGAGCCTGTGTAATGAATGACTCATAGTGTGAGTGGCACCAATGGGAAGACTGTTCTCCTCTCAAAGAGGAATTGACAGCAGCTCATCTGCCAGCTCATCTAAATACAGAAACCTGCACTTGTGTTAACAGAATCCAGGTCAAGTCATTATGGCATCAGCAATTAAAATAGCATCATTATCAAACAGCTGGCGATGCTGCCTGTTTTGTGCATGATCTATGAGCCGTGCTTTTAGTAAGACAGCTTTGCTAGATAGTTTCTGTAATGTGACATATTTCCAAATGAAATGGAGTATGTGGGCGGTGAGCTGCAGAAGGAGCTGTAGAGGACAGTTGAGTTACACCAGTGAAGGAGGATGACAGAGAAATTAAAACATTATGTAACTCCATAACCGACAAAAACAAAAACAATTTAAAAATCATTTTGATGACACAATGACTTGTAATAGGGCGAATGGTATCTGTTTCAGTCAGTCTGCGTCCAGATCTGCAGTTGCTGCGCTAGGTACTGCATAGCGCTTTATGGCACTCTGTTTTAGACACCAGCAGCTACCAGTACTTTGAAAACACTTAATCATATTTTAAAATTCTTTATGGTTTTGCACATGATGTTCTGCAGCTGCTTGTCTAAACTTTCAGTGATTTACAGTGCCTCCTGAAGTAATGTGTAACTGCTGCTAACTATAGGGACTAGTTAGCTCTATGCAGCTAAACACAAACACAAACACACACATGCACGCTCCCTCTTTTCTTCCCCTCAGTCTTTGTCACTTTCACACTGTATGTTATTCTGCTGTACAGCCTCTGTGTGATTTTAACATAAATGATTCACAAGACCCTGACAACCCAACCCAGTCGCTCATCACATCTGAACACACAGAGGCTATACATTAAAACATTTGCACTCGCAAACACACATACACACTCATCTGTCCGCCCACACGTGTAATCACACAAACCCCCACACACAGTCTCGTCCAGCTATTGTGTATTTAAAGTGTCCACCTGCTGTTTTCATTCCTCCTGGTCTCCTGTGCCTGTCAGGGGCCTCTGATACTGTTGTTTAATGAGCAGAGGCTCTTCTCAGGCTTGCTCCTAGTCTTGTCTGCTTCTGTTGCTGCGTGTCTGCTGTTGCAGCGCTGACCAGAGGAGACATACAGGTCTGTGTCCCAGGGCTAATTGCTGCTACTTGGCTGATCTTTCTGTGCTTCGCTCTCATTGACTCCCCGGACTCCAGGGGGATTCCCATAGGCACCCAAAGACAAACAAACCTGGGCGGACAATCGATAACGGATGCAAGAGTTACTGCTCAGCGCAGCCGCTGATTAAGATTCCCTGGGAATGAGTGTGTGTATGTGTGAGCTACGTAAGAGCGCGAGTGTGCAGAGGTGTTTGCTGATTGTCCCCACTCCTTCAGTGCTCACTGGAATCTTCAGCCAGTCCCTAAGTGCTTGTTTATGTGATTTTGATTAAGAGCATCACAGAGTTCAGCGAAAACAGCACATTAACGCTCCCAGGTAATTATTCCCACAACATCTCAGGTTCACAACAGGGTAGGTGAGATTTTGTCTGCTTAAATGTGAGACTTGATAATTTACAGACTGTGTTAAATACGACTGTGCGTTCATCGGAGGACAAAAAGTGCTGCTTTTGAAATTTTCTCCTGTTTTATGTGATATGTGAAGAAATGCAATAAGTGCAAACTTTGTCAAACATCTCTAAACTTAAAGTTAGGCTAATGTAGCAACAAAGAGAAAATATGTGACATGTCACATTAACATAGAAAATAAAGGAATTAAATAAGTACAATAAGAAATCATGAATTGTCTTGTGTTTTTACTTCCTTAGCCCTCAATTTTAACTTAATCTTTCATTCTTCAAATTTTAATTCTACCTAATCCTAATCCTTCATATTTCATATTAAAAGAGCTCCATTTTCACATTTCCCAAAATTTAATCCAGCAGGCCAATTATTTCTGATTTAGATACAGATAGAATACTTACATTAGCATTACACATATCAAATACCTTGAAATATTTGCATAATTGCGATCTTGGACACTGATTTAAGGCAAAATCTAATAATCAAATTTACTGGAATTGTCTTTAAGTGCTTAATTTTTTTTTTCTTTTGGATGAAAGACATTTAAAAAAGCAGCGTCAGGCATGATGTGCCCCTGCGTGTCGTTAACTGCCACTGGCTAGCAAGCTAAGCCATTTCCTGTGTTAGCGTCATCTTGCCTCTCCTCGCCCTCTCTGCCCCTCTGTTTCCTCTCCTCCCCTCCTCTGTGGGCTCATGTTTGCTTTTGTTCTCTTCTTCAGCACGCCTGACTCACAATGATGATCTTGACCAGGCGCACGGAAAGGTCAAGGTTGGCCGGCAAATTGCCTCAAAGCAATCAGCCTTGTCTCTCTGCGCTAACAGTGTGAGCTCTTAGTCTCTGTCGCCATCTTTCCATCTCTCCATCTTTTTCCCTCTTCCTCTCTGTCTCAGTGTTTACCCAGTGGGAGTGATGTGTGTCATGGAGGATTGGCAGCGGGGGTGGGGTGGGGTGGTGGTTTGCCCTGCTTTGAAGTCTTGTCTCTAAACGGCGGCTGAGCGAGGGCTGGGGACTTAAAAGCACTGAGCGTCACTGCCTGGGTGACATTTCAGCACAGACCAGCGTGACCCAGCAGGATGCTTGAGTGTGTGTATATATATATATATATATGTGTGTGTGTGTATGTGGACAGTAAGTGAGTGTCTCCTTATGGCTTCAGCTGTCCTCAAGGACTGCCGGCTGCTGGGGGCTATTTGCCTCTGCACCAAAGGGATTTCCTTTCATAACATGAAAAACAGAAAGACACCCGACCTTTAACCCCTCACTCAACAATAGTGCCATTGGGATGCAGTGCTACAGCTGATACCCCTGTTATAAATACACACATAGTAAACAGATCAAAGTAGACAATGATATTGTATGGCTAATGTTTAACATTTCATATGATTTTAAACATGCAGAAGGCTCAAGGACAGCCGCGTGTGGGTCAGCTGTTTGTTCCAGGCCAGTGTGCCTGATTGGCTTTACTCTGACAGCTTCACACACATGAAAGACTTAACTTTAATGTGTCATTCAGTACCGACACACACAGCCAAACAACATCAAAGGCTGCCCATGGCCTGTAGCTGGATGAATGTCTTCATCCGCCATCCTGATTGTGTGTGTGTGCGCCTTTCTGTCTGTCCTGTAAATGGTGTAAACAGGTGTTAACATGTCAGCCCACAAGATGCCACATGCCGCTGTGTCATGATCTCCTGAACAGCTGTCCCCTTGCCATTGTGTGTGTGTCAGTGTATGTGGATGAGTGTGTGTGTGTGTGTGTGATTACGTATGTGTTTACTGTAAGGGTTATAAATGGCTGCAAAAGCCACAGATAATGCGCAAAGCCAAAGACAAACAAAGAGAAAGGGCAAAGAATGAAAGGGAGCTTTATGGCAATAACTGGTCTGTTCAGAAATACTTGGAATTTTCATCTGTGTGTATGCACAGATACAGGTGTGAATCTGACAAGGATTTGATGGGTAGGGAGAGAAGACTGTCCAGTAATACATAATTTCATCCCTTCTGCTAGCTAATGTCCCAATCAACAGCCATATGTTTCAACAAATGTCCTTGAACAAAGGACAGAAACTCTACCCCCTCTCTCTCTTCCTTGGCCTCTCTGGATTAAAGACGCAGTTAATAATGCCTGTAATGTAAATGTAAATTCTTGTCCTCAGGTGGAGATTGAGAAGCTGGACTACCACCACTACCTGCCTCTTTTCTTCGACGGCTTATGTGAGACTGTTCATCCGTACGAGTTCTTCGCCCGCCAGGGGGTCCATGACCTGCTGGAGCATGGAGGCCCCAACGTCCAGCCCGTCGTTCCCCAGCTCATCATCCCCATCAAGAGTAAGTCTGGGATGATATCTACTCTCACGCTTTACAAATCACACACGACAGCTTCTGCCCCATGCGACCCAAGTGTGTTGATGTCATTTCACCCTCACTGTGTTTGTGGAATGATAAGAAAAAGTGATTCTCTTGACTAAATCAAACCTGTGCATTTAAAATATGTGTAATGTGTCTAATTTTTATATATTGTGTAGTCGCGCAGGAACATTGTCACAGCAATTACCAGAATTAAAATACAGCAACTATTCAATTAACTTTGGCAGCAAAATTACCCTACTCTTTAATTCATTTGCATAGATTTTACAGGCCTTTCAAAACGTAAATATTATTATTATTTTATGCATGATTGACATCCAAGTAATCTCCTCAGTTAGAGTTTAATTGGGGCTTTATAAATATTTTTGCATGTCATTATTTCATTATTTACTATGTGGATGACAGCATCATTACATTTTGAAGCTGTTTGCTGATCTCCGTCAAATCCCAAGTTTAGAGCACATTCCCAGTAGCTTATAATGTAACTAGCTGCAGGCTTAAATGACACAGAAGCTAATAAGACACACACA
>JAQFJA010000007.1:11458368-11473707 GCA_029874485.1 Naso brachycentron
CAGACACTACAGTCAGTTTTTCACTTTAAGACCAAACAGCAAGTGTAAATAGTTTCTCTTTTGGATCATTTTCTTGTGTCTTTTGCCAGATCTAAAATGTGCTTTATCTGGTGTTTATGTTGGTGTTTTGTTTTTCAGTTTTTAATGCTACCTTCCTTTAACAAGTACCATGTCTCTCACTTGTTCTCTCCTTCTTTTTTGTCCTTTTCTATGTCTCTCTCGCACCTGCTAACACATTTTTTCCTTCGTCAACCACAAGCTGTCTGTGTCTCTGCTCACACTCTATTTTCCTTGTTTTGATTCCTTCTATTAAAGTCTTGTTTTGATACGCCTTTTATTTTTGTTGTTGCAGGTGCTTACTGAAAATATAGATGCTGTGGTGACGCTACCCCCCCTCTTTTTTTAAAGTATGCATCATATGACAATTTAACACTTCAAAAAGAGAAATAGCCCAGGTCTTTTTTTTTTCCTAACTGGGAGTATGCCGTTTTAAACTGACAGTCTGCACAAAGGGAATTACCAGCACTCATGCAGAAGCTCAGATAAAATTTTTTTTTAAAAAACTCAAAGGGAACAAATGAAACAAGCTCAAAGAACTAGAAAAATATGTCAATCTTAGTTGTTAATCACAGTTATTTTCTAACCCTTTGCCCTCTGCCTGCCACATCACTTTATCTCCCTTTCTGACATTTTGCCTTTTATTTTTTCCCCTCTCCCTTTCTCTCTCTGTGTTTGTCTCTCTTGATCTCTCTAGCCCTCCATCTCTTCCACCATCATTCCCTTTTGTTCTCTATATCAGTGGGAGATGAAGTTAAGTGCAGCTGTAGGCCAAATCACCCAGTGATTGGCTCACGCTTACTCCTGCCTCCCTAGTGCATTTGAAATCACTGATTGCAGACAACCCAGTCTAAATCAAAGCCCAGCTCTAGAGGAATTGCTTTCAAGGGAAATGGAGTGTGTGAGGGTTAAGATTTATGTATATTTTGACTGTGTGTGTCTGCTGAGCCCACTCTTATGTACCATATAGCTGCACCTGCCTGAACAAACAACCTGTAAATCGGGTTTACGTCCCAAAAGCTGTTTTTCTTGCTGATTGTGTCTTGCAACTCTTTTTTTCTTGACCTCTTGTCTTGTTTTCCAGATGCCCTGAACACGAGGAACCGCCAGGTGATCTGCACCACCCTGAAGGTCCTGCAGCTTTTGGTGATGTCTGGAGAAATGGTGGGAGAGGCTCTTGTGCCCTACTACAGGCAGATCCTCCCGATTTTCAACATCTTCAAGAACATGAACAGTGAGTTCCAGCCTTGCAAATGGTTGAGTGTTAATGCGTGGACAGATGGTGTGTCAGTGTGACGTGTCTCTGCACTTTTGTGGAGCAGTCATGGTGTGAGCACGTTCCTTTGTGTTATAAATCATTTCTTGTGCTGGAGCTGCTCACGCATTACTGAATTGAAGATCAGGAAAATTTTATGAAGCATGTAAAAGGCATTGGCAGGTATTTGCATGTAGCTGTGGCCAGTGGCGAGGTTAAAGCAGGTGATTCCACAGAGTTTTCCAGTTCTGAAGAATGCCATGCAGTTGTCAAGTGTTTTTCTGCCACGTCCAAGCAGAATGCATCCCTCTTTTCTACATGTCTTTCTTTGTGGATCCAATGTATGAGCCTGTCCCTCAATTCTCTCTCCTTTTCCTCCCTCCACTTAAACATCCACTTGACATAGAAACTCCATTTTGTCCTTTCTGCTGTCAGTCAGGCGGCATTGTACCGTGCTGTTCAGGAGACTTCGTCCTTGCTCTTTCTGAAAGCCTCCACCTGGGTGACACCAGGAGCTGGGAAGATTGGCATAAGATAGGCAGGGCTCTTTGTGTGGCGGTGTCAAAGCACTTAGCATGGTGTGACATGATGTGGGCCCATTGAAGGCTCCGAGGCACGACCAATCCCCCTCACCACACGGGCGGTAGGATGTGAAGGGTGACATTGTGAATCAATCATTTAAACACAGGCTTTAACAGGAAAAAACACAAGGCTTTAGTCTCTTAATCAATATCCAATTTGAATCTCTTGTCTCTTTAATTCCCTTATATTATCTGTTACTATTTGCTGAGGTCTAAAAACAGAAGGAGAGAGCCGAAAGAGATAGCAGGGAAAGACAAAGGATGGAAGAGAAAAGCCTGCCTTATTAGCGCGTGACTGTATGCAAATCTCCTTTGTAAATTAGCTGTCAAATCAATCCCCTAAACCGGTTTGAAGCGTGAGTTTCTCCGCCACAGCACAGGCTCAGCAGTGGGCCGGTGAACCCCACCAGGAATAGTCTTATCTCTTCCTGGTAGTTACCACGCAGGCCTGTCTACCTGCCTGCCTGTGTGTCTGTCCTCCTCTGGCGGGCATCGATTAAACCTGAGCCAACCTCTCACCTGGCAGAAAATCCTGCTATTGACCTCTCCCAGAGAGACCAGTCTGGACTGGAGAGGGGTCCATACAGCTGCCAAAGCACAGGACCCAAACCTGCTTAACAAGGGCACTGCTTCCTGTTCAGCAATTTATGGGCGTCCAGCAGAGTTTCTTTCTATTTAAAGTTTGGTTTGAGTTGATGCTGAATAATGACTAGAAGCCATTTTGAGCCAAAGTGCAGTTCCTAAGCATGTATATTTAAACACACTATATGTAAACACACATCAGTACCCCTCCTGTCTTGTTCCCTCTTGGTTCCCTCCCTCCCTCCAGCATCCCCTTCCTCCAAATAAAGCCCGAACGGTGGCGCTGCAGCGGAGTCCCACCCCTTACACATATAGGAGGTGTTGTGCTGCAGCACACCAACAGGAGGACCAGCCACCTAGGGAAAACATTAAAACAACACACGCAGGGAGCAGAGAGCGAATCTGTTCTCCCATTAATCACGCAGATACCTTAACCACACTGCTATTCACTGGCAGTCTCACACAGAGGTTGGGATATTTGATAACCTGATTAAAATCTTTCCTTATTCATTGTTGCCTTGACCACAGTTATCCATGTTATTATTGATAGTAGTAATAAAAATATCATATGAAAAATAATATCAAAGTTGTGTGTATGAACAAAACTACTTTTTTTCCTGATGAAAAAGGCACCTTTTCAGGGCCAATGGAAGTAGAACAGTGGCGTAAAGTAATGAAGTGCCACACATCCAAGTGCATCTGGCTGCCACTGGTGTGGTTTTGTACATAGAAAATAATGGGAGTGGGAGTTTTGACTTGTGTCGGATGGCGCCGGTGTGTTTTGGGCTTAAAACTCATGCACGTCTTTGTTTTTTTTTTTTTTGTTTGTACGTTGTTTTTTTTCTACACACTGCTAGATTTTCATTGTCCGCCATTGTTTTAAAATCCTCGTGAACGCTCGCGAAACTGAGGAAGCATCATGATTGGCCGTACATGTGGACAGCCACTCAGTGGAGTCGATTGGTCAAAACCAATCTCGGAACCCATCAGCTACATTCGCCGTCTGACTTCCGGTAGACAGTGATACAGCCTCTGGGGGCAAGCCCCATTATTCTTGGGCTTCCATCGGAGGAGGCGTTCCACTCGCTGTTTACAGTCCAACGTGAGAATGGAGTTGGAGTCGAGAGACCACATCTACCAGCGGATCTTTTCACAAGTAGCCAGTTTACACGCTGTTAACAGGCCGCCATTATTTTCGCTGACTACAAAAGACTACAACCGGAAAGCAGGGCTTTTCTGGTGCCAAAATCGCCCTACCTTTCCTACAGACTCTACATTCAGTAAATGTAGAGTCTGTTTATAGAAACTAGGTTAAAACTAAAAAGAGAGGTAGAATTTTTCAGACCCGGCAAATACAGAGAACCTGACCTACTCTCAGACAACTTCCACCACTGATAAATACAAGATTATTGTGATATTTTCACAAAATAAAACACAGAATTTGTTACCAACCCCAGCTTTATTTGTCCAAAAACAAGTAGACCCGTGTTATTGTTGAGTCATATATTCACGTTATCTTAGATACTGTAACAGTGTGGCATCCAGTGGTAACACAAGAAACAACAATTGAAGAGTGAAGAGGAAGTCTGCAACCATGACTAAACGTGATATAAATAACACTTTAAAACATAAACTTGTCTGTGACTGTTTCTGCCTGAGTCACCCCATCTAATCTGCACTGGTGGTGGTTTAACAATGAAGACAACAGCCATGATCCCACGCGCTCGTCATCAAACTATTGCATTTTGTTTTATTTGTTTTCATTGAGAGACCCCATTTAGCACCATTAACATACTGTGTGTATAAGTTACAACATATTCAGCGTAAGTTCATGGATAGTTAGAATACTTCCTGGTATTATTTTCTCACACTTCCATCTGGAGCTTTGGTGTTACATAAGCTGTCAATTCATGTCCTGAACCACCCACTCCCTGCTAACACATAAGGATACAACTTCAAATACGGACAATAAACACTCCACTGTTGGGGACAAAACACAATGAGAACCAGGACTCTGTGTTCTTTCTCTCTAATACACAAATATTTCAGGGTTGTTTCTTTGTCTCTCTTTAGTTTTATGTGGCTTGTTTATATCAAATCAAAGCTTTCATTGAAGTCCAACTATTATCTAATATCGCTTATATACACCTCCAGCTTCATCCCACGCTCATTCGGCTGTCTCAGCCGGAGCCAGCGTGCGGCCTCTAGCAGACAGACACCGTCATTGTGTTGAACACACTAGAAGACACAGAGCACTGTCTAGTAGTGTGTGTGGTAACATCTCCCTTTGGCTCTCCCACACTGTAGCTCATAGAGCTTGCATGGCATCCTTCTTATCTCCTGAGCCACAACCAGGCCACTGTCCAGTATGTGCCAAGTGTGTCTGTGTCTGCATTTGTGTGCATCTGCCATGAATAGATCTGTTGTGTCCCATGTGCAGCTGTTGATTTCAGTGTGGACGGAGGCCCCAGCTTCCTGTCTTTGTCTCTCTCTATTCACGCACAGACACATGCATGTACAAATACACATATATGCATATATATTTATGAAGGGTGTTGACGATAACCATGATATTTAAAGAATGAAATATTGATACTGAGTTAATGATACAGGTGATAAAAACATGTAAATAATCCAGCACCTCTTAAAAAGTTATTTTCTTACTATGTCGGAGTAGGTGGTGGTAGTGCACCTTAGCGCTGGTTGCCATTCACCATAAAATGTAGTAATTCATTAAGTGTAATTGTTCTTTTTGTTCCCTTTTTCATAGCTATGGTTACCGATGAGATTTTCGAGGCTGAACCTGATACCAATCAGCCTGGCACAACCAAACTAATTCAGTTTGGTACCTCTTGATTCACCGTTCACTTACAGGGGGCAGTATAAGTGGGTGCAGTCAAAACTGCCTCTAGATGCCATTGGATAGATATATAACCACACAACCAATCAGAGCTGTTTACCCCGTCTTCCCCCTCAACAAGCTAGTGCCATGTTTTGAGGGGAATTTCAAACAAGCTGGATACCCCTTTGTCATTAAAAACTACACCATAATTCAATAAAAGGAATGTTCTGAACAACCTTAACGACCCAAAACGACCCAAAAAGTAATGTTTCTGACGTAAATAGCTTGTATTACAACACAACATAACAACATCTATGTGATTATTTTTCAGGTTGTGGGGAATTCATGTTAATAATAGCCACACCACTCGCCTGTAGGCTTTCAGCGGTTCACGTTGGCTGCCAGGTTACACAGACTGGAGCTGCCTTCGGCCCCTTCAATGACTCATTGCATAAAGCCCGCCCCATACGAGATAGACGTTTGCGATTGGCCCGTCAAGTTTTCGGTCAGGTGGAAACTGCCACAAATGGGAGGGTTCCCAGACCATTTCCACAAAGCAAATTAATTTGGAAAATGAATGGTTCTGGTTTACCACGCTAGATACCGTTATTAAGGAGTAAGAAAATTCCAATATCTGATACACTGGTCGATATCATATATGTATAGAAATAACTGGTTGCCCTCTGCTGGCCAAAAAAACATAATTACACCATTTTAAAACACTAATCCAAACATTTTTTCCAACCTTAAAATACAGTTTAAATATTGGCACATATCAGAGTACATAACACCAATTCTAAATGTATATGCGATAGGCCAATATCGACCAATAATATTGGCAAACCATATTGGTAAATATATTGGTTGGACCCTAGTTACAGACGCTGTCACCACTTCCAAATACACGTGTTTTGAATAGTTCGTTTGCCAGAGAAAAAAAAAAACACACAATGTTACTGATAGCATTGTTTTTTAAATTATTTTCTGTATACGTCAGGATAATATCATTATCAGGAATTCTATAGGCCATGATTATGGTGCAGTGAATACATAACTGCACACTGTCCCAGCTGAGACTACTCAACCTGATCCATCCCTGTCTCCCTGGTCATTGTAGCTGTGAATCAATAGGCTGACAGCCACACTGATGTAAAGTCTGGGTTACACTGAGATATCACCAGCATCTCATCATGGGACAGATCCCCTAGGCTGTGTTCACACACTCCCACTGTGTAGCTCTCACTCTGAGACAGGGTTATGACCTGTTAAATTGGTCCGTATACAGGCCTTTTCTGAACGTTTTTTCCAGGGTCAGAGCTGGAACTTAACAGCCATCTTCAAAATGGACCCTGGGGTATACTTTCACTCAAACACAGCCCTGGACCTCTGACCAAGAGAGCTCACTCATGACCCGCATGCTCAACCTCTCCAGGACCCAGGCCTCTGAAGAGGGAACAGCTTCATTGTTCAGTGAGAAAAAATACGCCTGTTTAGCGCCAGGCAGCCGACTGCCATTCTTACCACTGACACAGTAATGCGTCATTTTGAAGTAGACTATAATGAGCAATCACATAGTATCACCGTCCTTGATGTACCCCTTTGTCTCCTGAATCAGCTCGCTCAGCTTTTGTTTGCTTTATGCCTCTATGTGTGTGAGCTCTGTTTGTGTGTGTGTGTGTGTGTTTACGTGCGCGTAAGTGACAATGCTAAGGATAGTGTAGAAATTCCTCCAATGCGATTTGCACGGCTCTCTTGTTTGCTTGCTGTGATGAATCTTATCCCTAATGAAATGCAACAACGTTTCTTATGAAGGAGAGATGTGCTCCCTCATCCAGCAAATTCCTCTTCAGAGCTCGAAGAAGGGGAACTCATCTACTGTACGTCATCTGGGGATAAGAGAAAGAGATCTTGTGCAGCTTTTGTAAAGCAGGAGAGTGAACTACAAAGAGGCTGCATCCCGGGGTCTTTAAAAGGGATCCAGTGGGTGCCAATACTGATTGCTGACCTTTTTCAGTGGATCAGGTAAATGCCAGACATGACAGCCCCCCAATAAAAACAAGTTGTTTCTGTGCATAAAACTGATCCTTATGAGTTCTACATAATAAAGTACTGATTTTCTGGGTAAAAACGAGGCTACTCAGGTTTGATCGGATCATCTTTTTCTAATATCCTAAGTGAACTTACCCAAATTGATATCAGGAAGACAAATTTGTGTGCGCCTAATCTTGAATATAACCCAACAGATAATAGAATTTTTATGCCAATACTTTTATTAATTTGTGACTGATTGAAAAGTTGAAGAGGATTAAAATCTAATAAGACGGTATCGACCAATATGTTCTCTCTTTCACCTCGATATATCTATGACTTTTTATTATAAAGGGACATCTGAGTAAAGACTAAAATTAAACTTTATAATCAAGATACACTAATAAAAGTACCTTTTGAACTATAACATTAAAGATTAAAATGTAAATCACTTTATAATAAAACACTAGTCTGTTTAAGGAGAAGTTTGTTTTTTTAAGCCCTATAATAAGGATATTTAGGATCATGTACAGTGTTCTATAGCATTATCATGACTAAGTGCAGTACAGAGAGCGCCAGCGCCTGTTTGCCTCTGTTGTTTTCAGCCTTTTCAGCTAGCAGTGACATCAGCAGTGAGCTCCAGCTCTCAGGACTGCACATTTTGTCATCATGTTGTAGAACACTGTATATGATCGTAAATATCCTTGTTATGAGGCCTAATGTGCAAAAACGGAACTTCTTTTCCAAGCTTGAATTGTTTTAACCTGATATTAGCCTTTCAGTGAATGCGTCTCTATCAAGATGTGGCAATATTTTTGATGTGTATGTGACTGTCATACAGGGAATGTACAACAAAACGCCACCGTTTAACCGGTGTATGTTTTCACATTACAATCTTGAGGCGATACATGGCTGTACATCGTGTATAAATGTAACTGATGCTTGGCTGGAGGGCTCTGCTGGTATTTTTTGGAGCCTGCTTTGTAGCTTTGTTGTTGCTGTCCTGATGATTTTCTCAGCTTATCTGTAAGGTGTAGGTCCTTAAACTGCTATTCATCAATGACAAACTCTCTCTCTCTCACACACACACACACACACACACACATACATATATTGCTCACATACGCTGCCATGATCTGGTTCATTTGGCCTCTTTTATCTTCCTGCTAGGAATGTGGCCAGCGATGATAAGGTCTCACCCACATGCGTTGCTGAGCCTACACACACACAAGCAGAAGTTGTGATAGTGGCTCTCTGTCTTCTGTTCCCAGGCGACTGGTAGGGTTTTTGTGTTGGTGACAAATGCAGGGCAGTGGCTGGCCACTCTGTCTCCCCCCCATGGGCCTTTTTCAGCTGTGTATCACATGACATACAGCTCACGTTGGATGTCTTTATGAATACAACGGATCAGTTACAGCACATGCTCATCGTTGGAATGGATATAAACAGGAAGAGCTGGCTGACCTCAGAACCCCTCGTGCTCCCTGATAGACATACAGGGACGGTCAGGAACAAGGAGTTCGAGGCACTCCATCAACTGTGGATGGAGATCATGTACATGTAGCTGTCACATATAAAACATACATTCATACACTCTATCTCACACCCCCCCCATGTGCTTTTGTCCACTAGACAACATAAGGCTCTCACTTAACTGACAGATCGCTGCACTGTTGCATATATTGAATGAAAGTTAATTCCTGAGGATTCCTGTTCACAAACATTTGTTTTATTTAATGACCTTTTTCCAGCTGTCATTGTGAAAAAAATTAATTCACCGCCATACGTTCAATGTGTACATAGCAATGCAACTGATGGGACCATGCCCACACACAGACTCACACACACACACACACACACACACTCACACATAAACCCGTGGCCCCTCATGTAATCCATCATCCATCACAGACACACAGAGCTCCTTGTCCCCATGGATGACAGAGAACACACCTCATCCTCAGCCCCCGTCTCCGCTTCCATGTGGCCCTCTCCAACAGGAGATATCTATAAAGCAATCACAACCTGCCGAGACCCCACTGCCATTAAAATACAGAATGAGTGGGAGAAACAGACGCAGAAAAGAGGGAGAGATTGAAGGAAAGATAGCGCTAGTGAGTGAGAGATGAAATCCAGGTAATACTGAGCTCGTCTGTTCTTACCTGCGTCACCGTTAGCATGCTTCACAGCACATAATGACTTTTTCCTTCTCTCCTGAAGCTTAAGAAAAGACAGATGAGGAAAATAGTGGAAAATATATTTTAAAATTAATGCAGTCCCCATCTCCCCCTATCTCCCTCTGCCCCATACTTCTGCCGCCTGCGGATATGCCCACCTGGCTCTGTTAATTTCTATTGTCAGCAGGTCTGAGTCAGAGCGGCCAATCAGGTATGAGCGTCAGCCCTTGGGCCTGCAGTCGCTCTGCGGCTTCAATTTAAAGGTCAGCTGATAAGCAACCCGATTCATGCATAATCTGGGCTGCTCTGCAGGCAGACAGGCAGACTGCTCGACAAAAACAGACACACACACTCATAGATATAGACATCTTTCTCTTGGTCTCTGACTGACCCTCTCAAACTTTTTACTTTGCTCTGATGGACAGACTTTGTCCTTTTCAAGTTGGAATATATTGTGGCCTTGTTGTTTCAGAAGGTTAGTTAATGTACTTTTACTAATTGCTTGAGCGGAGTGCCTTGGTTGGAAGTTGTCTTTGTGTTTGTTGATTTGTTCCTTAATTTGTACATAGTGCCTTTTGCAATGTGAGGCAATTAAGGTAATTATAAGATCCACTCTTTAAATGGCACAGAGCCCTGAGGCTGGCAGTACGCTTAAAATGAAATAGACTTTGGCATCTTGGCGCAGGCAGTCTTCAACTTAAACAAAGTACCACTTTGATTGCTGCAGTGAGCAGAGGCCGGCTGAAAACTTGCCTGGCCTCGCCCACCTCTCCTCAGGTTTCGGCTACTGGTGTTGTGTTATTGCTTCATTTCTTTTTCTTGTTGTTGTTTCGCGTGCCACTACATCTGGCATGTTTGTCTTGTTCACACCACTTCGACAGCCTTTTTTGTGAACCCTCCAAATGTAATTTTGTAAGAATAATACTGGATTCTTATGCAGCAAACACACAGTGTGCCTTCAGAGTGAAATGCTCCGTGATATTTTCTCCCCTGCTGGTGGCCTCGTTCATCAGAACACTAGTTGTTAAAGTGTGTTCAGACCGAAAGCAATTTCACAAATTCGCACGACAAGATTATGTCAGTGCAAAGGTGCAATTAGACGCGGTTTCATGCCAGGCGATGAAAAATACATGTGATACACATGATGAGACACGCGATGTGGCGTCCATTGCATCCATCCTGTTATTGTGCAAGTTGAAAATGTTCAACTTTTCAGGTGATGTTGCGTGACGCTGTGTTGTGGCAGCCAATCAGCATTGAAACTTTACTGACATCACAATATCCTGACAGCACTAATGTCCCAATGTCCATCAGACGTGCTGGTTAAAATGACTATTTCTGTGTTTGGATCTGTGGATACACAGAGCTGTACAACTCGACTTTATACACCTCTGTATTATATCATGAACTTTGTCTGTTTTGTGGAAACCACCTGAGCCAGTCAATGTGGTTTTACTCATCATGTGGACAGTATCTGGAGTGTTTAAAGGACACGGACCAGACGGTGCTCAGTGCTCATAAAAGTGTTTCACATCTTGTAAATTGGTTTTCTGAAATCCTTGGAAAAAAATGTTTTGCTTCTGTAATTTTGTTTTCTAAAATGTAAAACTGCTATCAAAAATGTACTCTTGTCTCAAGCTTTGTAAAAGTGTTCCACACTTTGTATTTAAAAGAAAAAGAAAATAACATCACACGTGATATTTCGCCTCATTTACTTTTTCATGTACTAAATTGCCTAAACCTTGGAAACTCGTAGGAGACTTTGAGATAAGCAGTTGGGAAAAAAGCCTCTAAGTGAATGTTGAGCCTTTAGATAGGATCAGGTTTAGCACTTGTAATCTGTAGATGGCCATGTATGTATTCTCAGGATGGAACCAAACGCCTTCAATCTCAGCGGGGCTCCTCCTTTCTTTCCCGCTAATCCAAGTAACACTCAATTACCTAATTGGATGAGTTATGAGGGTCCTTTTTCTCTCTCCATTCCTCCACCATCTCAATGAGATTAACACACTCTGTAATTAATGAATTTGGGGCACTTTGAAACAATTCACAGGATTGTCCAGGCTCCGGGGGCCCAACATGTGTAACACAATTATTGAGTTGTCAAAATCAGACAATAGAATGAAATGAATAGTTCAAACATGAGCTGTGTTTGCCAAAGACAGGTGAACTCCTCAGTCTGAAGGTGGATTAAGATGATGAGAGTGTTTTTTTTATTTTTATTATTACTTTTCGTGTGTAGGTGTGTGTGTGTGTGTGTGTGCGCGTATTTATATACATATTAGGTAAAGCAACAACATGGCAATATTAGATCATTCATGTGTGGTGGTGGGGGTTGGAGGGGAGTCATTTGAAAGCCAGTAAGCCTGCTGCTTTCTGATGCCACTTTACGTGTGTTCTTTTGTATGAATCTGTGTCCTTGTGTGTACCTTTACGTGTGTCATGACTTCCTTGTAGCGAGCAGGGTGCTCTCTCCTGCAGCCTCTCACCACATCATTGTGTTTGACATCTCCGCGGGCCGCCAGCGACAGAATGCTGGTGTGTGTGCAGACATTTGTCCGGCCCGCTTTGGATCAGCATTCGCACCCTGCGCCAGGTTGCCTGTCAGCTTTCATAAACAGCCACACCTTCACAAACAGGGCCGCTGCTTGAGAGTGAAAAAGGCTCAGTTTCGAGGAACAAATAACAAATAGCATTACTACAGTCTCCATAAGCTGTTGTCCCAGGCAAGGACACAAGTAATAAGCAACAGAAATAAGAGATTTTTAATAGCAGTGGCAGGAGATATTCCTGCCTCTCCTGGCTTGACCGGTGTGGGCAGCAATGTAAGCACACTAAAGACGACAGAAAATTAAATTAGCATAAAATGATTTTAACATTATACGATAAGAATTTTGCCTGTGACTGTTAAATCTTGGACACCTGATGGACTAAATTATAGGACATTGGAGTTGTCTGAGATTATTTCAGACTTATAATGCAGAACATTTCCAGGTTACTGTTTGGAAATCATTTAAAACTGTCAAGTGATTCTTTTGTCAGTCCCAATATCTCTACACCTGTCATTTTTTAGGGTCTGTCTCCTGTCTGTCTGTCTGTAGAGACCCCCCCCCCATTACTGGCCCTTCACAGTACACTTCCCTAAGAAAGGAAACCTTATCTCCTCCATTCTCACACAGGCATGTCAGCATGCAGCCGTCACAGTTCTCCCCATCTCTAATGGATGTAATTGAACCCTATTCTAACATTCTAATGCAGACCATTTCTCAAGAATCCCCATAACCCCCTCACAACATTCCCCCCAGCTCACACAAACCCCCACACGGTTGTCCCAGCCAACTCTTGTTCCACATCCAGTCATCAGTTCTTTGCTGGCTCCCATCGCTAATGTTTCCATCTGGCTCCACGGCTCATATTCCCCGAGCCATCACAAAATATGAAAATACAATATGGTATGTTCAGAGATTAGCACAAAATGGAGTTTCCATTATTTGACAAAAAAGACTGATATAAACTCTAAAAAAAAATAATTGCAGCCATTAAGTTAAAATGAGTAAATGTTTCCTGTTTAATTAAAAGTTTCCCCATCATTCATTAAGTCCAAAGACAAAATGATTACGCTTTTCAGTTAAAGAAAGAAGCATTTTTTTCATGAATGAGAAAGACAAAATTAAGTGAGACAAAATAAATGATTATTTATGAGTTGTGTTCATAGTAGGTAATTTCTCCCTCCCTATTATGCTGTACTGTACATACTGTTATAGGTTAATCATGCATCAGAATTCCAAGTTAACAATATGATTTGGTCATATGTTGTTGTTTTTTCTTCGAAGCAGAACAACAGACCCAAATAATTACAGGAAAAGAAGTGTCATGTTGACCCTGTAAAATTACTAAAATGCTCATGTGGGCACAGTCGGCCACAGAAGTGTTAGAGAGAGGTCTGCCTGTTATTGCTGCTCTTATCCTCTCACATTTGAAACCAACCCACAAACAAAAAAAAGTTTTTGGTTTGCTTTACTTTTGCTTTTTATTCACTCTACTGTTTCCACCTGAGAAAATACCTGAGGAGCACAACCACAACATCTGCATCTTGTCTCACAGTAACAGTCTTTTAGTGTGCGTGTGTGTGTGTGTGTGTGTGTGTGTGTGTGTGTGTGTGTGTGTGTGTTAGCTTCTGCATGTATGCAGCAAATGAAAGTCAATACTGTGAACCAGATGTTACCTTATTATTTTCGACCACCCACTAGTAGGACAAGGACTTGGGTCATAGAGAATAAAGGCTTCCATGTTTTACCAGATGGTCCATCATAGATCCTCAGAGGCCTTCAGACAAACAACCATAGCAACGCAGATAAACATCCCTGTTTTTTGTCTCCTTTTCCTCTGCAGTAGTACAGCACATCATTTCCTCTATCTTCAACTCACAAGGCCAAGGCCAGATAAGATGAAAACCACATTTTTCGCTCGTCATTTCAAGTGACTCCCGTTCAGATTAAATTCGGATAAGATTTACAGTAAATGCAAACAAACAATGGCCTCCAACTATCCATAATCTAACCCAAACACGATTAAATTATGAGGGAGACAGAAGTTTTATCGTCTTCACAGCCTCCTATGCCTGGGCAACAACATTCTGGTGAACAGCGTGTCAGCTCGCCTTACCTCTTGCTCACTTTTTGGTGGCCATGTTAACAGATTAGAGCAGCCACACAACACACCTGACATGCACCTCATGCACGCCTGCAGCAATGCAACACTAGAGATCAGGAGTCTCGCCTATTTTTTCTGCGAGTCATGCTCTCTGTTAAAATGGACAAAGGAATAATCTGCTGATGGTTAAATTGACATCATACCAGCAACTTTCACTATAGTTTCTATAACATTGTGACCCCAGAAAAATCAAGGAGGACTCAGGACACCAAAAACTAGGTTGCTTGGCTTTTTACTGACACATCGTATGCAGCACACACAGAGAGAGAATCACTTGACATGCTTCTTCTATATATAGACTTTCTGTCAGGTAACCACACCTGGAGCCTGGAGCTCCCTCTAGATACTACAAAAAGTCTCAGGATACTTCAATCTTCGTTTTTTTGCTTTGCATGTTTTTGATGCAAGCAATGCCTATTTCTGTCATTTCTAGGCAAATTCTTTTACATTTCTAAAGTAACCTTACTAACCTTGGATATAGGCGTACAGCTATGAAGGAGAGAGGGATTTGATTTTTTCAGAGGTGCTTGGACAGCAGCATGTTTAAAATAGGAAGGGACAAGGCCAGATGATAGACAGCTGTTAATTATAGAAAGCAGTGATGGGCCAATCAAGTCCAAAACTTTTTTAAGAAGACAGGTGGGTAAAATGTCAAGACTTGCTGTTTTCATGCGACCAATTATTTTTGTCAGTTGTTGTAATGAGATGGTAGTAAAATTTTTCAAAAATTGGTGGTCGAGGGAGACAAGGACAAATAGGATAAAATGAGGGAATAATATTTTCACCAATGTCATCTATTTTCCAAACAAAAAGGAAAGAATGTTGCTGCACTCATTGAGCGAGGAAATAGGGACAGCAGGAGCAGGAGGAGACACACTAGTACTTATTGGTTCAAAAAGAACTTTAGAATTGCAGCAGCTGTTTGAGACAAAATTTGCAACTTTAAACTTATCCTGCAAATATTTATATTGACTCTAGATTTTACTTAGCCTGGTTAACCATCCACTTCCACATTGTTTCACTTGTTTTGAGAAACGTTTGCATCGTGGTGGGCGGGATATTTTCAACTTCGACCAATCGCTACTGCTTGGTCATTATGTATGT
>JAQFJA010000007.1:11473807-11486115 GCA_029874485.1 Naso brachycentron
AACGGGTTATCCTAACTGAGTGGAAGGCAGCCTCCCCTCCCTGCTTCAAAAAGTGGCTAAATGATATGGTCTCCTGTCTACACCTGGAAGAAATTCGGTTTTCTATGTCTAACTCACAAGATAAGTTTGAGAAGATCTGGGGTCCTTTCGTAGAACATATCAGTAAGGACAGACCACAGACTGGGACCTGAACACTTTGCACTGTTTTTGTTCTAAATATGCCGTCCGTTCTGAGTCTTGGCCATTCCCCTCCAGCTCAGACCTCCTGGACTTGATCCACATGGATGGACACTGTGGGACATTTGTTAATTGACATGTATTCTGACTACTGCATTGTATAAGTGCTGGCACCTTGTTTTTTTTTGTTTGTTTGTTTGTTTGTTCTTGTCTGGTTTGTCTTTACACTGTATGTGCTTGTTTCTATAAAAATTTGCATAAATAAAATATACAAAAATGCGCATCTCCCACTGATTCGAATCACTTTAGGATGGAAACATGGCTTTTGACACTTAAGTGCCGTAACATGGCATTTCATCTTTCACAACCTGCCTTTTTGTTTCTACATGTGAAATTTTAGATTTTTGGATGTAAAATGTCATATTTGACACCGTTCTCTCCGAGCATTGTTGTAGTAATAGCTCTTCAATGAATAACAACAGCTAAAGGCACATTGTTTCTCATTGGTGAAGTAATACTTGAATCTGTTTTTTCTTTCTGACCACCTGCTCCTAACGTCTCCTAAAATCTCTCTACTTTATGGCATCTTTGAGTGTTATACTTCATAAAAGCTTGGTTCCACCAAACTGCATTTTCTAAGAAACAACGGTGATGCCCTGAAGCTAGAACCTTCAAGCCTCAGATATATGTACACATTTTTAAAAAGAACTCAACAAGAGTCAAGTCACCTGTGAGCCTCGCATTTTAGTGTCAAAACACTGCATGACAAACATGACAAATCACAGAACGCACCTTGATTCAACTATATTTAGCTCCAAAACAAGTGACACCAAAATAAATGCAGCTCGAGAATGTTTTTGCAAGCAAGCTGCCAGCTGACGTCATGCTGAGAAATTAATGGAGTCGCTTGCAATTTTTATCTCCAAAGAATATGCTTCAAGCACTTTCACTTTTCAGTGCTACAACATTGCTAATGGTTAAAATTCATTTAATAAAGAAAAGATTAATATTTAAATAGGCTCCTGGCAATGCCCAGTATAATTTAGAATGCACAATGTACATTGTTTGCATAATTAATTCAACTTCATCTGTAAATAATATTGGTACCACACGAGTCGTCCAGGCATGCAGGACCACTACCAGGACCTGTTCGTGTGTGTGTGTGTGTGTGTGTGTGTGTGTGTATATTTGTGAGTAGCAGGGCGCACAGTCACTGCTGTGCAAACACTGAGAAAATTCCCACAGTACTGTCTTATTTACTCTCAGGATCTGTTCTGTCACACAGGCATGCCTGCACGGCAACACACACTCAAAATCAATAGAGGAGATATAAATATCAATATGTCTACTTCACACCGTCATGTGAAATGTAAAGTATGCCCGCTATGATCTACTTGAGATCATATTCTTTAGGTTGTGTACTGGCGTCTCTTCAAGGCTCTCGTGTTGCTTTGACCTTAAAACATGTTACGGTTTTTAAGAGCAGCATCTCCCCAGCTGAACTGTGATGAAACCACCATGTACTGCCACGCTGTTTTTTAAAAACATTTGTAATAACTTACAGAAAAGTGGACGGAGCAAAATTAATCAGCTTTTATCTAAAAATCCATAAAAACAAACTTATAGTAAATGTCAACACTAACAGCCTTAAATCGTGAAATGAATCATAAAGTTTAGGATTCCTACTGTATAAAACCTTAAATACAGACTATGAATCATCTTAATTGTAAAGAACCACAAATAAATTAGTTTGTCGATAATATTGGCCTGTGGAAAAATATATTGTGATTGGTGTTAATGCTCTCCAGTATGTGCCAATATTAAATCTGTTTTTAAGGCAGAAAAAACTGTATGGACTCGTGATTTAAAATGGTGTAATTATGTAGTTTGTCCATTTTTTTAGTAACTACAAATTAAAATGTTTACTGTTCAGTGCACAGACGCTCAGATTAAGGTTTGTTAAAGCTGGAACTTTGAGTTTGTGTTGATTCTAGCGGCCACTGTGGACAAAAGTGGCATTGCCACTACCGCCTAGCGCCATAAAGCCCTGGATACAGCTGTTTGCAGAATGCATAGCAATGAGGAGATGTATGTAATTGTGGCATTGTGACAATAACTTCTTCCACTACACATGCTGTAAATCGTATCGTCTTTCTTCTGGTGCTTCCGACCCGTGACAGGCAGTCAGAAGTAAATAGCCAGTTTTCTCTCTGTTGGTCTTATGTAATTATGCAGATCTTCAGAGGACATCAACACACAATAGGACAGTTTCATAGCCAATTAAAAGTTGCAGCTAGTAAGTATCTGATAGCCACATTTAGCTGATATTATACTGTATACATATAATATCTGCCAATAATCGGATATCAGAATTTTCTTGCCCCCTAATATCGGTATCAACATAATCAGTAAATCCAATATCAGTCAGCCCAACTCAGTTCAATAGCAGTTGTGAGGTAGTAGATCTTGTGGGTTCATACATGTTTCTAATTTGTCTTCAGTTATTGAAAATAGCACACTGAGAACCTTCAATAGCAGAGACAAATTTAATTCTAAGCTCAAATAACTATCAAGGTTTGACATTATCTCTAATCATTCCTGTTTGCTTCCATTCCCTTTACCTTTTCCTTTTCTTAAACGTTTCTATTTTTTTTCTCTCCATCATAACTAAAGTCATGGTTTTCAGTTTCTGTTCGGTGTAGCCTATGTGCTTAAAGCCTTGATCTCTTTGTTCTCCACTGCGAGCCACCCATAAAGTCCGTTCTAGTTCTGACTTTAGCGAGATGAATAATTCACCTGGTGGACTGGGGCAACCCTTGTATCGTCCTGAACCTCCACATCCTCCTGCGCACCTGGGACCCTTTACACACTCCCCAAGGAGATACACCCATGAGTTTTCTTCTTTCACCTCAGCTCCCCTCCACCACCTCCTTGCATTAAATATTTAGCCAGTGGGTGGAAAGGCGCACATCCCTGGCTCTCTCATGGCTTTTGCCCGCCGTCTCACCTCGTCCCGCTGCCTCATACATGTCCTGCCGCTCTTCTCGACTCTCTCTGAACAAGCAAAAGCAACAGAGAGATGGAATGAGGTGATGAGAATCTGAAACATTTAGGTTTCTGCCGTGCTAAAATCTCAGCTTTGTGCTCGCACAGAGAGCTGCAGTAATGACCTGCCTGTCTCGTAAAATCTGTCTCAGATAAATGCTTTGTGGATCAGAATGCTTGGATACCACTCTCACCTTTTCTCTTTATTGTGTGTAATAGCAACAATACTCCTCAGTGGCCTGCAGACACTCTCAGAAACGGACCAACACAACCACATATTTTTCCCGCTGCGTCTCTCACAAAGATGCACAAAGGCTGAAATATGAGACACTCTCTCTTTGAGTGTTTTGTGTGAATCAGGGTTCTGTTGGTGGTCGATATGCTTGTCGCTCAGGATGATGTGTAGGATGGTGGCGGATGGAGGTGGATGTGTTCCAGTAGGATCCATGTTCACATCTTAAAGGCCTGGAAAACCACAGATTTTCCCGACAAGAGGACTTTACGACAACAAATGTTCTACCAAAATAAGAACAGTTTTGTTTCGTCTTTGCTCTTCTCATTGGTTTAAGGTGGTTGTTGTGATATCATGTATTCATTCTCATCACAGACTCCTCACTGGTTGCCTAACGACAAAAAGCCAGGAAGATTAAACTTAGTGAGCTTTTTAGGTGCTGGTAGGCAGATCTGGTTTCCTTTGGACACTCAGACATTAGAGTGTAACCGCTTTTGTCATCTAACTCTGGGAGTGAGAGAGAGAATAAATGCATTCTCTAAAATGTACTGGTACTAGTCCTTTAATAAATAATGCACAAGGATGTAATTTTTCCTAATGTTGAATGTATGTGTAATGTTTCAGAGAAATGCTATTAATTTTCAGGGATTTTGACACGTACTGTACACATGGTGGTGCAGGTGAACAAGTTCAAAGTTTGAGCTTGTGTTCAGAGCATGTGTGTGTCGGCCCCTGCGGGGTCACAGTCTCCCCTGTGTGTTTGTCATCACAGCTTTTGTTTCCCACAGCCCTGCTATTCTGGGCAGAGAAAGGTCATCTCCCCCTCAGATACTGGCACCTTAAGGATGCTTATATCACAAGCACATACCGGCTCCCGCCTCAGTGTCGTGAAGAACAACATTCTCTGTTGTTCATTTTCATTTTCAGCTGTTTGTCATGTTTGCTTATGTACCTGTGTTGAAAATCAATGAAGAGCTTTGATTTTATGTCAGATTCCTGCATCCATTTCCCAACAGCTCCAGCACATATTAGACTACAAGCTTTGATGGTTGAATTTGGCTTTCAGAACAATCATATGAAATGATGATGGTCTGTGGTATTGTCATGTAAAGGCGTGTGTTTGGCTTTTACTTGCTACCTAGCGAGGATCAAAACAAGTTTTTAACCAACAGAGGACGTTTTGAGGACTTTACCAGTTCTCACAACTTCAAAGGGCTGGATGAAGGTTAAGACTTGATTTTAAGGGTTTGGTTGGAATAAGGTTTAAGGTTAGGGTCAGGAATTTAACATATAATCGGGTGTATAAGACGCATTAATTAACTATTAATACCTTTTTTGCTCATCTTAAAAGTGGGCTGCATCCTACATAATGGTGTGACCGATATACCAGTATATAATGCAGAGCAACATTTTTTTTATTGTGTTACAGTATTTTACCCTAAAGAAGGCACTAAAATCGAGCTAAAGCTTTGTCATGGACATGCACCATCATGCCACCAGTGCAGCCACCGCCGTCATGATCACAACTATCAACTTCAGAGGAGGCTGAACTTAACTACGTCTAGCAGGATTGCAAACTCGGCATGGCAAAGAAAGGTGGTAGCTACTACATGGAGCTACATCGCTACACAGAAACTGCACATTGTGGACTTTATGGTACACAATGGAAAATTGTTTAGATCGACTTCAGGCTGGTAAAAGCAAAGTTTTTGTTATTTTTTTTAAATGTTGTACCCGACCAAGTGGGAAATTCAAGACAGTATAATTTGTTTGTGTTTTGAATGTGTTTCGAATGACAATAAATTGAAATAGTGTCATAATAACTTGTATACATGTATTTATTAATGATTACCCGAAGACGATCTTGTTTTCCTCTGGGGGACACCCCAAAACAGACTGCGTCTTATATACCAGTGCAACGTGTATTCCAAGTTTTATGGTATTTGTGATGGTTAAGGTTAACAGGAAATGCAAAAGTGTGTGAGAAAACACTGTTTGTTTATTTCAACAAATTGTAAAAATCTTAATATTATTAAGAATAAATTAAGGTGATTGAAGCAACCATTTGTAGATATACCAAAAAGTTAATCATGGACCCTGTCTGTGACATTTAAAGTTGATTCGCTTGTTACCTTCTCTATTTATGTCTCTGAGCTCCCCCAACCAATAAAAACAAGCTGGTGGGTGGTTCATGGAAAACTGACCCGTGCAATATAACATCTGTGCCCTCTCACCCTGCACATATGATGAGGTGACAGGGTACTGTTGAGTGAGGCCTCCCCCTTACTGGAAAATGTGGAGCTTTCGTCACCTGACTGTATGTGTGGTGAGATTGAGCTAACAGCTGCTTTGGAGCATCAGCAAAACTGCTACAATAACGCTTCAGCTTGAGAAGCGAGAAGAAACTATAGATTGCTGAAGGTCATGCGAAAACAATCAGCAATTTGGAGTTCAACTCCCTTGACTCCAAAGAAAGTTGCTTTCAACTTGAGAATAGTGGATGCGCTGCTGATAAATGCAAGCTGCAGAACTTTGATTGGAGTATTTAAGAGTGCGTATGTCACCTTTACTTGAGAGTCTCCTGATATTTTTAGCCCAGCACCCCATCAAAAAGCTGTTGCGCATATTGATCAAGCCAGTTGTAATTTAAAAGTCCTCCCCAATAGGACATCTCAGAATGTTTCTGTATAAATGATAAATGTTGTTGCAGCAACCATAAACGATTGGGATTGAGCTGCGTGCTAACAAACAATGCTGTGCCCATGTTTGTGAGTTCTGTTTTTCCTGTGTGTGTGTGTGTGTGTGTGTGTAAACAAAGATTTGCTTTCCCATATGGTTGTGTGTGTGTGTGTTTATACTTCCCAGAGCAGCAGTCACCGCAGGGTGGGCTTTTATTAAAGAGTTGTAATGAGTGAGAGCCATCATGAGCCAGCTCGCCTATTGATTACCTATAAAGAGCACTCAGTGGAGACGTGCTGTGATCCATAGATAATGCTTTGCACAGGGAGGCTCAACTTAGCCTGGTTGAATCTGAATCGCCGCCCACATCTCAAATTTTGTCGAGGGATTCAAATAGATTTGGTGTCGCTCTGAAAAAAGGCTGTCTTCCAGGTTGGAGAGGCAACTGAGTAAACCAGAGCCCTTGTGCCAGGAATATACAATGAAATAGTTATTTCATCAGCTAAACATAGGAATCTTCATCATCACTCATTTAACAAGCAAATTTTCTTTGCATAAATATGTAATAATAGAGACTACCATTCTCTCTATGCTAAGTGCACTGGAAAATGCAGCCTCACTGCTGACTGAAAATGATGTTAAACAGCCAGACATGCCGATCAGCGGTGTCTGTTCAGGGCAAAAGCAAATCCTCCCACAGAAAACGGCTACAAGAACCCAATCAGACAGAATAATGGAGTGGTAACGAAACGGCCTTTCAATGTGACGATCAGACAGGGCTCAGCCAACACACCAATGAGACCTTGCTGCAATACCCAAGGTGTCAGCACACTTATGCATAGCAACAACAACGTGTCACACAGAGTCGTGCCGACATCTGCACACACAGGTCCAAGAACAATGCACAGAATACGTATATATTTTTGTCCATGAAAAGCTTACCTGATACTTACTAATGTGTTGCAAGGTCCAGCTCTAACAAACAGCTGATGAATTTGTCAGCATTGACCTGCAGCGTTCATAGGACTGTTCTACGCTTTGCCTGACAGCAGGTCTGTATTTGTGGAAAGGAAATTGAAAATGTAACCAGCAAAGACAGACAGCATCCAGAAAGCCACCTACTTGAATTTTTCTTCACAATAACAGAGCTGTTCAGAGCATTCATACAGGCTGCATAGAGGCCATTTCAGTAATGACTTTTTACATTACCTCAGAAAATAGGTACATAGAAATAAAAATGTTCTTTTATTAATGGAACTCTGCCTGGCCCAAGTCTCTTGTATAGTTTCCCCGTGGGAGGAAGAAGGTTTGTTTGAACTATGGGTTGATATTATTTATTGCTTTTTATGATTTCTAATGACTTCTGTTAAAAGGTTTAATCATGATATAACTACTACTTAAAGTACGATAATAAACTGTATTTTATGCTTAAATTACTATACAAACAAAGCTTGAAAATGCAGATCATTTGAAGAGTTTATAAAATATGATGGGTTTTTAACAGCTTAAACTACCCAGCAGTAGAGTATGAGCAATTAAAACTGAAACAGTTAATTATATTTTAGTCAATTGACAGACATTCATTTGGAAGCTATTGTGATATTCATTAAAATTATTTTTTAATGCAAAATGGCAAACATTTCACAGTTCCAGACTATCAAATATCAGGGTGTTTATCTTTCCCAAGTAATTATTTTAAATATTTTAGTCCAAAAACTATACAATCAATTGCCTTATGAGTTATGCATAATAAACATAATCATTGCAGATTAAGCATATAAAATAGTGAAAACAAATTGCTCTATCTTAGCCAGCAGCAGCAGTAAAATGCCACTTATATAATGAGTATTAATTCTCAATGAAACAACATGATTGATATGTTTAAAATAAGATACATGATGGTTACTGTAAGGCCAGGCAAGTTTATTTATATAGCATCACTCAGACACAAGACAAGTCAAAGTGCTTTACAGAGGCATAAACATATTAACAATGAGACATTCAGAAAACATTAAGATTGCATTTAAAAGATAACAAAAGCAAAAGGCAACAAATACGTCAAAGTTTGATAGAAACTTGTAGTAATTATTCAGATTTGAGAGAAGTGTAAATTCAGGTTATGCAACAATACACCTCTCAGTGAAGGCACACAATGATGATGATTCATGAATGTCTAGAATCTCACTTTACGACTCACTCTAACCGTTGAGTATTATTTATGGAGGGGAGTGAATGAGCAAACCAAAAACTGATTTTGCACTTAGCCCCAGTGTAAACTGGCAAGATTGAATAAACATTTTCTTGGAATAATGGCTTTGCCAGTTGAAATCATAGCACAGTCTTTCTTGTTGTGGGTATTAACTAAACCATGCCCCATAGTGTGTTTGCAGCCAGACTCTGCTGACTTTTGTTTGATGTTCCAAAACTTGTGTTGTGGCAAAACATGAGCTTAGAGGATTTAAGCTGACTTGTTTCAGGCTACATGTGTGTAACAGTGGGTTTATGCTTTAGTATCGAGGCTTGTTTGGCTACATCTCATAAGGGTTTTGCTCCAGGGAGGTAGACCTTCTGGCAAGTTTTAAGCTAATGGTCTGTAAAAGTGATGTATGTGAAATATAGGCTGTAATCAGACTACATTCACACGTGAGTTTTTGTGTTGTCGTGTTACCACTTAAAAAAGGGTGTGAGACATTGAAAGTGACGTGAGTACGGCAGAACAAGGAATCTTGTCTCTGTTATATACAACATGGCTAAAATGAGTTTTGCACTCTCAATTCTGAAACAGATTTTCAAAGGTCATGTTGATTTACAACGTCATTGGCTCTAGTGCGCTTGCCAGTGCTGTAGATCATGCTGGGGATGAAAGAGCTGCAGTCGCACCGCGAGTGGACAGAGAACATACACTATGTGTAAGTATATCCAGACACAGAGGTCCCCCTGAGGCTGGAGAGCGGGTGGCGAGATTGTGGAGTCACCTCATCACTAGTGATCCATGCAGGTCGACACACAACGGCCCCTTGACAGAACACACAAATGCACAATATCGTTAAAACACACACACACACACACACGCATGTCTCCGACAGTTCATTTCAATGCAAATAAGTGTTTGCCCCTCTTCTGGGAGGAGAATTTGGCAGACTGCATTTTCTCCTCTCTATCATACGCAGGATCTAGATTGTATAGTGAGCTCTCAGGCAGAACCGAGGAGCCATGAGTACATACAGCACATCGCTTGCTCGAACTGATTTATTGAGTTTTATGTTAAGTACTAGACAGTTTTTATCCAGGCTTGTTGCATTTGCACTTTGTTCATGCAGGAGGATGCAGTCATGCTTACATTGAGTGATGTGAATTTACACTGTTTCAAATATGTTGCATGGTTTAATTGTTTAACATTATAGACTTGCAGTACTCTTACGCTGATATATGATCCTCTCTATACCGTTAGCCTGCAGCATTAAAGATGAGGTAAGATTCTTCCGCCCTCCCAGCGGGCCTTTGTCCTTAAAAGAATGGAGGCTCCTCACTTAATCGGATAGATTACAGCCAATTAAATGTGTCTGTTATCACTCATTAATTACTGCACCACTTTTGCTGGAAATAGGCCTGACCAAGCAGCGGCCATGGACGTGAAATTGACCCAAATACATCAAGATGAGTTTCCTTATTTTACTTCTTTATCCCAGCCCTCATCAGCCGAGGCCTATCATTGAACTGAGTCATCTCTCACATTGATTCCCTGTGAGATGTGTTCTGCTGGGTTACAACATGCATGAGTACAGTATGTTCGTGAATGCAAGAGCAGAGGCTTGGTATAATATATATATATGTATGTAACTGCGCATGGAGGCACACAGGTGTTTGTGCGAGCGTGGGTGTATTCGTATTCATGTGTGCATGTGCTTGTGCCATGTGTGAATATGCCTTTTTATTTGAGGTCAGAGCTGATGAAGTGGGCTCCCTGAGAGACAGACAGCGGCCCTGAAGGATTGACACTCTATGACACCTCTCTTCGTCAGCCTGATTAGTCACCTCTTTGATGTAGCAGCCTATATTAAGGCTCTTGTGTGGAAGGCACTTGCCAGCTGAATAGGCTTGATTGAGAAAACTACAAAATCTCAAGGTGCATGAACAACATAATACTGAATTAACTTATCCCATTAGTGGGTCAGATTGCAGCACTTTCTTAAAAGTAGCGTAACTTCTGAATGTGGTGTGCGAGCACGTGTTTGGGCCGTGCGGTTCAGGTTACCGTGTTTTCAGTCTTTGGAAGTGTTTCATGGTTGGTACTTGTAGAATTAGAGGGATATCAGGGAATGTTTGCAAGATCAGATTTCCTCCTGGTCTACTTCCTCTTTCTCCTCCTCTCGTTCTTTCACTCTCTCTTGTACTTTGTTCTCCTTTACAAGCTCGGGGGAGTCGACAGCTGCCCCCTAACCCAGAATCAGACATTAAGAGAACAGCCTGACAATTACTCTGCTATTGCTTCACTGGGACGGATCAGAGCAAAACTGACAAAGAACAAAAAAGAAAAATAGAGAGAAGTTTAGGATGTGGGCTTCACAATTTTCACTCATTGGGGTTTTTTATGAACTTCGAAGAGCCCAGTTACATCAGGAAGTAGCATGGTCAAATTCAGCTGCATGTGGTGCTGGAAGCTTGGTGACTGAGTAAATACTTGTCGGTACTCAGGTAGTTCATATTTAAAGTTGGGGTTGGCAGTTTATCTTTGGTGTCATCACGCTTAAAGTCCATAACAACCTTTCAGCATCTTGTTGTTCCTGTGGTCTGAAAGAGCACTAAACTTCTGCACCTCTCCTTGGCACTGTATTCAAAAAGTTATGGAGTATTTTCGACCAATCACAATCATTTCAGAGAGCACATGTTTCTGTTGGCTGCTCTATGCTGTCCTTCTTAGCGACAGGTTACGTGGATACAAGCTGATTGGCTGTTGAAACAAGTGACGTGCCTAACTCTCTGAAACTGGCCTCTGTGACAACAGTCTCTGCAGGCGACATCGTCAGCCGGCTTGAGTCGAGCTGAGACGGACCAGTTTGCTCTGCTGCAACTTTCCCTGCAACTGTTTCATCTCATCTTAAATCTTTGGTGCAAACTGGACTTACAAAAAGAGAGGGGCTCAAAGGAAATAAAACACGAGCCGGAGTAAAAACAGGGAGGGTGCAAGCAGAGTTGCTTCCCGAGGAGTCTCATGCTACAGCTACCTTCACTTCCAATTGTTGCCTACCCCAGCTTTAAGTTAACACCATTAATTTAAAAGAATGTGTTGGTACCCGAGACTCCTGTCTCATTACTTACTGTTGGTAAAATTTCATGATGTACACAATTAGTTTTATAGTGTTATATGGTTGTATTTCAGTGGATGATGTCACACAGCTAATAATGAAAGTTTCTTCTGTTTTGGACTGTCGGCTCTCTGTTCTCTCAAAGCTCAGCGCTGTCGAGAGGAATTGCATTTGGTCAACAGTGCGAATTCGTATGTCACATGTCAAAGTTCACCTGTGTGCAGTAACACTGCCTGAATTTACTTTTCCAGTGACTGGTTTGGTTCAGTATTTTGTTGTGGCTAATGTTGGCGCGACAAAGCCCTAATTTGAATTGGACAGACCTGAAGATTTATGAGGTGTTTTTTGTAGTTGCTGTTTGTGTGTGTAGCTCCTTTCATTTGGCTGTATCTGAATTTTTACTGCTAGTTGTTTTGCCCTAATTTTAGTCTCTCAGTGTGAGCCAATTTATGTGTTTTTTGAAAAATATGGAAACATAAACATATGTTAGAAATCTTGGCATCTCAAATAACAAATTGAATAGGCCAATGTATTTCGGAACATTTAAACGGTGGGGGAGAGAGAGTGTGTGAGCTAACAACTTGGGCATTTGCTTTCTTCCTCACACACAGAAAACGCTACACTTCACTCTGAAAGAAGCTATTTTGACATGAAATGTTAAGAAGGGAGTAAAAGGAGAGATGACGTGAGTGATGAAGTGGAAAAAGAGGAAAAAGTTTTCACCTGCTGTTGTACATGGTTAAGGGCATCAGTAAAAAAAGTAAATTCATATGAGTGTGTGTGCGTGTGTGTGTGTGTGTGTCGGAGAAATCCGACTTCCTTGCAGGTCTGTTGGTTCCACGGTTGTAGAAAACATTTTGCAAGATCAA
>JAQFJA010000007.1:11550739-11562521 GCA_029874485.1 Naso brachycentron
GCTTTATTGTGCTGCAAATAACGTGAAAATCATTGAGCTGGTGTCTGAAACGTTATGATGAAACAAATTTTGCTCTTCATTCTTTCTTTAAAAAAGCTTATCCAACATGTCCTTTTGGTGTGTTGCACCACATGGTTTGTTACGGCATTCCGAAATCAATCCTGTAATTTCGTACCAGTCAGACCATTCCACGCAACATCCAGATAGGAAAAGACTGAAAACGGATCAAACGTCTCTTCTCTAGCGTTGCAAAAAACATGGCTGGACCCTCAGTTTTAGTCTCTTTCCTCCAGAGCTCCACAAGTCTGAGGTTTACAAGGGTTTCCACAGCACCAGCCCAAACTTTACCCTGACGCCAAAAATTGCGTGTGTGTGTGATAAAAGCCACCCCAGTGCAGAGGAAGGCTGTCTGACTGTCTGGTTCCCGTTAGGGGCTGTTTGCTTTGCTTTCCCCTCAGGACGGGGCTGAAGCGCAGATGGGATATTAGAGGCCAGCCTCCTTCCACTCCCTGTCCCATACTCGTGCAAACTGACTCCACCTAGGGTAAAACCAAATGCACAATATAGTCCATGCCATTGTTATTAATATAAGAAACAGAGAATAAAACCAGTCTTTAAAATAGTGAGCCTTGTAAAGTTGTTTCCAGAAAGATGTTTTTTTTTTTTTGATTGTTTAATGTCGATACACGTGCGATAAGAATTTTTATGATGGTTTTATGACTGTATGATTTTCTGTGAGTGTCGTCATTGCCAGCAGTAAAGACAAATATCACACTCAACTGCAAATTCCAGTCAGACTGGATAGACTCCAGAAGGGAATCTTTAACTCTTGGTTTTGTGGTTTGAATTATGTTCATCAAAAAAGTCATTTTTTTGGTGTGTGTGTGTGTGTGTATTTTTCTCCTCCAGAGTCGGGTAGAGGAGACTTTTTAGTCAGTTCTGTCTCATTGAATGTTGGTGTCGTGTAAAGGCCGCAAGGAGTGAGAGGGTGCTACATTAAAAGCAATTATTGCTCAGGCAGAAGTAGGAATATGATGTCACTTTAGGATTATTAAAAAATGAAAGAAAATAAGCAAAAACTGAAGGTTAAGGAATGTCTTGCTCTGTCAACAAGGCATCAGCCGTCTTGTCTCCTGGGGCAGAAGTTTTTGTGTGTTTGTTGATGAATTTACAATGACAGCACTTCTCTTCTGACAAAACACTGTTTTATAGGCTTAAATGTGACTGCACGTCTTAAATCCTTTCTGTTGTGTGATTTTTAGTGCTGCTTATAAGAGCAAAAATCTAACAAGTTCACAGCTGAATGCTTTGAACTTTTTCCCAAATTGTCCATCTCTCTCGAGAGTTCCCTTCAGACAGCTGCACGCCTCCCTCACCCACCCAATGTTTTGTGCATGTCTACACAGCTGTTTCCACAGCGGAAGAAAGCTGACACCACCCTTGAGTCTGACGACTGCCCCCACCCTGCTCCAGTGGCCAGTACGTCCCTCTTACCTTCCCACTATGTGTGTAGTCCCTCAAGGTCACTCCGGCCGACTGACAGGCCCCTTTTGAAATCCCCTTGCGTTGCAGTTGTTCATCTCCCTGAGGTGACACCTGCTGTGTAGTTTTTTTATTTCTCTTTATGATCTGCCAGCCAACAAGCTGCTTCAAATTGCTATATTTTCTCTTGGCAGGAGGAGACAGCCCATATAACATCTAGAGATGTAGCCTAGTAGTGAGGTGCAAGCCTTGTCGTAAGGTAGCAGAGCATAGGAGAAAGGGATTTTTTTTGTTCTTGTTGTAAAATGTGGCAAACGTTTCTATGGGAAACAGAACAGAATAGTTAGATTGATCCAAATATTATTCCAAGCTCCCCTTGCCTTTCCTCACAGGCTCATTTTTGAGCTCTGTTTGTATAATAGATTGAATTGTCCGTCGTTCCATCCACACTGTGCGGCAAAGTCATGCGTTGCATCGTACTGCTTGCTCCTGGCCACAGCAGCCGCTTTGCATATACTCCACAGTTTTGTGTGTGCTTTTTTTTTTACTTTGCGTGCCGTGATTTAACTGGACCTTCCCGGGAGACCTGTCAGCATTTGGACGACAAACTGTCTGCAGTCCACTGAGGTGCCTGTCTAGGGAACTGTTCCCGTAGGAGCGGCTGTTTTGAGAGCAGATTTTGATAAATGGGAGAATGCGTTTTGTTTTCTACCAAGTGTCCCACATATCGTTCAATCTCTCTATTTGGTTCTTCCACTTTTTTTTTTTTTTTTGGCTGGCTGTTGCAACACTGTTGTCTCCGGCTATAGGTTGACCCTTTGGCGTTCCTCGGCACAGGGCTAAACCTGCACTAACCTCTGACGTGCAATCAATTTAGCAGTTAACAAGATTGAGCACTGCTCGCAAAGTGAGATAAAGCTTGCAGCAATGAGAAAGCACAGATAGAGACTGACGGGAAGAGAGAATTGGGGGTCTTAGGCCAAGACTCTTGTAGCAAGCGGACTCTTGTTGCCAGCAAAAAACCTGTTATATTCCCCCACGCCGACCCTTTCACTTCTCCCCACATTCTCTCCCAAAGCACCACTTATAAGCTGGAATTTAATTAACCACAAGCCATCCTGTGAGCTGGTTTACTGAGCCATCGTTACCAATGAGAAAGCAGAATTGGAGGCTTTGTGCTATCTTTTCTCTCTTGTCCTCATGCAGTATCTCTTTCCCCATCTCCCCTCCCTGGTAATAAATTAGGCAGTGGTATAAGATTGACAGGGTGGGGTGTTGGGGTTATGGCAGGACCCAACGTTGCCTTGCATGTCTTTTGACGTGCCTCTGCATAGAGGCCTTCCAGTGCAGTAGCCCCACCGCAGTGCCTGTGTGAGCTTCACTCTTTGTTTTAACTCCAACCCCGGACCCAACTTGCCCCCCCTGGCCCCACTCCAGACCCAGCAATACCACCCCCAGCGGGTGCTGTATGATAAAGTCATCCAGTGACAGCTCCAGGCTCTTATCTCAGGCCTCAATCCCGTGAGTGCTGCGGCCTCCTTATCACTGCTGCCTCTGCCTGGCCTCCTGTCTCTGTGCCCTGCCCTGACTGCCTGGCTGACTATCTGGCTTTGCTGTTGCCAAAACTGAGTGTCTTCCCTTCTGTTACTGCTGGTTGTTAGACAACACACTGCTGGGGTAGTTCATATATCTCTCTTTGTAACTCCTGAAGCCTTAAAGCAGAGGAGTAATGTTAAACAGTAAAAAGGTGACCAGATGATGAAGAATTTTACAGAAGGAGTTTCATTATGTGGTTTCTGTCAAAGCGAGAGTCATGGGTCTGTGTATTTGTGCAGTAGATGATGACAAGCAGTAATAAAGAGGAAGATGAATCGGGGTATGTTGTAATAATTATGTCACAACAGCTCCCTAACACAGACTTGCTCATTAAATTGGGTTGTTTATATCTTTTTCTAAAAAATGGCTCCTCCCATTGCCCTTGACCAACTTATATTAGCATCTACCATTTCTTTCCTTTTTTTCCGTTTTCTTTTTTTTTGTGTGTCTCGTGCAAAAACATCTACGGGAAGTAACGCCCGTTTCAGACAGGAAAGGACTATGGGGAAGGCGAGTCAGTGGTTTGTTTTTCCTTCAGACAGATGGGGAGATGGAAGGGGAAGCTGTTTTCTTGCTGTGGTGGCGAGAGAAGCCTGCTTTTCTTTCGCCCTCTCCCACAGAGATGGGTCTGTCTCTCGCCTTTCTTTTGACTAATTTAGATTACATCATGAATCATCTGTCCTGTCCCTCCTCCACATGTTTGTGTGGATACACAACACATACACATTATTTCTCAGTATGTTTTCTCAGTTACCGTATCCGTGCATGTATGGGTCCCACCCTGTTACATTCTTTGAGTGCTTCAAATTACTCTCCCACCCCCCTCTCTCATAGAAAACCCCCTTATTGCCTCGCTCCTCCTCTTTCGGTCTTCATTTTCAATTTCTGAACTGTCACAACAGATAGTGTCTAACAGTAGGTTTTTTTTTTTTTTTCCAGTAATCATACCAGCAACATTTGTCACCATTTCCTGTTCCCTTCCATGTTTTTTATTATAGAAGAGGTGAAAAAATGAGCTGAATGCTCACTCTGTTCCTCTCTGACTCGCCCACCCCTTCGCATTCATTTTCTCTCTCCTTTCAGAGGAGGAATGGCAACCGAGCGTTGGCAGCCAGCTCAGGAATTTCACCGGGAGCACAGTCAGAGCACTTAACCTCCAACCTGGTGTTTGTTTTCCTCACACACTCTCATTGTGCATTTTAGCTCTGCTTAATATGAGTGTAATCCACAGTAAGCATAGGAACTTTTAATTTGCTTAATATATCTATATGTGTTGAGTGCCTCATTTGTCTGTAATTTATAGTGTTTTGCTTCATGGCTGGTACTAGCAAGCTCCTTTCTGGTTAGTAATACTAAGAAATTGTAACTTACTAAGTAATTAGAAACTTATTTGTTTTTTAAGCCTTCTAATTTTGTGACATACTCATATCTATTTCTGATGTTCTTGTCATACATGACTAAATCTTCTAGTCCAGGTTTACTAGCCCCATCCTCTCTAAAAACACCCCAGTGGATAAGTCAGCGAGCGGTTTGCAGCCTTTGCCTCGGTTTCACTAGTTGCAGGCTGGCCGATAAATCAAAGATGAATAATTTACCTGTCTCTCAGCAGGCTGTGTTGTTTCTGTGAGGCTTGGCAAGAGCAGGCGGTGCTGCCATAACCTTCCCTAAGGGCTGCAGTAAGTGAGGTGGCAAGAGGTAGCGAGATTCCTCAGTGCCCTTCTGCCATCAAATATGAAGCACCGGGAACTCCAACCCTGACCATTCTCAGCTGCTTCTCTGAATCTCTGCAGCCTTAACACATTTTCTGTCCATATATGTCAACGCTGAAGTTTAACTAAGTACTAAGTTCTGATGTTATTTCAAAGACCTCCGTGTATTTTGTTGCAGAGGTTCACTGAAGTTGGCATGCTAATCAGCTAGCCCCAGCCAGTCCTGTCTCGAGCTTAATTGCCTAGTTTACTTATCGTAAAACAAACTTTATTCAAACTCGATGGACACTAAAGAAAACAAAACTCGGAAACCAAAACAACCTTAGTTCAACTTTCCACTGTTCCAGCAATCACTAACCCATTGATCAGTCATTAAGATGTAAAAATCCCCACCGGTGATGCCCTCCATCCTCGCCCCTCTCCTTCTTCTTCTACCTCTCCTGTCCGCTTGCCGTTTCTTTGTAGTCCACAGAGTCAAGCTCTGGCCGGAGCTGCTGCAAGTCACGTCCTGAAGGCTGCGATCGGTCCTGGTCCAGCTTTTTTTCTGCCAGACAAACACCAACACTCACCTGATGCTTTAAGCTCCTGTTCCCGTCAGACTGATCAGCTAACAGGGCCGCTAGCTGCACGGCTAACTGAGCTAACAAACTAATAGCAGCTACAAGCTACAGCAAAGACTATACTGAGCAGCAGTCAGGGGTTAGGTGATATACTGCGCTCTTTCCTTTTTACACTTTGCTCCAATAAAGACACACCTTTAAGCAGGCAGCCCTGTTGTAATGGAAGTGCAAATCACCACCATGCATGTGTAACATGCTGAGACAAACAGTGCATCCCAAGTCCACACTTGTATTAAAAAGGCTTAATAGTGAGTGTCTAGCCTTACTAGAAATATATGTGCTGCTCAGTTGTGTTTTACAGTGGCTGTCTGCCCTGCAGTCTTGTGATGTAATGTAAAACATAATTTGCTTAGCATATTTTATGCCCATATGCAGTGTGTCCTACCCAGAGTTTCACACATGAATAAAGTCAGAATTGAACACCGGCAAGTGAAACAGTTTTGTGTCTGTTGTGTTTGTTTAGAGTTTGTCGCTGCTTGTCTGTTTGTGATGAGGCTTAAGTCTGTCTGTCCTTATCATTTCAGTGGTTGGGAGGAGATTACAGAGGAGAAACAATAGGTGGTTTTGTATGATTAGGCTTTAATTGGTGCAACAAAGAGCCTCTTTAGCACCGTGTGTAACATAGGAAAGACTGGCATAAAAGCCCACAGATAGCTGGCAGGAAAGAATGTGCTGTGTATATGAAAGGGTTAGTGAGCATGAGCCTCGTCCCTGCTCAGTTGATTGATTGTGTTCGCTGAAAGGAAAAAGGCGAGCAAGGCTGCCCAGAGCGAGGGGAGGATGGTGAATGTGATAAAGAACAGTGGGGGGAGACAGAGGATTCCTATGTGCTGCGAATGAGGTCATCTGGTTGGTTATGAGGAAGGTCACTGACCCCTCCCTCAGCCCCACATCCCACCCCTCTGTCTCTCTCTTCCTCCCACTCATCTAATGATACACAATGGCCTTTTGTGCTTAAATGGGCCAGACGCACACACTGGGTGATTTCTACCAGTCACACTGAGATATGCAGACAACTGCTGCCGGCAAAACAAGCCCGACACGTTGGAATGTATTTTTTACGTATGGCGTTTGTCACAAGGTTTAATATCTTGGCTGAATGTACTGTTCTCAAAACTGCTAAGTGATGTGGTTTATGCAAATCAAGACCCTCCCACCTATACTGCTGTTCTCACCATTGAGTGGTAGAAGTAGACACAAGTGAGAGCATGTTGATGAAAGTCTTTGGAATTTTTTTTAATGTATGCTTTTGATCTCTAAAATAGTAGGGTCGGTCAATGATTTTCGAATATTCGAATGGTCATAAACTGTTAAAAAAAACAAAAACCAATAGTTCATGTGACTATGATTTTGTCTAAAAAAATCAATCGATATTTTTAATTTGTTTTACCAGCATCTGGAAATAACACGATGACACAAAAATCCCGCAGTATTACATGCGTCAGTGGTCGTTTGTTCTTTCCAGGTGCCGGTAAAACGTGCTGCAAATCATAACAGCAGAGATCTGCAGAGATTTCTACAGCCATAAAAAAGTTTTGTGTGGAACTCCTTGGAGAAAATAAACAACAAATAGGCGCAGTGCAAACTTTGCCAGGTTAAGCTAATGTTAGCACGACCGAAGAAACTGTATCATGATAATGTTTGCTTTGCAGTTGTTTGACGTCAACGCCTACAACTGAGTCGTATGTGGCAGTCACCTGCCGTTATTTTAGCAGCTGGAAAACACAGAGTGCTGTTTGGCAGACTAAAGCAATGCAGGAGCGGCATAATGCTGAAAACCTGGCAAACTTTTGGTAAGAGAAACACTTAAACAGCCTCGCAGTTTGTGTGTTGGGCGGGGGAGGTCATGGGTGCAGCGGTTTTTGAATAATTGTCGAATAATGCCGAGCGACTATTGAAGAGCACTTTTACTTGATATGCCCATTATTATAAAAAAGCTGTTTTCAGTGAAAGCATCATGCAACAAATGGCTTTGTATTACAAAGTGACCTGGAGAATGTCAACATTCTGTCTTTGGGGTATATTGTGTGTGTGAATGGGTGACCATATCTGTCTCATTTCCACACTCCAGCAGGCTCTTAGTGGCCGTTTCAGTGCAGCGTTGAACTGAAACGTGTTTCCTTGTGTTGCTGTACAGAGTATAAAACATCGTACCCATCATTGTATTAAGCAGATGAGGAATACACGTGTTGTCGCTGTAATGCAAGCAATCAAAATGTGAGTTTGCTAACCTTTAAAAGAGTCCACGTCTGAAGCATTTATACTGGAATATTAGAAACCTCTAGGAAGCACCCAGTTTTTCTTGACTTAATTTTTGTTCTTTATGCTGTTGTTTTCTAATTTGTTCTTGCAACAGAGTCAGGCTGGCAAGGCGAGTCTCTCCTCTGAACTGGTAGGAATTATAAATACTAGCAGCACTGACAGCTGTGTGTTTGCCCTGTAGCCAGCCTTTTCTTTTCCTGGCTGAAAAGGCTTCATTACAGAAAAATGATTTGTTTATGTTTTTTTTTGTTTTGTTTTTTTTTAACTTACCAGACTGTTTTGTTGTTTGATTTACTTTTACCCACTTATTCACATTACTGATGATGATGATTATTTTAAAAAAGTCATTGGGTTAATATTTTGTGAAATCACCAATAGTCATCCTGACAATATTGTCTCATTATAGAGGTATTTGGTCAAAAATATTGTCATATTTACTCATTTTATCACCTTAGCTGCTCCCACCCCTTAGAATGCACAAGTCGTCAGTCACAATCTACATGATCAGTAATTATCGATATCGACCGATATGAAACTTCACTATCGTGATAGGTTTTTCAGCTGTATCGCCCAGGCCTACAAGAGTTCTCTGCAGTCACTCAAGCATAAATTACTGTCTTGCATTTTAAATGCAAGATTGATCCTTGATATTAATATTAATCCATCAACAAATCCGGCTTCATTTCTGAGATTCACTCTAAAACATCCGTAACTACACGACTCCCTGACCCCCACCGTGATCCTTATTACTTTAGCCAAACTCTCTACGCATCTCTGACTTGAGAAGTGACTGATATAGTCTAGTTGTTAATGGCACTTGGTTACATATCTCACACGTTGCAAATAGACTACAAATGTTCAGTGACATTGACAGTAACTTGCAGGTGTATGGAGACATTCCTGCTGCCATATTTGACAGGTCACACAGCCCCTGACTGAGGTTAAAAAAAAGTTGCACAGTTAAACTCTTTCTTGCTACCTCGTAGTTGTAGATGCTGCTCCAGTAAACTTCAGCCGTAACTCGCCCCGTCTCAGCTCAGTGTCATTACGTAGGAATGTCGCTCATAAAAAGACTTGCAACGTGTTTCTTTATTGTCGTCTCGGATTATATTACAGCTGCTTCTGTCTGGTGCATATATTTTCTTGCAGGACGTGCCAGGACAAGCTCACTGACATAAAGCGCAGTTATTTCAGAGATGTAGTGATTCGACTCAAAATGCCATATTTTGGATTGGATGTATGTTTGTCATTACCTGCATTGTAGGGGTGAATGAAATAGCTTCTTGTAAACATTGGTGGTCCTCTAGGGAAGGTTAAAGGCAGCTGGGGATGGATGGTGTGTAGCCACAGCAGGGGAGACAGGTGTGGGCATGAGAAAGGTGCCAAGGTGCCAGCTGTTGTTGACACCTTAAGGTGAAGAATAGTCTGCCAGGAGATGGACTTGTCCCTCTCTGTCCTCTCCAATCCTTTTCTCCCCTCTTGCGTTCCACCCTCATTCTGCTCTCTTAGAGAGTATTCGTCTGACATGAGTTTCGGGTGTTTGTGATGGGAGCTGTTCTTGCAGCTTTATTTTTATTGAGCGTCTGACACTTTCGATGAACCAGACCTTGGTTATATCTCCACTCCTCCTTCCTCATCACCATGTAAATAATCCTACTCTCCCTGTCTGCACCCCAGAGGCTCACATGCTTATACAATTTGCTTTCTCCCTCTTTCTTTTTTTCTTTCTGTCTTAAGCATACATGCATCCCTGTCAGCTGTATATTTTATGATGCATTCTATCGTTGTCAGAGTGTTTTCAAAGGAGAAAATCAGTATCTGCTCTCTCAAGTGGGAATGACTCATTTTTCCTGGCTTAGCCTCTTTACCTATTTATTTTAGCAGAGTGACTTCACAGTTCCTGTCAGGCTCTTTTTTCCCTCTGTCTTTGTGTTTTCTTCTCTCATCTCTGGTTCCTCCAGTTTTTTCTTCACCAGATCTTTCCTTACATTCGTTTTCTTTTTTTTTTTTGCGGCTTCCCTCTGTACTAGCATGTGATGTGCGGTAAAAATCCAGCCTTGGGGCTACATTGCTTCTTTCATATGAGGACCACTGGTGACATTAAAGGCCCGCTACGTGGTCCTGTCGGTTTGCATCAGCTCAGCTCTGTCTGTCTGCACTCAGGACCTTAGTATGTGTTTGGTTCTCCACTCTCCACTCCTAGGCTCAAAACGTTGAATGGTAGAGAACAACATGCCTGCACCCACTGGCTGTTTTTGTGCACACGTTCATGCATCTGCAGAATTTTAAGCCCTCACACCCAAGCAGTTTAAGGCAGATCAGTGTTTAAAGGCTTAAGCATGGTGGAAGCTTTGTTAATGACAGTTGAGTCAGTGTCTCTCATCATCTCCCTTTGTGACACTCTGACCCACTTATTACAGCCCCTCCAACTTGTTTGTTTTTTAAAAGCTTGAAATCGTACATTCAGCATGACTCGGCAGACGAAACAGATCAAACTTGTGATCTCCAGGACCAGACATCCAGACCAAACACACAGCCGAAGAGCAGATATGGTGATCTGTTACCAGAGGGGTGTAGGTAAGGGGGGGGTTTTCCTCTCCTTTTCTTTGTCAGTCTTCATATCTGGAACTGCATCAGACACCAAGAGAATTTTTCTGCGTCTCAAAACTGTGCCAGGCTTGTTTGTTCTTTATAGAGATCAGTATGTACCAATTTGAGTTACATTTACCTACACTCACAATCCATCCTTGGATACGTGGCCCAAAATGTTTGAAGCTCTGGCAGAAGACCAGACATTTCCGTTGAGACATTTAACACATTACTTGTATGTCTAATTTGCGTTTGACAAAAGTGGGGGTTTCAAGTAGTAAAACTCAGATCCTGGGAAACTGGCATGCTGAGCTGTGAAGACAATAAAGAGCCGACTCAAAGACACAACAACAGCTGTGATGAGAGCCTGTGTGTTTCACACCCTGGGACAGCGGATGAATTATCTTTTGGAGTTGAACTTAAGTTGGTAGCTACAAGCCCCAGCAGGCCCAGTGTCGGGGGACGAGACAAACACTGACACACTCATACGAAGGCTTTGTGATGTAACCTTTATGTCGTCCTGTGTTTAGAACTCATGTCCTTCCTGAGGTTTTGTCTGCATATGAAATTTACAAGTTCTCCTCGCCCAAATTCTGCAATGCATCCGCAAACTCATAATTATTTATTTTCCCAACATAAATTAAATTTATTCATCTTAGTTTTCTCTCTGTATGATTCCCCTGGTCATCCACACCCCACCTGCAGTGGCTCTCTGCCCCCTAGTGGGGCCCACCCAACAGTTTGAGAAAAACTGCAATAAATAAACCACTGACACTTGTAATTCAGCTGCAGAATCACTTCTGGGTTATGAGAGGTGAAGATAGCTAACATAGCAGAATACACACCAGGATGTGAACAGTCATAGTATTATTATTGAATGTGTACAAACTTTCATCTGAATGCGTCACTGGTGATGGGACTGATAAGTGTAGCCATCTTTGTTCAAAGTGTTTTAGAAAGAGAGTTAATTTAATGCTGTGAAAACTTACAGGCTTTAGTTTTTAGTGCAGTCAAACTTTTTCGTCTTCATACTGAGCAGTGTTGAAGTATGTTTTCCACCTCAATTATAGGTAGACTGCATTAGTTTTAACCACGTTTACTACTATGAACTGGAAACAAGCAAGTGTATACTGCAAAAGAAAGATAATTTTGAGTTTTCTTTATTATCTTTTGTTGTTGTTATAGTATAATAAAGCTAATTAAGATAAGAGTCATGAATGTAGACGTTATTGCAGGGCTGTTGTATTAATTGCATCTGCTTACTACAATGTTTTCTTTGTGATGTTTTAATTATTGTAAAATGTAAATGTTCTTTATTTATACAGCCCTTTACAACAACCCTTTCGGTGAACCAAAGTGCTTTACAATAGGTAATAAATAAAAAAGAATAAATAAGAACAGTTAAAAACAATAAAAGCAATAAAAGCAATAAAATAGAATAAAATAAAATAAAATAAAATAAAAGTGTCACCACGCTACTGGGTATTAAAAGCCATCCTAAATAAATAAGTTTTCAGTCTAGAT
>JAQFJA010000007.1:11607282-11625964 GCA_029874485.1 Naso brachycentron
TGCTAAACTAGATTGGATAAAGTATGGACACGGAGGGTACGCATTGTTCTAATGAAGGGCATCTTTTCCACATTCGGCAGCGTAAAATCGCCTTTATTAAATCGCACAGGGTAAAAATGAGGTCATGCTTTTTATTCCCTTTAAAGGACCAGGCTGTACTTGTCATTGAAGAGGACTCAGCTGCAGGAGTGAAACAAAAAGGGAGAACACATAAGCAAAGGGTTGTTTTGTCTGAAAACCTGATGATAAATGGATTTAAAGGCTTATTTATAGTAGTTTCTTTTTAATAAATTCATGTGATTAGAAGCTGTGGTGTCTGACACGGAAAAACCAGCTTTATTTGTGTAGCACCTTTTATACAAACATGCCAGCTAAGCTAAACTCACAGTGATGTAACACTTGGGCTTAAATGTTTCTCTAGTTGCTTAGAGAAGACTATTGTTTAGCAATAATATTTTAATTTGTTAATTGAAAGTTGTACCTTGTTTTGAAGATTTGTTCAGTTGTTCAAGAAACAAACTAGCTGGTTTTTGCAATAGCAGAACACATTTATAATTATACCTTACACCATTCAGTAAGTTGTGGGATCGATCAAGTGTGATTCACCATAGAGACAGTTGAGAGTATGGCTGTAGTCAATAAATTTCTTCGTGTCTGAATCCATCGGCAACATTTAGTGGTTGACTTGTTACCTGAGCAAATATGCTAATATTTGCTGTCGTGCAATGCCCTGTCAATGGCCGCTCCTACTCAGACCAACATGTTATGTTGTGGAAGAGGATAATGGCGAGGAAAGATTTCGCACTTGTTCCATTTTGCCCCTGATATTGCTCTTTTGCACCCTAGTTTTGTGAACTCTTCAACTCTTCATGAACTGGGAGCAGGGGAACATCGGCTAGATGAGAGAGACAGAGAAAGGGAGGGAGAGAGAGAGAGAGAGAGCTGGGTGGGAGAGCTTGATTGAGCTACTCTTTCAAGTGTGGATTTAGTCCACTGATCCTGCCCTAGTGCACAGACACACGCACACACAGGCATGGATACTCATGCCCAGAAAAATATTTCTACATGCATGCACGTGCACACGCACACTAATGCATATACACTCTGACTGGAATGCTCCGCTCATCCCTTGAGTCTTTGGTTAAGGCCCTCAAACGGAGCCGGCAGCAGAGCCCCACTGCACTTTAGGTAACCCTCACTCGAATACTTGAAGAGCTGTATGCATAAACTCAGGCTGGTCCATTCCACTTCACATTTCTGTTGCTAGATGAGGTGAAGAGGAATAATGATTGACCGGGACGCAGGTATTGCCCTGTGATTTATAGCAGACCCTGGCTAATTGCAAGAGAGACAGAAAATCTGTCTCATGCATATGCCATGCATGATGCAACAGTGACGCTGCCATCGCAAACAGGAATCAGTTCTCAGCTAACTAGACACCCGCTTGAATTCAAATCCATCTGAATTACCTCCGTATGTTATTAGTCATCTTCTGCTGAGTTGTTCTTCCCATTTCAAACAAAGCTTGGATGACTAACAGATTTTCTCCTGTTGTGTCATGAGACTTGGCCCAGCAACTGTAAGCACATAAGGTGCCACATAACCGTAAGACGTTGCATCAAGCAGGCGTTTGGCTTTGGAGCAGTTTTAGAATAATCCTCATTAAAAGGCCAAATATGTAACATGGTAAACACCTGTTACTGGGCAAATCAGCCCAGAATCTGTAGAGGCAGATAAACACTCTACAGCAATGCTTGTTTTCATGGGTTTAAACATTTTGAGCATGTTGTACTTTGGACTGTAGATTAACTTTTTCATTACCAATATTTACGCTGGATTTATAATAAATTATGATATTATTATTGTTATATAATTATGTTGCCTTGTTCTAAAATGATATACATGCATGTCGGGCATGTATTACATGAGTGGGGGACTAGTTGATTGGGGAAAACAGAAAAAGCATCTTTAATGTTTTAGTAGCCCTTAGAGTTTTGATGAGATCTGACAAGCTAGCACAGGCGTAACCCTAATTAAATTAAACTCTGCCATCCTCACCTGCCATGTCTGTTTGTTGCACAGTGTTTGGAAGTGTCCTTTGTATTTGGGTGTCATATGAAGGTGACAAACAGAAATGCGATCACTCAGAGTGCTTTTTTTGCACATTTAGCTCTAGCTCTGTTTCTGTATTTTTGTGTTTAGGCACATATGCTCGTTTTTGTGTAAATGACAAGTGCTCAAGTACATTTCTATGGATTAAACACATTTTCATTGGTGCCCCTCAGGTCACAGCCTTTTATTTAAGAGGCTATGGAAAAGTTTCAGACAGGCAGACATGGGACAAGGCCGTCTGAAACCAGACAAAGGCCTTGTCCTTAGATAACCCTGAGTGCTTACGCCTGAAGAAGCATTTTTCTATTAGATATTAAGAGGGCTAGAAGCATCTGTGTGTTTATACTTAGCTTTTAGGTACTTGATGAGTGCTGAATATTTCGCAAACATAGCTGGATGGAGTGTTTCTTTTTGGAGTCCTCAGATTTTTATCATGTTTTGCCCTGCAAACAGCGTTCAGAGTGGGCAGCAGCAGAAGATTCATATTTTGTTGTAGAAATAAAGCATATTTTTATGCTTTTGTGTTATTTTAGAGGTCTATTAACCCACTCAGCTTTTCTCTTTTTCAAACATTTGTTATTGACATAACGATTGTGTGTGATACAATTGTCAGGGTGCAATGGCTTTAACCTTAGCATTATGTTCATTTAAAGTGTTAGCCATCTTGACAATGAAGAATGAAATTTTGGTGTATCTAACTGCATGTTGCACTGTAAAATCCTTAACAGGCTTAATCCTGATATGTAAATGTAGAATCGTTACCTTGGAAACAGCCCCCCAGTGCAGCACCGCATGCTTTCTGACAGATCAAACTGTTACGCTCTCTAGTGATATGTACAGAATTTTTAGTTTGGTGAAAAATCTGTGGATTCTAGTCTAAGATTTGAAAAATGAGGTGCTTACAGACACAGTCTTGTACATGATAGAGCGAAAACTTAAGCAACACCACATTATTTAAGTTGTGTAAGACTGCCTGATATAGGAAGCTTGAGACAATGTTATCTACACTGCTTTACATTTGATTCAGTGCAGTGACAGCAGGCACACACTGCGGGCTACCTACAGCACATTATGAGAGGTATTAGGCCAGCCCTGAATCGTTTTACACAAAGACATACACACACTTACAGCACACCCTAGAAGCAGGAAAGGTTAGGTTTGAAAGGAGAGCAGCACACAGAGAAAGAAAGCGCTAGCTGGCACATGGGCACTTTGGCCCTCGAGAACCAATGCATGTCTCCCTGAATAAAACTGTCATTGTTGAGAACAAAGTGAGCAGCGGCCTGAGCAGATTTGCGGCCTCGAGCACTATTCTCTATTGCTACACGGTGGGAACCCAGTCCTGCTCTTGCACTCCATCTCCCTACTTGCCCTGTATCCTACTCATTCCCGTATTTTTTCGTTACTGTTTGTTTTTTGCTATTTTTGCACTTACAGTCCATAACTCCAGTCTGCATAACTGGAAGTATGAGATGGTTTAGTGCTCTGTTTTGCTTTTACACTTTGGCAGTAGGTACCAAACTAGCGCTCTCCATTGGTTTCCATGTTTGGCTCACCAGTCTCATTGTTGATCTTCTAGGCCGAGATAAGTTTCTCTTTTGGGCAAACCTGCTTGCCCCTTTCTTCGTTTTTATTCCTGTCTTCTGCTCCCCTGAGTCTCCTGTCACTCCTCATCTCTTTCTCCGTTTTCTCACCTCTCTCTCTCCCTCTGCTACGGACCACCTTTGAGGAAGAACATACAGTAGATGGTGTTTTTGTAAAAGCCAGACAGATGGACCTTAATGAACGCCAAGTTTGCCGTTCTGCGGGGTGTTGTGTCTGTACTCGCCAGTATGCATCCGGCTTGGCAGAGCGCTACAATGGCAGCGCCATCAGAACCACTCAGACAAGAAAGGCACGGAAAGAAGATGATGCAGAACAAGCATAGCTAGATTTAAACGGTGGAAGTCTGTTCTAGGAGGCAGTGTACGGACTTTGCAATCAATAAACACCTCTTTTTTGTTTTTCTTTCACTCTTTCTACCTCTCTCTCCTCCTCTCTCTCTGTCAGCAGTGTCTGACAAATGAGTACAAAACACCATCTGGCTGCATCCATCCATGTGTGCCTCTCCAATTAATGATGTTTATTCTCTGTTAGGCCTACCTATCACTACCATTCTCCTCTTATTTACTCTTAATCTACCCCTTCACAGACACACAAACAAACATTCACAAACTTCACATGCTTTACTCACATCTTGCGTCATGCATGGTATCCAGCCATATCCTTAGAAATGAAATTTCTCATTGAGACTGCTTGATTGGCTTGGCTGGTGCATGCCTGTGCTTGTACGTGATGCATTTTATCATAGTGCTTCTCTTGGTATAGCATGCAACAAATGTTGTCTCTAGCATAGACAGTTAGCATTTCAAGTCATTGCTTTTTGAGTGGCTCACAAGTTACGGTGTGAGAGAGATATTTGATAAAGGCTGTAATATCTGTTCTTGTCCTGCAAACTGTTTGTTTGTGTGCATGTATTTGTAATGGGTGGCAATAATAGCCATTCTCTCCCTATGGCAGTTAGCTCAAGTAGGCTTAAAGGCATTGCAGGTAGGTGAATAGCTGTAGTCAACCTGGCAGCCTGTCCGTCCCTACAGACTGTTATTACCTTCATCAGGCTAATGAAGGATCTGGATTGGATCATATTAACCTCATGATCTCCACCTCCCAGGACACCACAGTTACAACAGGCTGGACAGCACTGTTCACTGCTCTCATTATATACGTGTGTGTGTGTGTGTGTGTGTGTGTGTGTGTGAGAGAGTGAGAGAGTGAGAGAGAGAAAGAATGGTGAGCCCATCCCACCTGCACGTCGACGCAGCATCTCCCACATGAATGTTAATCATCTTTTTAATTGGCTTCCTTGACTCTGTGACCTCTACTTGAGACGGCAAGACTGCATCACTGTGCTCCTCCTCCAATACTGCTATGCTGTTTTCCGACTTCGCCATTGTTATGTGAGTGTTTGTCTATTGTAGTCTTTTGAGATCACTTTCACTCCTATACAGTAGAGATTGGAGCAGGCCTGGAGGCAGTTTGACCTTTTGTCTCTGAGCCATCTTCCCATCTTCCTTTTTCATCAATAGTCATCTTCAGATCCTCACACTCTTTTTATTCCTTATTTCTTCCTTGTTTGCCCTGCCAGTACATTAGAAACAGGAACTTCACAGTTACCATTTAAACTGTGGAACCAAAAGAGAAGAGAAAAGCTAACACTAAAACCATGTGATGTATAAATCACCTCTGATTAATGGTCTAGAGGTGATAAGTGGGTAATTGGAATTGACTAGTTAAACCGTTTTAGCACAGGAAAGAAATGTGGCTTTACCGACACTTGTGCCAATAAAAATTACTACCGCACGTCGTTTGATTGGTCAGTGTGCGAGGCTTGACCATGATTGACCATGTCAGGTGAAACTGTATTCACTCAAGCATGCACGTTGTCTTTTTAAAAAACATCTTGGTTCTACAAATAACTGCATAACAAGCTTAGGTCCGGCATCTACTCCTCAGCTGCACTCCAGACACCAGACAACAATAAAATGCTTTAATTCCTCTTGTTTGAATGTTGGCATTAACTTCAAACACCTGAAAGCAGGCTCAGGCAAGACCATGCCTGGCATCCCAGTATGGACTGGGGTAAGAAAAAATAATCACAAGCGACCAGTTACATTGCACAAAAGACTCACACACAAAAACACACAATTATTGGCAGAGGACTTTGGAAGCTATTTTTATCTGGGCATTACCTCTGAAAGAGGAAGAGAAGTCAAAAGTGTATTTACAAGCTGAGGAAAGTGCAAGAGGGGAAACTAGTCTCCTATTTTCTCCTGGTAATTTGTATTAGAGGAACAGTGTGGTTAAAATTTATTGAATGTTTCACTTCTTTTATTTCTTTTATTTGCATTTTTATTTCCTCCTTTTTCTAAACACCAAATATGTCAAAGATATCTCGCCTTTTTTTGTTAGTTTGTTTTTGTGTTATTCTCATGTAAACTACAGTTTCTGGCCGAGTAGACATGTGCACTCATTACCTTGTACTACTTTCTTCCCTCCCTTTCTCCCCTGCTTTTCTCTCTGTCCATCTTTTCCCACTCTGTGTTTCCACTAAGTGTGTGTCATTCATCTTTCCTCTATTTTGTGTGTATTTGCTCCCTCTCTTGCTGGCCAGTACTCTCTTTCTCTTTCTGAGGGATTGAGCAGACAAACCATTAACCACTCTCTTCCACCATCATATCTCTACTTGCCCGAAGGCCGCCACTTCCTGTTAACACCACACAGGTCACAAACCACGGAACAGGCTGTAGTTGTCTTTCCAATGATGCAACAGGCACGTCAAAGAGATTTTTATTATAGAACAATGTAAAGATGCTTTTTTAATGGATTGTATAGTTACTGTTACTTGTTTGGACTTCATTATAATTACTCCCAAGTTGAACGCATTCCGCCGGTCTAAGCTATTTATTGCTGTGCTGTGTACGCTAAGTTTTGAGCTTCTTTCCATGTGTGCCAAGTCCTTGTTGTCAGCTCAAATGCGACAGGAGGGACTCGATCTGGTCTTGGCCCAAGGGTTCCTCCCCTGCCATCCCTCCCCTCTGCACCTCGATCTGCCCATCCTTTCTCATCTCCAGCTCTATGGCTCTCCTGAGGGGAAGACAGGTGGTTCTAACCCTAAAGAAACAGTACCCCTGCCGGGAACAACCTGTCCAGGCCTGGCCATATTCCCTAGTTTTATCCCTCTCCTCTTTAATTTCCTGGCGTCACGACTGAAAGGCGAGCAGACTCCTATAGCTAATCTCAACCTTCACACTCTTCCTCTTATATGTAACTGAAAACACATACAGAAAAACAATCTACAGAATCGTGATCAGATAAGCTGCATAGCATTTAAATAGATGCTAATTATCATTCGATAGCTTCTAACAATTTAAGGAGTCCCAACAAAGAAACAGTTGATTGCAGTGGCTGTGTGATCATGAGAGTGATTGTGCTTAATTTAGATAATTAGAATTTCTTGTATGTGTGCATCGCCCCAGGAGCACACCTATAGTATGCTCATTAGTTGTTGTGGGGTTTGTGTCTCAGAAATGTGTGCCTGCAAGTACAGAGTGACATAAAAACAGCAAGAGACAGTGTGACTTTGAATTTTTACTCTGTTGCTGTTCCCTTCATCATCAGGAATCTGCTCACGGAGGCAGCAACAGGGATTGGTGAAAACTCTAAAGCAGGGAGAAGATTCAGATTGCAATAACATTTGTGCTGAATGACATCTTTCATCCCCCTTCCTCACCTTTTCTCACTTGTTTTATCCCTCTGTCATTCACCGTCTCACCGGTGTAAATAGGGTAGAGATAACCCAGTTCTTACCTGTTTCACTGATGTTAACATCTGGATAAGTAAATTTCTTAAAGAATAATAACTAAGCAAAAAAATTAAAATAAAAAAAAAAACAACTTGTAGTTACGGAGGCATGTCGGTAGAGTCAGTCTTTGCTGGCCAGTCCAAGCATATTAAAACAATTATCAGACCTGGGAGTAGTTTTAGACTCTAACTTTAGTTTTATTAGCCACTTTTACAAGGTCAAAGAAACTTCTTCTTTTTTTTTTTTTAAACTCAGAATGAAGTTCAAATGCAGATGCATGCTTTTATTACAAGCCTCTTAGATAATGGAAACTCTTCTTACTGGTCTGCCTAAAAAGTCAAAGGAACATTACAGATGATTCAAAACGCTGCAGCCAGGATTTTGACCAGTGTCATCACCCCTCTCCTCACGTCTCTGTACTGGCTACCTGTATCTTTTAGCACTTACTTTTGTATTTTTTTTCTTTAAATCTGATCCTGTTCTGTGAAGCTCATTGGGTTGCATCTTTGCATAAAAGATGCTTTACAAAACTTCCCACTGTTAAGTCCAGCAGGTCACATGGAAACAATTTACTACAGATAGATAAATTTGTGATCATTTAAATTCTTTGTAGACATTGATTCATCATTCATCAACATGACTCAAACAAATCAAAAATACAAAAGTGTCGAGTTGGATTAGCTGGCTCGTCTGAAGGAGGATGATGCCGGGTCTTTTATATCCTGGGATAGCTCCGTGTCCTCAGGTTTTGCAAACTTCTCATCCGTGGACCTGAACCAAACCTCAGCCTCATCACACCGCAATTAGAACTTTCTCTCTTACACTCTCTCTCTCGAGCTCTTCCTTTCCTCATTTCTCCTTGAAACATCATCCCTGTTGCTAATCCATCTCTTTCATTTTTCTCTCCAAAGGGAGTTAGTCCTGTTTCTTCTCTTGTCTCATTCATTTAAATTTTTAAGTTAGCTGACATCCCCTGTGAAAGGGCATTCTATGTACACAGGCCCTCTGCGCCACTAACAAAATTGTCTTGCCCACTTGTACTATCCTTCTAATTTCAGTTCACACACACACACACATGCACTTGAATCCCTAACCGCCCAGGCCTCTCACATCATTGTAAAATAACCTCCTTCCTAATCCACCTGGTTGCACTAGGCTCCTCCAGGGAGGTTTTCAAGAGTCCTAATACAGTACGCAGGAAGAGGAGGCGGGTAACAAGGCAAGCTGAGGAGCCTGGGCAGTTTTAATCTGCCCTGGTCCTCCAGTCGCAAGGAGAGGGACCCTGCAACCCCCTAACCAATCTCCCTGCCTCTCTTTGAAGGTCTCCTTAATCCCCTTACAGAGAGGCAACGAAATGCAGATGTGTGTGGATGTTTTTAAGTGTGCATGTGCCTGTGTGTGGATTGCAGGAGAGCTGCAGTTAGGACCCTTCTTCTGCAAAGGTCCACTGCTGATTGAGACTTGTGTGCATTGTGTCTCTGGCACTTTCACACACTTCACTTTATACGTTGTCCATCAGCAGTAGTTTGAGAACAACCCCAGGGACCTTACCATGGCTGAGCTTCAACATCTGCACAGTGGGAACTCTCTCTCTCTCCCTCCCTCTCTCACACACACACACACACACACACACACACACACACACACACACACACACACACACACAATGCTTTCATCTCTTCCTCTCTAGTGACTGTTTCTCTGTGTTTAGGCAGGAAAATAGGATTGTATAGAGCTCAGCGTTTAGAGAGCCCAAAGGCCGCCCATCAATTCAGCTCCTACATTCTGTGATGCCTCACTTTGCCAGCCGTCGCTCAAGTCATTTTAAACTTCTCTCTCTCAGTCCCACCAGCCAACTTGGACCGATGGCTTTGCCTCCTCCATTGTGTCTTGACTGTAAAAGCTTTCATTGCTTTGTTTCACTGTTCAGAGGAACATGAGACATTGCACAGTGAACTGCAGTGTACTGTAACAACTCAACAAATTTGCAGTCTATAATTGTACCTAAGCTGAGTACAGTTTGGAGGCAAAAGTGCCTTGAATTTGGAGTTACAGACAGAAACAACTATGGATGATAAAGAAATGAAGAAACATTTTAATTTTTTTGAACTTTTTACATTATCCTTGGGAAGATGAATATAGTTTTTGGGACAGGTTATGATCCGTAGTCTTAAAGCTGTCTCTTACACTGAGTAGCTTTCATATGGTGTAACATGGTGTTGCATTCGTGAAGCACAACAAAACTACAAAACTAGAAACCAAAACACTTTTCTTTCTTTCTTTTTTTTTCCCCTCAAAAAGCTCTGTACATATCCCAGATCCCAGTGTGTTGGGGTTTTTTCTTGGCAGCAAAGACACAACATCTGTAACACACTCGTACTAAGAAAACAAACTGTCCCTCTCTGCAACACATTGTAAGGGATTAACACAATACTGACTTGGCTCTGCAGGCTCGTCAGTGATCCAGATCATCTAAAGAATCACAGCAAATGCTGTCTTTGTAGTAACATGATGAAATATTTTTGCATTGTAGAGAAGATTCTGTTTCTTTTATATTAACTACACTTGCAGATCTGTCCCATAATCAGGCTTGCATGTTCACATTGTTGATGTGAGCAATTACAGTAAGTATGGAGGATGTTAAAAGGCTTGACGCCTGAATTAAGGCTTACACCTTTACAGAAACAATCAGAGCTTTGTCATATTGCATAGAGCCCGATAAGCCAAGGACACCCAAGGAAGCTAGTTAAAACATTGTGTTCCTTGACTGACTGAATTTTATAGGAAGATGCATCCAAAAGGTTCCAGGTTTGAATCCACACCTTGCTTGAGGCGCCTAGATCCCTGTTTTATGAGAAGGCTCCAGTGATCAGCACTGAGTCAGGATCTTTGAATGATGCAAATCCCCGAGCAGTATTTAAAGCTCCCAAATCATCCCTGGCCAAATCCCTTCAAGATATTCCCTGCTCGATTGGATGGCATTAAAGGATCGCAGCGACAGAACAATACACCGTCTGGCAGCCTGCTGGAATAAGGGATAAAAGGACGGGAGGAGAGGGGAAGTGGAAGGTGAAATCGAACAGTGGACGAATAAGTTACAGATAGTTGGTTAAAACTGGAAATTCAGGCTGGAAGGACAGGAAAGACAGGGAATTTCGTTATTGTGGGAACAGATGATGATGATGATGATGATGATGAGAGAGAGGGGACAGGAAAAACAGACAGCTGTTTGTTGGGCTGTACAACATTGTGGAGGGTGACTGATCCCTCCTGTTCTTAGCCCGTAGCATCATCTGTTTGTCAAAGCCACTGCTGGCCTGCATGCTTTAATAATGTATCTAAATCTTGTTGTTAAATCTGTATTTATATTTTCGAGGTTATTTATATGAACTTTAATCCGCTCTGAATGCTGTTATGTTACATAAAGTACCAGCCCCGTTTCTGAAGATAAACAAGATCACTCAGAATTTCCACATAGCCTTTTTCCATTTCACTATTGAAATGCTTTTGATGGGAGAGAAACACTGAATATTTTTTTTCCTTTCGGTTCTAGAGAGTGCCGTTAGCTGGTAGAAAAACATAATTTCTTTCCTTCTCTCTTTTTTATTCTCCTTTCTCCTGTCAGTGGCGCTGAGTTTGTGTATGAGTGTGGCAGTTGATATTGATGGGGCAAGCACAGAGCACCAAGGCTGCCCACTTCACTGTCCTCCAGCACAATAAACGGCTGTTATAAGCCCCATAGATCCAGGTGCCAGTGCCAATGCCAGAGCCAATGCCGTTGCTAGCATTACACCAGAACGGAGGCAGCGCTTCTACACTGAGGCCTTTGCACTTATGAGCCTTGTTATGATGCAGAAAGTGAAGTATTAACGGAGGAGTTAGTTCCTGACTCTGTAATGTGCCACAACTGTACCTCAGTAAGCTGTGTGATTGACAGTAATGGGGCGGAGCGGCCATGATGTGTTTGTAATAATCTGACTGGAGTCAGGTTCACTTCTATGCTAATGAGCTAGCAGTGTGTTGGTGGTTTAGCATGACTAATGGCGCACATCGCCAACAGAGCTGTCTGGGAGCGAGGAGGGGAGCAAAGGAGTAAAGGAGAAATAAAGAGGCTTTACAGGAGTGTTGTGAAGGTATGAGACAGTTGGAGGGGAGAGTTGCAGGAGATTGCGTTGTTAGTCTTTGGGGAGAAGGAAAATACAGTTGAGGCCTGATTCCCTTGGCAGAGATGTTCACAAAAGCCGAGGAGCAAGGCAGAGGAAGGAAAAATTGCCTTTGAAAGTGCAGCAGTGAATTTGAGAAAGGACACGCAGCACTTACTACAGCACTCGCTTTTAAAGAGGTTTTTTATTAATGAGAAAAGGAAAAAGGTTATGTTTGTTTGTGTAGCAGGTTTGCTTTTTTCCCTGTGTGGCTGATTGATACATCTTGTGACATTGAAAAGTAAATAGGGCTTTTATGTGTTCTCTGTGTGTGTGTATATGTTTTTTTTCTTTAAATCTCGGCTGGAATATTTATTTGATTTATTGTCTTGTCCGTGAAAACATTGCAGTCAGGTTTGCTGTGCACATATTTTCATTTCTTGCCCCAGTCCAGCTTCCAAGTTTGCTTTTGTCGGCTTGAATTGATTAAACTTTCTCGTCACTTATTTATTTAGTGTGCTGATGTTTTGAAGCTTGCTACAAGTGCTCATTCCTTCCTCTTCTCTAACCGTCCGCTTTCCGGAGAGTGTGGAATTGTTGATAAGTTGTCTTGGCAGCGTGGCGAGAGTAATCATTTTCCTCCAGATGTTAGAGTTTGGGAAGGAACCAAAAGGGAGGTGAGAGAAGGAGGAGAACAGGAGAAAAAACAGATGCCGCCACTACCAGCTCCACTCCTCTACATGAAGTTATCTACTCCTCCCTCCCCGAGGCATCCAATACCACCCCCACCACTTCACTGCTGGATTTCCCCCCTCCCTGCTCATTCTCGGTTCTACACATTCTGCCTCTGTCTGTATCCCGGGAGGCAGCCAGGGCAGGCTGTGTTTACTGCTGAGGTAATTGGAGTAGTTTGGAGAGAGCCTGACCCTGGACCTGCTAAGGCCTAAGATATGTGTGTGTGTGTATGTGTGTGTACGCATACGCCTGTTTGTGATGACTGGCAGTGAGGCCAGGAAAGGAAAGCAGGCCTTAGCCAGTGTCAGCCCACAAGGGAGCAGACAAATTGGTTTTCACTACGCTGTCTGTCTTTTCTTGTCTTATATTCTGCAGCTTTCCCTTTCTTCTTTCTGTATATCTCTCCATCTCTCTACCAACTCAAAGACAATCATTCACGCTTTCTCTTGTACTTGCTCTGCAGCGCTTTTTCTCCTCCTGGTACTCTTTGTTCCACCTCTCTTTTTATCTCCCTCTTTCTCTTCCTCTCTCTTCGTCTCATCATTTCATCTCTCCGAGCTGAGCTGTTAGCTGAGCTGAGCCGCATAGACGGTGACTCTTGCCAGATATGAACAAAAACTCCCCCTCAGTTGCAGCCAGAGACGTGAGCAAATTCATCCATCCTAATCAAGGCGGCTGTTGTTTCTCTGTGGGTGAGATGGATGGGAAAGGCCCTGGAGGCCGAGTGTCAGGGGGGAGAGTGAGGGTGCTGCCCTATAAACACTCTGAGACATCCGCTCATCTGTTGCTTGTTTCCACATGCATGTACAGTATACAGCACTGAACATAAGCCCTCTTGTCTGCAACAATTGGTATTAGCTGCTGTTTGTATTGATCAATATATAAACACAAGCTTTGATCAGGAGAAGGGCACAAAAGAGCGAAGCGTGACAGTGATTTAGCATGCATGTAGTGACCTCATCGCAGGGTTGACAGGTAGTGGCAGTGGGACACGGCTCACCTACTTTTAGCTCATCGCACTTGCGTCTCCTCCCGCCTCTTTTTTCCCTCCCCCTCCCTCATCCTCATCCCTCTGTCTTGCTCCTCCCTGATAGCTTTTACCGCTCTGCTGATTTCACAAATAGGCCTCATTGATTGAATCTGATTCTTGTGGATAGAGCAGCTTTATTGAGTGGCTTTTTTTCGGTGATGGACAGGAGTGTGTGCGGCTGTGTGTTTGTTTGTTACGTGCATGCATGAGTGCACGTCAGGGATGATAAAGGAAAACTTCCTTTTCTCATCCCGTGCGCTGTATTAATCCAGCAGCTATTCCTCTCTCGGGAATTCCAGCAGCCAGATCATTACAGACGCGCACATGCAGCATGCTTACACACACACACACACCGCCCCAGCGTTGGCTGCATCTGAGTGAATGTTTATTATGGGTGGTGCATGCTGTCTGAGGAGTCTGTTAATTGTGGAGACACCTTGAGCAAGGCAACAGTAAATTGCTCTCCCTGGCGCTGTTGATCAAACATTCATCTAAGCCACGTTTCTGCAGTAGGAAGCGGGCCCAGCACACCCAGGGCTGCATGATTCAAGTCAATCCTGCTCCTCTCCAGCGGCATCACCATTATCTTGTCCTAATCTCGCAGCTCCTGTCTGCAGCCATTTTGGATCTGTGGTCCTGCTTGTTGTGTGGCTCAAATCACAGCGTTAACGCTGCCATCACTTCCCAAACATTCACATTACATTCGACAAAGGCAGAGGAAAAATAATGAAATGTTGCAGTAGGGGATTTGTATTTTTATGAGGAAAAATTAGCTTGTTTCAGATGTGAAACAAAAATGATCTGTCGGGGTTTGGAGGCTTTAGCTAACAAACTGTGTTAGTGTGAAGATGGAGCTATTTCAGCAGCACTCCGCTGGGGATACACACATTTCACACACAGCAGCGCACACCTCATCCTCTCAGCAGCATCTGTGCTCTTTCCCTCTTGCTGTCCTCTATTTTGTGTCTCTCCTCTCAACAGGCAGTGTGCCACCTATGTGGAGTTGGATGGATGGTGGCACCCTCTTGCCCTGCGCCCATTTAACCCCCATAACAATGCAGATCCATCATCATCCAACACACAAACACTCATATCCCAGCATGTATCTGTACTGAGCTGCTGCCTGCTGCTGAGATACCCCCTTCTCGTACTCCCACTCATACCTACAGTGTCATCTTGTTAGAGACCAACTCACCTTTGACAGCAACTCATATGTGCTGATTATTTTTGTCTGAATTTTAAAAGTTTAGTCTTGTCATGGAGTAAGTATAACCGCAAAGGTATTTGTGGTTCTCCGTTTGCATTCATACTGTTGGGATACACCTCACCACCTGCACGTCATTTAAAAGGAAAGACTAAGGAGCAATCTTAACTACTGTTGGGTGGGTAGTTTTAAGGGCAACAACAGAATTGCTTGATACCATTGAGTGAATAGGTTTAAAATAGGGCCCCGCCAATATATTGGTTTTCCAATATTATCTGCCAATATTAGCCCATTGCAGATATATAGGTATCAGTGTATATATTCCCCTGATAAGTGCCAATATTAAAACAGTTTTTAAGGCTGGAAAAAATGCTTGGACTAGTAATTTAAAAATGGTGTAATCACATAGTTTGTCCAGCAGAGGGCGGTCCATTACGTAATTGGGATTAAGTGAAGTGTTAACTGTTCAGTGCACTGATGTTCGGAATAAAGTTTGTTAGATATCCTGCCCTCATTACATATCTTTGTCACATGTATTTGATAACCACATTCAAAATATTATATATACAATATCGGCCGATGTAGCGAATATTGGAATTTCCTTACTCTTTAATATCGTTATTGGCACCAAAATCACATATTGGTTGGGCTCTAGTTTAAAAGAGCTCTGCATACAGTGACAATTAGTCAGAGACAAACTTTCAATTAATCTTAATGTTGTCACAAACTTAAAGTTTCATGATATTCGTCTAGAAAAATAAGTATTTAATATTTTGTCTGTTATTGTTTTTCTTTCCTCAATTCTCTGTTTTTTTCTTCTTGGCCTCTAAGAACTGCTGACTGTTTTGGGGAGACCTGCACACACACAAAAAAAGATAACAGACAGAAAACAGTTGTTTTGATACATGATAGTCTTTAGCAAAGTATAGCAGACTTTCTTTTTGCTTTTTTGGACAAGGTTGTAAAGGTCATGGTCTGATTTAATTTGTGATGTACATAGCTAAAGAGAAACAGAAGAGAATTAAACATAATGAGAAGCTGATAATGTTTACTTTGCACTATATGTTATTGCAAAGCATTGGAAAATAACAATATTATATCAATAGTTGCTATGAGACTGGATATCATCTAAGATTCGGTGTACTAGACATGGGATTCCCCCCACCACCCCGGTTTTAAAGGTTACATTTCATAGAAGTTATGTGATTTTTACATGACTGTAAATTAGTTATCATATGTACATTATTGGAAATTATTTGTTTAAAATGTCTGATGTTTTATATTAAGTATTTTGTGGAAAATTCCAATAGTCATGTCGGCAACATATCATAATATCAGCCTTAAAATATTGGGTCAAAATAATTCTGACATTTGATTCAAACTAAATTGCCCAGCCTCATGTTATCGGTAGCTATTACAGGCCTTGTTCATTCATGTGCACAAATGTTTACATGGAAAAAGCAACATCTAATTAGTAGTGATTTTCTGTTTGTTTGTGTGTGTGTGTGTGTGTGTGTGGTGGGGAGGCTCTTTCCCATATTAGCCATGCTATCCACTGAACTGGGCCATGTTCAGTTAGCCTAGTCTGATCATCATAGTTATCACTGTTAACCATGTTAACCAGACTCGTGGCCTGTAGTTTATCTCGCAGGCTGTTAGCAAGGGAACAAACTAGGTCGTGGCTGCTATTTAAGTGCCACTTACTCGTGTGTGTTTGGTTGTATGTATGTTTAAGAAAAAATATGTTTAATTAATAACAATGCACCTTTTTTACAACTGTTTGTTATGTAAATTTGAATATCTACATCTTGGGGTTTGATTGGATTAAAAAATGCCAGTGTTACAGTTGGGATAATGAAAACTTTGCATTGCTAGTTATTGTTTGCATGGCTAGCCTTTTGTCTGTGCTACTAAAGTGTGGTAGCCTAGAAAAATTTCGGTGTCATATTTGTGCTTCAAGATTTCCCCATTAAAGGAAAAGAGAGACAGAGCACAGTGGAGGTAGTGAAGGAGAGAACTCAGTAGAGAGAATTTCCCTGCTTCGTTAATTGGCAGCTCTGTGTTACACTAAACATTGCACAGGCACACACACACACACACACAGTTGAATACAGTGACTTCTCTGAAGCCACTGCCTTATATTTAGTCAAGGAAGACCAGCCTCTGTCACTTCTTCTCTTGCTTAACCTCGCTCTTTCTCTCCCTCTCTCTGTGGCTGTGTTGAAGAGGAGTCTCCGGGGAGGGCTTAACTCTGAGCCCTCGTTCTTTTTTCCATTCTTTCACTCTTCCCATCCACGTCTTTCTCTCCTTATCGTCCTCTGAATAGAGCGTCAGGCTGTTGTTAAACAGACTGTGCGGATGATAGAAAAGAGAAACGTCGGAAGGTTCAGAACTGGCATTCCTGCTTTTTTCGCCTTGACCACTAACAGGATGGTTTGCCTTTCTCTGTGTGCACGTGACGCGTTTACATGCAGATTCAGAATGTATGTGCATGAGCCCCTTTCATTTATTGACATGATGTGTGAACGGGCATCACAGTTTTCCCTTTAAGCAACAAAACGCATGAAATCAATAGTTCATTTAAGGTGGATTTGAGGTCAGCAAGGCTTCTCATGCCTGTGTTTTGCACCCTTCAGTTTGGAGAGTAACTCACTTAAGAACCTGCTTAAATTATGATGTAGAACCTGGAAAATCACAGGAGCTTTTGCGTTGTCATGGTTATTGAATGTTCGGTAGCTTCAGGGGAAATGGAGTTTTTCGGGAGGGGGTGGAAGTGGAGGGAGGGGGATGCCGAAAGGAATGGAGGGAAGAAAATGGATGGGTGTGAGTGGGAGGAGGGGTGCTATCTTAATTGCTTTCCGTGAATAATTTCAGTCCTCTAATTTGGCGATAATGACAGTGGCTGCGGCTTTTGTATTTATTTATCCAAACATTAATTGACAGGACTGACATTAGCCAGGGCGGTTATTGCGCATTTGATTGCGCACAAGGGAGCAAAGAAAATTACAGTAATTATCATTCTGATATGGATTATGAATATGCATTCCCACACTTAATGTCTCTGTCAGCATTTTAGTAACAACAAGGCACTCTGCCATGACAACAGCACTTTAGCTTATCTCCATCTCTGTTTCCCTTAACCTAACCCAGCCGATGCTTGTGAGGAACAAATGACATATAGTGTCTAAATGATTTAGCACCCACTGTAGCTTTTTAGCAACACTCAGGCACGTTGTTAGGCGAAATGGTCGTCTTGCGGATTGTTCCAGTCAGCCTATAAATGGGTCTCAGCTTGTGTTGAATTAGTGTTTGGTGTCTTATTATGAATGGACATTAAAGTTTCTGTTTTTCACAGGCGGAGGGCGAAGACAATTTGAAGAAGATGCAGCTGATGGAGCTAGCAATTCTCAATGGGACATACAGAGACAACAACATCAAAACTCGTAAGTGAGCTGCTATCACACACACTCACACACACACACACACACACAAACACACACACACACATTCCCATACACACACACATATCCACAATTTACACAGTCCATCTATTTTGCACCATACATAACTAATCTTTTCACTGCATAGACCATACTTAGTTATAGTAAAACATCTTTTTTTCTGTATTTCTCATTAACTAATACTTTACTTCATTAAAATGATGTGTAGTCAGATCTCCTGTGTGCATACCATAATATTATCTCTGACCAATCGCAGACCTCTCTTTCGTAAACTCTCCAAACAATTCTTGTTTACCTACCTAACCATGAGTAGGACCATTTCCTTTCTGTTCTACTCTGTTATTTCTTTCCTCTTCATCCATTCCTCTATCCATCCCCCACCCCCACTGCAACCAGATGCAATCAGTCTGTGTCACTTGCTCTTGGCGGACTCTTGTTGTATTCCACTTGCTCAACTCTGCATTGCATGTCAGTCACTAGCTCGCACATGGACACTGTTTGCTCCTTAAGCACCAAATGCTATTTGAAGAAGCATAATGACTAGTAGGATTTAGATATAATTAATCATACTTTGCCCAAACATTTGGCTTACAGGCC
>JAQFJA010000007.1:11630376-11645202 GCA_029874485.1 Naso brachycentron
CTTACCACTAATCACACTGTTTGTAACTTGCACTCCAACTTGACAGACACTAAAACACTAGATTTTTGTTTTTCTTATTGTGTTTGTCTGTTCAAACTCTCTTTGCTTCTGTTTTTTGGTTTTGGGGGCAATGTGCGCTTAAATTAAACCACCAAGCTACCTGATTTGGGGTGGGGGCTTTAGTAGTCGAATCATGATGTGACATCGTCATGATTATAATGAGATTAGTTGGGTTCATCTCACACTGACGGGGGATTTAGTAGAAGGAGGGTGGGGGCGACATAAGAGATTGCATTCATTTTATTGTTAAAATGATGTCATTCCAGTCTCTTCTTGCTGACACTAATATCCTTTCTATCTTTTTTTTCTGTTTGTTTTGTTTTTGTTTCTAACCACCTAGCCGCCACCGGCAACTAACACATGACCTTCTGACCTCTGAACTCTTCACCCAATGACGAGCCGCCCCAAGCCTGCCTGCTGATCAGTTAACTGGTAATTGCCTTTTGCTAGCCTCTCGGACGCAAGTGAGAGAGAGAGAGGCGCCTGCCCGTACAGTTACCCTAACACGTTCTGACGAAAAAAAAAAGAAAAAAACAAATAGAAACCAACGTAGAATCTTCACAGAAACACAACAAAAACCCAACAAAAGTTGTGTAATATTCATTTTTTTCCCTCTGTTCATTGAGTTCAATTCCCATTCTTTCTCTTTCTTTTTCTTCATAAATCATACACTGGGTGGATGTGTTTGTGGTATTACTCATAAAATCTGCACTGAATTATATAGCAATAAAGACCCCCACCCCAACCTGCCCACCCACCCTACTGTAATCGCTCTAATTTGGTGACCTCACTTGTATGAGTCCAAGTTGAATATCTGTTTGACGCAAACCATTTGGTTTCAGAGTAATGACATACACCCCCCCATCCCACCCCACCCCCAAAACAAGAGCCCCTACCTGCTCCCACCTTGTTCCAACACCCACCTGTTGGGAGAGAAAAAGAAATAGAAGGAAAGAGAACACACACTCACATTAACTTGTTTAATTTCTGTCATTTTTCACATGTAGTGCAGTTGTTGAGCTCTAAGATGTAATTATGAGCTGACACATTCTGGGTGTGCACTTCCAAACAGCTTTCTGTCTGTTTTTTTTTTTTAAAGCATGGCTGAAATGATTGCAAAAGGAGCTTTTTATGATTTATGTGTTTTTATTTTTTTTTCTTTCCCTTGTTTTTTGTTTGTTTGTTTGTTTGTTTTTTTTTTTGCTTATACTTCTGAGTCATTTTCTCCACTAGATTTTTTTTTTGGTTTCTGTTGTTCATATTGTGACTAATTTAGCTTTGCTAAAATGAACTAGCAAAAACAAGGCAGGTGGTTATCTCTGAAAATTAAACACAATCTGAAGTTTGAAGCAGGCTGCAGGAAGTAGGAAACGATGAAGGGCAAGATTGGAAGGTCACTGTTTGGGATGATGCGTTTCTGTCTGTGTGTGCGTGTGTGTGTGCGTGTGTGTGTTTTTAATTAATACTACAATGAAAGTAGGGTGTGCTGAGGCTTCGGGGACATTGGAACAGTGCTTATTAGCTACTGACCATTGCTTTGCCCCATCCACACTACATCCATTATACAGTGCCTGATGTATTTAGAAGAAATATCTCGATGAGTTAGCTGAGCTGTGATCAAAAAGAGAAAAAAAAAAAAAAAAAGAGGATTAAGTGTGCATATTTAGCCAAAGGGTTTTCCATTGAACTATATATCTGCAATTATGCATCTGTCTCATAGAGGGCTCTCTTTATGATTTTAGAGTTTGGAAAGGTGTGAATTTTGTGGTGCCTGCCTTCAGCTAGAACAGCCAGTCAGTCAGTTAGATGAATTTTCACCCATTAATACTTTATTTTTGGAGGATTTTCTGGAGGAGATGAAACAGACAATTAACACTAAATCAACATGCTCCTCATTTACAGTACATTGCTAGGGGGAAAGATATTCTGAGGTTCTGTACATAAAATGCGTTTGTCATGACACCCAGCTTCCATATTGAGTTCTTTCATCACACACATTGCCAAAAGAGTGTTTATTTGCTTATTTTCCATTCATGCATCTTAACATTTGGACAATTTTTTTAAGTATGTTTTTTTTTTAATTTTTGACCCCCTTGTTCATTTTTAGTCAGGACATCAGGTGGGCGTAATCTGAGCCTTCCTCACAAATTAGAAAAGTGAAAAGTTGTTTTTGTTTTGTTTTGGTGAGGAAACATTTTGTTTTTGAACATGTGACATATGACAATGACCCTCCCAAAGCGCATCCAAAATGTGTCACACCTCCCTGTGATCGTAGTCTAGCTCCTGAGCCCACAATCTTTTGTTCAACTCTCTCAAGAAAAAATAGGATGTGAAAGCCATGCCTGCCTGTTCAAATTGCTTTATACATACGTCTTATATATATAAATATATATATATATATATAAATATATAAAAATGTAGATATCTGTCATTGCATATACAAATACAGAAGAGAACAAAACATAGATAATTTTACAGGGTGCTGGAGAAGAGAAAAAAATCGAAAAATCTATTTTTGGCAATTTTAGCTTTTGATACTTTACTTGCAGTTACAAAATCAGAAAAAAATAAAATAAAAAAAAAAGTTTAGACAGAAGCGGGAGAACAGAAAACTGCGTGGGTGAGGAAAAAGTGCTGTTACCTTGGGTTTGATTGGAAAGGAAGACGAAGACCAAAACAGTCACAACCCTTGAAAAGCGAGCGAGGATCAGAAGCGAGACAGATGCCTAGAGAGTTTTAAAAAAGATCAAATTAAAGTGCCTTATCAACAGTGGTTTCTGTTTCCTGAGTATTCCAGTTATGTTCAATAATATCCAGCACCCACAGAGATGGCGCAGAGAGGAATGGCTAGTGTTACACGCTCTGAATAGTTGAGCAGGGTAACTCCCACCGTATCGTGGTGTTACCGAAGTTATTCTATGCAAAAAGAATAGCAGTCGTTTTGACCAGCTAAAATATGTGCCATGGTTTTGTCTTCCTGAAATTAATTTTATGTTTTATTTTCTTTTTCCTTGACTTGATGGCCCTTTACTCTGCTGTATGTGCAGGTTTTGTTCTCTTTTTATTTTAGATTTTACTGATCATAAATTAAATATTGTCTTGATTTTATTTTTTTTTTTTTTTTTTTTTTTGGTGACTGTGATTAACTTCTTCGAACAAATCAAACTGCCAATAGCAACGCAGTAGTCTGCCAGAACATGTTTTGATCATGAGCTGAGAAAAATACATAACATTCAAGGGAACAGATATAAAAGAGGAGGGGTCGTCTCTCTCCCCCCCCTCCCCCCGTTGGCGTTAAGCCTGCTTGTTTCAACAGCTGCAAACTGAAAGCATCCAGTCCAAATCTCTCGATGTCGATTTGATAGCAAACTAAATACAATCATGAGATTTTTTTTAAGGACAAATGAAATGCTGGATAATGAAACAAGCAAGTCTATTTCACAGCCAAATAGTTTTCAGTTATTGAAACAACTAACAGTTTGTTGTTAGAAGGTGAAATCAACTCATAATATTAAATTAGATTAGATCTTAATATTACCCTGGGCAGTTAGTTTTTCTATTCATAGCTCTTTCATCATGCTGTTACACCGAAAGGTCAATGAATTTTTCTTTCTCAGTGTTATTATTTGAAATTGAAATGCAATATTAAAGTGGAGCAAGAGATGGCTATTCAGCATTTGACAGTATTAAGAAAAAAAATTCCCTCTGCAATGTTACAACTTGCTGTGTCATTGTGAAAGGCTGGATAAAGTCCATCAGGTGAAAGGTTAACTCTATACCTATCGTATTCTCTCTGGCCTGCCTACTACATGTATGATAATGTAATTAACAGCCATTGTTACAGGTTTATAATGTATTTTTCTAATCTCATTTTATATGTATAATAATCATGTTTCTGAGTGCTTTGTTTGTTTGTTTTTTTATGAAACTCACTGCAATCCCCCCTCCCCTCAAAACAGCCCTCTCTTCCTCCCCCCCTTTTACATCTTGAAAACTGTCTCTTGTGGGGAGTGTTGCCTTTTTCCCTGTTATATTTTGTTTTGTTTTCTTGCCAATTCCCAGCTTGTTTAACTCATTAGCTACTTTATTAGTTTTCTTGTCATAAGTATTTTTACATGCTTGCATTTAGTTTTCATGGTGTATGCTGTTATTTTTCTTATTAACCTCTTGGCATTTATTTTAATAAAACATTCTTAGTAAGAATTTTACTAACTTGCTGATATTTTTGTCTTGTGTTTTTAACCAGTTTCATGAATGTATTACCTTGGTCTGGTTCACGGACTAACACGATTAAAACTGGTGTCTGGCCACCACTTACACTGACTGACTGAAACGCACACTACATAAAAACACACACACACCCTAGCAGACTGTGCACATATGCTCTACATGCAATCACTCGGCACACACACGCACACACAACCTAACTGGAAACTGCACGAGTTGATAAGCGCCCCCTCCCCCTCCCCTCACTCCCGCTCACGCACTCTCACCTCTGTGCTGGAGAAAATCTGCTGACACTGTTCATACTTGCCCTCCCCGCTCAGTTCCAACGCCGCTGCTGTGTCTCGTCGCCTCTGTTAGAGACAACTCTCTTGTTAGTTGTCCTGTCCTTCAATGTCACTGACCCCTGTGAGACGACAGGAAGTGTCGGGGGATGGGTGTGTAAGCTGCACGTTACTTAAAGGTCACTGGTTAACTTCTGGGTGAGCTGTTTCCTCTTTTAACAAAGTGCACTCTTGATTTAAAAGGGTGATTTGTCCGCACGCTGTGGTTTTAAAACCTAAATCGCTGAAGAGAAAGCTCCACTTTCCTCTTTGTCTAACCATTAGTTAGTGCCAGATAATGTGTGCAAAAACATTGCATATTAGTCATCTCAAAAAGGATTAATTTTACTGTGAATTATGCAGAACAGGGCATCTCATCTCTACATGTAGTGAGTTATTTACAACACACTCTGGGCAGATTTTTGGATGACAGTTGTGTGGTAGTTTAAAGCTGTCCCTAGTCTTTTTTTCCTCCATTGCTTCCATGGCTTGTTATGCCTGGATAGCAGTATTACAGTTATCACCAGCTGTTGTCTGTTTGGTGAACACTTCTCCCCATTTGGCTTATTGATATAAAAGCTAATACTGGGCCATTTGGGAGCATCTGTAATGCTTAGACACACACCAGTACACCGTGCCAATATGAAGTACTTCGGGATCAAAACAACCTTACTATTCCTTTTAGTGTAAAATGCTGATACAGCTTTCAGCTAGCTAGTATTTTTTTGTTTTTGTTTTGTTTGTTTTTCTTGGGCTGAAACACTGCCAGTGTGTGTTGTTCATTCTACTGTGTCAGTGCACTCGTCCCTGGGTTCATTCAGCTCTCTTCTCTCACTGTTCGGCTTTTCTTCCTCCTCCACTAATTCAAGGTATTGACACTGACACACAGGCAAAAAGATTAACTCGATTAATCCTGATGATTACTTTAACCCACTGAGTGATGCCTCCAGATTTTTTTTTTCTCTTTTTATTTTTTCTCTCCTTTTCAAAACTGCACAACAAAAGCCACTTGGCCTTCAGTGTTGCAAATTCTCATCACCCCTCTGCAAGAGAAGAACACAGATTAAATGTCTAACATCCAACTTAACATTTCTTTCCTTTAAAGAATTAACATTTTGTCTCTGATCTCAAAACGGGTGTTTTTGCCTAAAACACCCGCTCGTGCACCAGCAACTAGAGACAGATTGGATTACTGGCAACCAGCTCAAATTGTTTTCCCTCCTTCTATGTATTTGGTGCTGTAAGCCATAAGCTTTTTTATTTATTAATGTAGGATTGGCCTTTTACGGTTTTTAATTGGCTCTTTTGTACCGTAATAAGCAACTTGAGCTAAAATCCGTCCATTAACAATTGATGTATTCGTGCCGTCACGGGCCTCTTCTTTTTTTATGGCGGGAGGTTTTCAGTGGCTCACCTCAACCGCAAAGCTCATGAAAAAGACATTAAGTGGCAAGTTATTTTCTAAAGCACAATATAAAACCAACACTGCCTAAAAATTGCATCAATGAGCTAAAAAAGTGCCTTTTTTCCTCAGAGTGGGGTATTATATATTTTTGTACTCACACTTAAAGTGCCAATTTTATCTCCCTTTATCTCGCCAAAAACTTTTTTGTTGAGCACAAAAAAAATGCTAAATGCCCACGCTTATTTTTGTACATACTCCTTAAAATGAAACAGGAAAGGCTTGACCAAAACTTGGGAATTTGGTCACACACGCTTCCCGCCATTAAACTTTGGTTTAATGGCTCCTGTTTTGAATTTGGTCAACTGAGAACTTTTGATTGGACCACAGTATGCAGCGCGTTTGCATACTGCTGCCATCTCTGGCCGAGTTCTTAGTGCCTTTCCAAATCTGTCGCAGGGCATTCAGTGTATTTATCTACTAACTGCCTTTTCACCTGCAAATCTTTTTATTTTTTCTTCTGTTCTGTTTAACAAACATTCCTTCAATGAGTTAAACGGCAGGTTAACCAATCAGTATTGTCTCAGCGATGTAGCACTCAGGTGGTTAAAGGGCAAATGCTACCAAAACACAGAATGAGAAAATTTAGCCCCACTGGATTTTTTTCTTCTTTATTTTTTCAACTGTGATAAAAGTATACTACATTTTTTTCCTCAAATTATACTAGTATGGTATATACTGTAAGTTCCTCATCCATATAGTGGTGCACTAAAATCTGTGAGATTTTTCTTTTTTTGTGGAGTTGTAAGTTTTTATGTGAAGTAGCTTTTATGTTGTTTTGTGTTACCTTGTTTTTATAGAGGGTTAGACTGAGAATTTTGAATAGGGTGTAAAACATGTAATGCCAGTTTTTGTTGCTCACACCAAAAAAAAAGAAAGGAAAACAAATGTCATGTGTGCAATAAAGAACCATATTTACAAGCTTCCCTCTGACTGCTCTACCTGGACTGGTCCTTTGCCTCTGCGCTCTGCTTCTTTATCCGTGACATCATCAGCATCTTTGGATTTGCTGTGACTTTTTGACGTTCCAAAGGTAGGTGTGCTGCATTCGCAGGAAATAAAATGTGAACGTTTAACGCTGGCAGAAGATAACTCGCTGAAGCCCACAAAGTGAGAGCAAGCCCTCGCCTGGATTTTAGTGTGATGTTGGTGAAATGCTGACCTTCTGCGTGGGTCAAAGCAAAAGCTTTCTCTCTCTGGAGATGGTATTTAGCGGTCAAATCCATTTCTGGCTGAAGTCATTTTAAAGTCAGGGTCTTAAGAACAACTGGCACGTAAATCCTCAGTATTTTGCTCCAATCTAGTCCAGTCGATCTTTCTGCACCTTCAGCAGGCATGCACAACATGACAGGAAGCAGAGTGGCATCAGGTTTAAGGTTCATACTTACACTGCAGACTGAACTGTTTTAATAAAGGCTGACAATACACATTGGGTGTGTCATTCATGCACAAAGTGAACACACTAGAGATCAACCACTTATATTTAATGCACTAATGAGAATATTACGGTTATTAAATCAGTTGAAAACCTTATTGTCTGACACTGAAATTCTGATCAAGGGTATTTAAAAGTCCTTGACAAGCCTCTGACATAAAATTAACCTCGACCTCTGCTCTCCATTGAACTGTGATGCACACAAATATACTTAAGGTTTTTTTTCTCATTTTAATGAAAACTGCAAAGAAAAGAATTTTGAGTGTCACAGAAAATGACAAAACTTCTTTTTGGGGTCAAAAAACATTTTTTACACATGCTCCACGTGTGGGATTGGTCTTAATTCTGTGCAGCACTACCCCTGCTCGTCCTCTTTAACATGAGTGTTGTGATCACCTTGTATGACACGTTCAGTCTGTCTTCTCTGAAAGAGTTAGAAATAAATATTTTTATGTCAGAGTTATATATAAAGCACTAAACAATAACGCTTTATGCCTATTATATCAAATGGACAAGCTCACTTCATGGTAAAGGAAATAATCATCACTTAAGTATGTTTTTTACGTTTGATTTTAATTACCCCTGGAGAGCATTTTAAAATGGCATTTTAAAGGACACTGATATCACAATTATGTTTGTAGTAAGGCATATGGAACTATAAACAATAAAGACAAGGGCTTAAAAACATATCTTGCATCCATATATGTTGTCAAATAAGAGGATTGGCATCCAAAACACAGTTTTCTCACAATTACAAATGCTCTGCTCGATGTGCTGCTGTCACCTAAACACTGTATTTGTAATATTAAGGCTTAAAAACAGAGGCATAAATTAAAGACATCAAAACAAACACGGTATTTCATTTTTCATCTCATATTTCTCGGTTTCAGTGTGAGATGTTCGCTGTAGGGTATTGCACATCCTCGCAGACATTCCCCCCCGATCATCAAACACACCATGACAACTCTGGGTTACTGGGGGAGTGGGATGCATGTAAATGTGCCTACAGAAGCAGCAGAGTTCTTTATCCTTCACTGAAAGTAATGGCAGCCTGCTGCTTGAGTCAGTGATGATGAGTCAGTGCAGTTCCCCAGTATGTGACTCCTGTGGGCCTCCTGATGACTTATGACCAATGTTAAAATACAAATTAACATTTTATATTATATGAGAGCTTGAACTTGCACGGTAAGGATGTATTTTCACAATCAGATTCCCACATCTGATGCAGCAATAAAAACAAAAGACTTTGAAGTGGATGTCTCATTACGCCTCAAACCAGCTACTCTGCAGGAAAAAAAAAACCCATGACAGGGACAAATCTCCCTCTCTCTGCTTCTCTGTTTTCTTTCTCTCATCCTCTCGCTGGAGGACAGAGCTGCTGCTGCAGCTTCTGTTGCTGAATAGGACAGTGGGGAGTAACGGTTCATGAGGGGGCTCCTGGAAGTGACTTTAATGTCATGCAGGAAGCCGGGAGAGCGAGAAAGAGAGCGGAGAAGTGCGAAGGAGGAGGTAGCGGAGGGTGCTGATGGTGGCTTTGGCCCCCGGGAAGATGCATCAAAGGAGCATTTGTCGCAGAGACCAGCTGGGAGACTAATCAGAGAAGGAGAACTGGGGTTTGTGTGTGCATGTGTGTGTGTTTTGAAGGGGTAGAGTGGAAGGGTTGCATCAGTAGTGACAGATGAGCCAGCTTCCTGTGGAATGAATATAGGGCATTCATCAGAGTGCAGCTGTTTCTCTCTCTGTCTTGATGACTGCGTGTGTGTGTGTGTGTGTGTGAGAGAGAGACAGAGTAAGTTGCTTTAGAGTACACAGTTGTTGCAGGTTTCAAGCTTAGATTAATGAATGAAAGTCTAGTTGTATGTCAGGCGACAGAGCTATCAACTGACACAGTCTAGCAGCTGGATTTTGTATGTTTGCAGCTGATGTGGGTGTTAGAAAGAATGAGACAGTGAGACAGACAGTAGAGGGAAGAGCAGCAGTTTTATTTATTTTGTGGTTAGAGAGCACATTCCTCCTTAAGGAATCACTAACAGAGTCATCTTGCAGCTCTTTCTGAAATTCATCACTCAGTACTGTAGAGCACAGGTGATTATGTCCTCCAAAGAGTATCCATCTTTCCCAGAGAAGCTCTTGAGAACATTTCCTGCTTCTCTTTGATAGCTGCAGATAATATGTCAAAGTTGTTTGCGGATATGTCATACAATCTCCTGTTTCAGAAGTTTTCATAGCAGAGAAAAACTTCTATTTCCTCTTAAAACAGTTTTTGGTGATTTGTGCATAACCACATCCAATCAGACAAGTCAGCAGACATTTCCGTGGCTCGTCATGTCCCCGCTGACACATAAATGTAACCATAAGAAGTCAAATTGTGGCCCCATCAGTCACGTCACACCAGCTTGGACAAAACGATGAATGTTCCTCGCCTGTCTAGCAGATGTCTTGCTGCTTTTGTGCTGTTTTTGTATTGAGCGATCCAGACAGGTGTGGGTACCGCGGGCCTGCTGTGTCACCTAATGCTGACAGAGAATGTCTAACAGGTGCGTGTGTGTGAATGTGTGTGCGTATGATGTCTTCTGTCAGCTCTGTCTCTTTGTGTGCCCATTGCCTGCATGTCACCCACTCATAACAGTTGTGCAATTTAAAAAAAAAAAAACATCTGTGATTGCATGCTGCATTCATCTCAGAGAAAATTTACTGAAATTTACTAAATATAAGTTGTGGTTGTGGACCAGAAAATTGCAGGTCATGTCAGCAGCAGCAGCACGCTGTGGTAAATATATATGGGGGGGTTTTGGTGGCAGGAACATTTTCGCAGGTGAGGAAATGTGTAACCAGTGAACCAGATCACATTTAACAGTCAGAGATAAAGATTTTAGCCAGTTTAAAGATCCTTTCCAGACACATATTAAAGTATGTAAAAATACTCAGGTACGACAAATATTTTGCTTAATATAGAAGATAAAAAAAACATTAAACTTGTAAAAGGGCTGGAAGCACATCTACTACTTCTTACACTATTGAGAAATTGTGGATCAGTCACATACCTCATGCCCCGCCCACTATCACTGCTTGCACTTGGATGACTGGTGAACGAGCACTACATCAAGATGTCTTGCATTAGCAAAGGGGAAACACTAGGAAGAGCACTGACAACATTGTGGAGAGGTTGTTACATATTAAACTGGACTAACAATGTTTCTAGCATCACATCTTCCCAACTTTAACAATAACACATTTCTAAGTCTTTATTCTCAGCCATTACTGGTTGTACTTCCCTTCTTAGCCCCTCCCAGACTTCAGCCAGCCCAGCTCTCACAGCAGTCATTCTGACAGCTGTCATAGAAATGTTGGTGAACTGAACATTCAATTCCCAGGCAACAGCTCCGGTAGACAGTCCTGCAGTCAGCATGCCAATTGCACGCTCTCTTAAAACTTGCAACATCTGTGGCATTGTGATAAAACTGCACATTTTAGAGTGGCCTTTTATTGCGAGCAGCCCGAGGCCCACCTGTGCAATAATGATGCTGTTTAATCAGCATCTTGATATGCCACACCTGTCAGGTGGATAAATTATCTCAGTAGTGGTGCTCCCTACCACAGATTTTACAACAGTGTTCAAATTTTTACAGAAATAAGCCCTTGGTACACACGGAAACTGTCGTGACAGTCGTGTTTTTGTTTAATTTAATTTTGCAGCAGTATTTAGTTGAAAAGCTTAAGAACAGTGAGTAAGTTGTCCAATTCAAGCATAAACAGGGATTTTTAATCACATAAACTAAGCTACCTAGCTAAAATAAAATCAAAAAATGTCTGCTAGCTCACTTAGACTTTGACAGAGTAAATAAATTACCATATAATAATACAGCAAGTGTTGTCTTACAGTTTGCTGTTTGTTTACTTGACTTTACAAACTTAATGTGGCTTTTCAGAAATGTCACAAAGTAGCAAAAAAACACAATTAATTAGCTTAATTTGAACATTACAGTCTAACTGCTGTTGTGCTAGCAGCTAGCAGCAGTTTATAACAGTTTCTGTTTACTGTTCAATGTTTATTTGCGTTCAAAACCTTCATTTTGCTTTTTAAATATGAAGCAAAGAAGCAAAACCACAATTAATTAATCTATGTTCGACGTTATAGCCTAACTGCTATCATGCTAGCAGCTATTAGCAGCAGCATATGTGACAGGCTGGAGTCTGGTAGCATTAAAGCTAGCTCTTTGCTGCTTAATTTCGTACAGCCGAGTATTTTTACTTTTCAATGTACCTTTTTGTTAAGCTTCACTTTGCTGTGTGTCCTTGCTGCTCTCTGTTATAGTGCTGTTGCTGCTTTAAAGAGGGGCTTTCATTAGGCTATGTCAAAATAGACTTCAGTGGTTTGATGGTTAACATCAAGAAAGGGGGTCACTTCAAAGCCAAAAACACAAGGAACAAAAGTCCAAACTTTATTTTTTTTATCAAAGCTCAGGGCTCTTTGAGAGGAGTGATCCTCTTCTTACCTGGTTTGAACCCTTGACACGGCACTGCTACACTACTATAACTATTCATTAGCACAAAATCACAAAAGGAGCCATGCAAAACAACTTCCCTCAATTTTCTCATGTCTGACTCAAGCTGAGAATCTCCTCTTCGCTACTCATCTCGAAATTGTTAATATGTGTCTTATCCAATATGATTCTGTGTGTATTCTTAGGTATTGCATGTGCAGGTGTGTTAATGTCAGGGTTTGCTTTGAAATAGCACAGTTCTTTTAGTGTGTGTGCGTGTGTGTCTGTGCGTGTGTGTTCACCCTGGGAAATGAAAACGCTGACCCAATTTAATACACCTGAGTCTCTCTGCACTCTGGCCCTGCACTCAATCACACACACATACAAATACACACACACACACACATATACCTCAGCCAGACTGTAGTGGAGTACAGCTGTCCAAAAACACATAATCCAAGAGCTTGGCCTCGACTACACAGATGAATTCAGCCAATTTAAATCTAGGTGCTTTTCTCCGCTTTTGTCATTTTTTAAAAGCTTGAAAGTCAGAAAATAATTATGTTCCAATATGAAGATGGAGTAACAACATCCCTAGTTTCATTTTTCCTCATGTGCATTTTAAAGAAAACATGTACAGGCTCTTGATAAACTGTGTAGAAATAGAGTTACAACTCAAAAAATTATAAAACAAAGCAGTTTGAATTAAATCATTTCAAGTCAGTTAAACAAACCTATTTGTTCATAGCTGAACCTGAGCACAGCAAAGACATTTAATAATACAGTTAATATTAATAATGTACACAAACAAATAGAATAAACAGCAGGTCGTCTGGGATTATTTGTTTTCAGACTTGTGCTTTCATGTTTGTATTATACTATATGACTGCTGTTAAGGATCACCTTCATGACTGGGTGTGTTTCCCCCCAGGCTGAGCTCCCAGCATGCCGCTCAGGTCCACGCGAGCCGCTCTGTGCCGGGCGGCCTCACACTGAGCAGTGTGGCAGTAATGAACTTCCTGCCACACATGCACACACAGACATAATCTCATCCACATCCCTGAGGCATGGCGAGATGTCACATTAGCTTGGTGCTATCTTTTCTTGAGCGTGTGTGCGTGTGTGTGTGTGTTAGGGGAGACAAATGACTACATTGTCCCTGGATGTGTGTTTCCTGTGTGTGTCTGTAATTAATCTGGGTACACGGCGGGTGTAAACATTAGAAAGGACAGGTTTTTTTTGTTCTCTTCTTTTTTTTCCCCAGATTAATCTGTCTTGTCAGATCTGCATCTGCACTAAATCTCAACACACTGGCCTGGCAGGGGACTTGGTACCATCAACGTGCGCACACACACATGCACGCACACACACACACACACACACAATAAAGCATTTATTGTGCTACTCTGCATATTTTTGTGCATCTATTCCTCATGTTCTCTGTCAGGTTGTCAGTAGTCATTAAAACAGCCCACTTCCACCACGTGTTGGCACTCTACCATTGTTGTAGGATGTTTTGCAGCCTTTTTTGTGGCTAAAAATCACGTATTTTTAACGAGATGTTGGAACATTTTCTAGCCCTATTTGTTTGTGGTGACAGAGCTGAGTATTTCAAGCCAAAACAAGATGTTTTCTGAGCCTAACCAAGTGTTTTTTCTCCCAAAACCTAACCAGACTTTTACCACAACATTCACACAACATAAAATTAAAAACTAAAATGTAGACAAGCATAAATTTTCAACATACGTAAGGTTTTTGCTCAAAATTACAATGCAAACTTTTATTATTGCGATTGAGTTGATTAAAGTGCTTCAATTTCAAACTGATTTCTGTAATTCAAATAAAAGAAGAATTGACAGGATTATTGAAAGACCAGTAACTTTGAAACAATACTATATGTGGTGACAGAACTGAGTATTTCAAGCCAGAACATGATCTTTTTCTCAGCCTAACCAAGTGTTTTTCCCCCAAAACCTAACCAGACTTCAACCACAACATTCACACAACATAAAATTAAAACCTGAAATGTAGACAAGCATAAACTTTCAGCATATGTAAGGTTTTTGCTCAAAATTACAATGCAAACTTTCATTATTGCGATTGAGTTGATTAAAATGCTTCAGTTCCAGATTCATCTCTGCAATTTAAATAAAAGAAGAATTTACAAGATTATTAAAAGACCAGTGACTTTGATACACCACATTTCTCTGTGCTTTTGACCTAAGATGACTTTTGTGTTTTTCAATAAACCATATGCACTCTGGTGCATTATAGTCTCTATTGAGATAAACCTGATAGAGCTTTCTTCTGTTGGAGTGGAGGCATTTAACCGTGAGTGGCAGGATGTCATAAATAATGTTAATAATAAAACAGAAGACGGCTTATTTGAAAAAATCTGTTTGCTTTTCATAGATGCCAGCTCAGCCAAGCTTAAACTGACAAAACTACCTCACTTCAAAGTTAGACGCATTGTATTTCTCTTTTGATAATATCACCTTGTTTTCATCAGTTGTCATGGAATTGTAGATGCCAAAATTTCTGAGCATTTTAGTTAGTTTATTTTAATGTGAGATTGTTTTCTTGTTTGACGTTTCCAAGGTCAAGAGGCCTCGAACATTACTTTTTTGGCATATTCCCATGTAATGTTGAGACTTATTATGTGCAAAATAGATGCAAGGGAGAAGCCACAAAGATCCATCATGCATGTTTGTGTCTTTCAAGGCTGGCAGTAGTTTTGGCTTTTCATCCATCAGTGGAGCAAAGAGATGACTTGACAACAACACTCTTTAGCTGTGTCCCAATTCAGGGTCCACGTCCTCCAAAGGATGTATTTGTAGA
>JAQFJA010000007.1:11814799-11826403 GCA_029874485.1 Naso brachycentron
CTATCAGAACCTGAGTTACATACATTTATGTGAGTACTGGTACGTGAGCATTTGCAGTTTTCTTTTTTTTTTACCACTGCTAAACGAGCATTTGTGATTTTACTGTGAACTTGAAACTTGGTTCAATAATATCATGTACAGACCAAATTTTATTTTGGAGAACAGAAAGACTATCCTGCAGAAATCCCGCAGGTAAGGGGGGTTTGGGAAATGGCAAATGTGTTGTTGCGGACGAGAAACTCACCTGTTCCCAATGCGTTCTGAGCGGGTATGTTGAATTGGTGGAGAATCCACTTGCTGTTGTGCCACAGATAGGTTGTTTGCACCAAATGTTTTCACTCAGATGTCTTTGAACATCACAGCCTTACTCAGTCTTAGTAGTCTGATCCTGGGGGAAATTCAACGCACACAACCCTGCAAATGTCAGAGAAAACCACCAGCATGCTCCCAGTTGCGCTTTTGACCTGACGTGCCTTCTTCACTCATGGATACTACAGAAACATTCAGTGGGAAGATTGATTGGTCTCTGGGTCATAGCCACAGACACAACTCTTGTTTGGGTCATCACATACCAGTTAACGGAGATCATCATAGACTCCAACACAATGATGCTTCTGCTCAGTAGTTAGAAAATCACACACGTGCACGTATCAGTGGTCACAGATGTGTTTCTCAGGTGTGGATCAGAGATCAAGAGCTGTCCCTTGGGATACTTACTCACAAAAGTTATAGCTTGCACATTGTGGTGCAGCGCTGCATTCATGCATATGTTTTTATTCATATGTTTTTGATGGTTGGAAAACCAGAGCACCTCAAACAAACTCAGGGAAAACATGCAGACTCCACACAGAAGGGCCCTGCACTGTCTGAGAATCGAACCCAACTGTGAGGTGACAGTGCAAAGCGCTCATCCACAGTGCCGCCCATCTTCATGAGACTGAAGTCTCCCTTCCTTAAATTCTCCAGCAGTATAAATGACAGTTCCATGGAGAGAGACAGGACATATGCAGAAGCTGATAAGAACAGGCTTGCATACAGACTGCTGCTTTTCCATGGTGCTCGCTGAACCCTGCCAATTGACGCCCCCATAAAGCAAATCTCCTCAGTGCTGCACATTACATGCACAGCTACTTGTTGCCCGCAGACAGTCCCAGTGCACCCCGAACTTGTTGTTTTGTCAGCTCTCAGGAGCACTGATCTAGAGAGGACTGAGTGCTTGTATTATTAGATAGAGAAAACCACTCAGCACAGCAGGCATTTCATAGATCTGTCAGGTATTTTAGTGTGTGTATGTGTGTCAGTGTGAACCAGTGTGCTCTTTTAGCGTGTTTGAAGCCTTCTCTCAAGGTGTTTAGAAAAGTGTAAGTATGAAAGTGTCTTGAGGAGTTCTCAAAGAGAGCGGATACTCTTTGATGCTTTGTCCCACAGAGAGAGCCACAGAGGCAAGCTGCACTACAGAAAAGGAGAAAAAGATGCTCCTTTCTTCTGTCACTCAATCACACTGCTTTTCTCATTGAGCAAAAGAAACTCTTTACTGTATTAGCGAGAGGTACTGAAAGTTCACACCCAATACACTGCAGAATAAAACAACCATTTAAGAGGTGTGTTCATTTTGAGGAAGTTGGATAAAAAGGAGAAAGTCTTGCTGAATGTGTGTCATGTACTGATGGAGGCAAACAAGGGATGTTTTCCCCACAGATAACCCTGTTTCTAATTATTTTAACCTCAAACAGTAATGATCAGAGGGGCTTGTAGTTCTGCTTTTAAAAATTAAATGAACTGAATGTCACCTCCGCTTTAATATATGTACAAAGCCATATATACAAAGAAAATAGGTCTTGATATGTTTAAACACAGACATTTTAGACAGCAGAATTCCCTAAAATATCTCAGACATATATTTTTTTACCGCTTGTCTTTACTTACGTAATAACTCGAACTGTGCAATAACAATTGTGGCTTATGTCTGCATTTTGTCTGAAGGAGCTGGATAAAAAAGGCTATAAAGCCATCACTACAGAGATCCTGGAGGGGCAGCAGTTTTACTACGCTGAGGACTACCACCAGCAGTACCTGAAGAAGGTACCTGGCGGCTACTGCGGCCTCAAAGGCACCGGTGTCTCTTGTCCAATCGGAGCAGGGAAGGAAGAACTCTGATGGATGTGCGGTGAGAAAACAGGAAGAGGATTTTTGAAGGCTGTTCAGTTGAATGATGCATTCCTTAATCTCTTATTTTTCAATTCTGTTTGATACTCAAGTTTACACATTGCCAGTGAATGTACCAGTGGTTTTTAATTTTTCGTATGATTGCAAATATGTTTCTCAGTCTCCAGGTCATTAGTAAATATAGTTTCTGCTTTGATAAAAATGATTTATAGAAGCTTTTGAATGACTGAAAAGGAAGGAACATGAAAAAAGAATTGAAGAAGACGAGCAGTAACTGTCAGCTTCCACAAGGTGGCGACATTGTAGTTGAAAAACCTTGTGAAACTTTTGTCTTCCAAAGTTGGTTGACTGAAACAAGAATCAACCTGCATAAATGGTTTTACAATCCAGCAGCATCCAGAACACTACAGAGCTCAGGCTTCACTGTCAGAGAAACAAAAATGCAGATTTTAATGTCTTCAGCTGCTTAGTGACACATTAATACAACCTAGCATTGGATTCAATACTTTTTCAACCTATTGTAAAAAAAATTTTATGAATGAATTTACCTCATCAAGACAAACTGAACACTGCCTTTGTTTTTCATAATGTCTCACTGTGGAAACAATAAATCACATCTCCTCTAAACTTTTGTTTATGTAAATGCGTATGCGTGTGTTGGCGCGTTATTGCATGCATGCCTGTGTCAACCCACACACTATTTATGTATGTTAAGATAAACCACTGTTTAGATTATTTTTCCCCTTTTGTTCCCCACTTGAGAAGGGACATACCAAAACCAACAAGGGACAAATGTGGATGACTCACTGTGCCACACAAATACAGTCAGAGTCCACTCATTTATTGCAGGATGAGACACTTGAGGCACTCATGTATGTAATATATGATACACACTTTGCTTAAACTCTCACTTCACTTCCCGCAGCTGTAATTATGTGTAAATTTCTTATTCTGTGTCATAGAGAACTGAGCAATTACTGATTAAGCCTTGTGTGTCTTACTTTTCATTATCAAACGTATTTACCTGAAAGTCTATTTAAAAATGAAAATCACACTCAGCATTGTGCTCAAAAAATATACAGAGATGATATCTAGAAAAAGCTTTTTGGTCGACCGCAGTAGTGTGATTCACACCGCTCTCGTTTTTCCCCCTCCCTCTCTGCTATCTCTCTTTCTCTGTCTGTGTGTATGTGTCACATCCTGACACCTGTGTGTAGGTGTGGACCAGGGCACAGGTGCAGGTGCAGCCTCTCAGGGCCTATTTTAGTATTGAGACAGATATTTTTTTGCATGTGTCTGCATGCAGCAGCCGTGCGTGCATCTATGTGTGTGTATGTGTGTGTGTGTTAGGGCATGTGAAGCTGTGGCTTGCTTGATCGAACCGCGCTGAGTGGTATGTGGTTGAGCCAGCTAGCTGTTTTCCAGCGCCCGCCTATATTTTTGCATGCTGTTGTGTTTTGTGAAGTGTGCGAGAGGAGATAACCTTTTAATAAAGTTATTATCATTTCCTCGGTTTTTCACACAGGATGACACGAAAGCTTTAATCTCACAGTGAAATCAGCTTTTTCCACCATCTGCGATGATGTCTGCCTTCGACAAGAGATGCCTCAGTGAGCCACTGCTCGATTCTGTTTATTTCTGCCACATTACAGAGAGCGAGTAATCGCAAACTAAGGGTGTGAGTCCATTATATGCAGGAAGAGATGGAAATTTGCAGTGGAAAGCTGCAAACACATTAAAATGACTGACATGTAGAAGTAGCTGCTTGAGTAAGTGCATGTTTTCTGTGTATTCCTTTGTAATAGATTAAAATGGGGCATGGAAATGCATGGTACTCTCATACGCATCCATACACAAACACAGTGAGCCAGGGCAGGACAGGAACCAGGCTGTGTGTGCCCTTCAGACAGAGCCTATTGTCTGCAGATGGGCCTTTAATGGCCCCACAGCTGGCCACAAAGAGCATACCGCTCCAGCACGCGCCCATGCCTCTCACTGGCCTATACTCAGTCACCCTGAGGAGAGGAGGCAGCTCGCAGGCACACCATCACCGCCGTGTTGTACTTTCAAAAGCATGTTTTGTGTTCATTTTCTTTTCGGTTTTGTCAGATTCTCTACAACTCATTCAGAGATATCCACACCTCATCATTTAGAGAAAAGATTTGCAAAAGCACGTGGCACCATGGAAGAGTGGGCTGAAACTTGGGGGGGGGCAGAAAGAAAGGGAGAGGTACTGCTTGTTTATCAGAAGTACTCTGCACTCACCCACATGTACTCGCTCGCATACAAACACATGTACCAACCACTGCCTCTAACGCCGTCCTGCACTGCCGCCTAATGCAAAAGGCAGCACCCACGCAAAAAAGAAGCAAACACACCAGAAAGACACCTTGCAGAGACGTGCACCCACACAAATTTCTTGCACTCTGATTCGCTCTCTATTGTGTCCTCCTTTCTGTACTTTTCATTTATCTTCCCCTTGACAGCTTTAATAGATACAACCACACGTATAAACACAATTGTGTACGGATACATCATTGATAATATCATCGTTTTGTACCAGTTCCTTTTTAGACGCTTGGTGCTAAGTAAATTTTTTCTTTTTTTAGATACCAACACGGCATTGTTTGGTAAGCTGTATAAATAGAACAATAGCAGTGAGTCTTCTGGTCCTACCAGCTGGAGAATTGTTGTGTCTCCTTGTCCTGTTCCTCACATAATTACTTTTCTAGATTGTTGAGGTAGTAGGCACACAATTAGGTATGTGTGTGGGTGTGTGTATCTTCCGCTGCATGTGTCATAGCAGAGGGAAAACTGAGCTTGCTCTTCTATACAGCCCGTGCATTTCTCTCATGATGTTATGAGAGTCGTGTGCAGGGCTTTTTTTTTTTTTTGCAGATGCCAGATGTGTTTGCATCCCCTCCCTTGCTCTCCCTTCCCCTCCCTCTGGTTCCTGCATGGGCGCAGGGTCTCAATCAGAGCATCAGGGCTCCAGGAACCGGAGCACAGCAGTCTCTCTGTGCTGCCCAGAGAAGTGCAGCCTTGTCTGGGTCGGTGCATCTGCAGCCTTGGGGATGAGCTGGGGGAAAGAGGGCAAACCCCGGTGCCCCCTGCATGCCATTTTCATTCTAGATCTTCTTCGTTGGCGCAGCCTGACCCCTGAACTCTGGGGGACAAAGGCTTAAAGCTTATTTCAAATACAGTAGATCTTGCACATAACCAAAAAGCTCCTGTCTGTTAGTCATGCACGGGTTGATGACACATTAAAACTTTTAGACCAACTGTATCCTCAAACAGGTTAGTTTGGTGCAGCATTAAAAAGAAAAGAAAAAGGCAAGCTCACACACGCTCGCACATACACAGGTGTGCGTTCTTACCCACAGAGAGAATGTCGCAAGCCTGTTCCTCCCTTCCACTGGGAATAGTGATGGCTTAAGGGTGGGGGTGCCGGGCAGCAGCACGTGCTGCAGGGCCTAGTTGGCTTGCGCACTGGCCCACTGGCTTTCTGGCTGATGGCCCACACTGTGACACTCTGCACCTGGGAGCCTGTGTGTTGTCAGCCATGCTAGCTAGCTCGAGCTACCACCACATGACACACAGGAAACACAGAAATAACTGCTGAGTGTCTTCAGCACAGTTTCCACTTAACTCGGGGTTGTGCTGCTGACAGAAATGGAGAGTAAAGGGGAGTAAAAGACAGAGGAAAACTGGATTTGATGGGACTAAGTGACAACATCTAATGAGACAGACCAGAAAACTAGAAAGGAAAGTGAAACGCAAAGATGCAGAGGCTCTTGCACCTGTGCAGTGGCGTGTTAGAGGAGGATTCCACTGGCCTTGATTCATACTCTGTTTAACTGTTTTTATGCATTTGCGGATTCGGTGACATATGCAGCCTATCCTGTTTGTATCATCATATCATAATCAAACCACTACAAAGATGATTGCGCAACAATAAAAGATTGACATTTCACAGCTGAGGTGTGACATTCAGATTTCCAAAACATCTCTTATGTTTGCTGTCTGGTTTTATCTGCTTTGTCCATCTGCAGCTTGAGTCATCGGAGCCTCACCTCGCACAGGTGTGAGAGCACGGAGCCAAATTAGAACGCTACCAACAGGCCCTCGATTACAGCCCAGCAAAGGAAAGTGTTGCAACATTTGGGCTTTCGTTTGGTGATGTGCTGATGTGTCACAATGCCAAGAATCAGACCCACACAGACATGCACTGTTTGTATTGCAACATACACAAAACGTGTTTTCTGTCCGCTTGCCACAGACGGCTAATTTCTGCCAATGATGCAGACTAGATCTCGCTGTGTTTGGTTTTCAGGATAAGAGGTGCCAACGTGCGATAGTGGCATGATGGTGGCATCGTCTGTTTCTGCCTGAGTGTGTATGTTTCTGTCTGTGTTCAAGATGTGGAGGAAATGAGTAGATGGAGGGAGACAAAAAGAAGGGAGGAGAGATGGTGGCTGGCTGCACCAGGAGGAAGCTGGGTCTGATGCTTCTCCATGCAGCTGTTCCCAAACACCCACACTCTTCCTGTTGGAGTGTGTGTATGTGTGTTCATTTTATGTGTATAGATTTAGTGTCATACTTCCACATAAGAAAAGAGGAACCTGTATTGTTCTAATGTTAAAAAAAAATATATATATATCTATATATATAGATATATATATTCTGGCTAAATGCTTATGTTCTTTTTGATTGAATATATGTAGCAATTTATGAGAGAAAAACAGTTGATATGCCAGCAGTCTTTCTCCTTATTATGCATCTGTAAAGAGGCAAAATATAATAAAATTTTAAACTTTGTGTGTTAAAGAGAATATCAGTCAGCTAGGATCAAACAAAAACTTGCTCAGAACAAAAAGAGTTCAGTGGTGCAGCTTGAAAATGCTTGAAAAATACAACTTCGGGTATCCTGCAGAAGACACAATCAAAATTAGCTGAAGTAGGTTCCTCCTGCCTGGCTGAGGCCGTCGGTGTCTTTTCAAAGAAACACTGGCCTCAAAAAACATCCGCTGGTGGAAACACTGGCCTGACAGTCAGTGAATGGAAACGTTTGAGGTGAGAATGTGGCCACACTGAGGTGTCAGCAGGGTGTGTGTGTACCTGCGACTGTGTGCGTACATGGATTACTGTGCGTGTGTGCGGCTGCCCTTCTAAGTTTCCATCACAATCAAACACAAAGGTATTTTTTCATCAGCCACATTGATGTTGTAACTGACTGGTGTGTTCACTGCACCTTTGTATCTGTTGAGGTTGATCTTTGACATGCTTTAGCTGCAGATAGCAACACTACATGTTAAGATTACTTCCAAAACTTATACAAGTGTTCAGCTCTATAACTTCTGCTTCTGTTTCAATGTGAGAAACTATCCACTTTATATATGAAAAAATATAAAGTAGCTGCATAATAGAACTATATCAAAAACATCTTGAGCAAATACATAAACTGTTGATTGCTAATAAAATGCTTTTTACCCATCTAATAAAATAACATTAACTAATAATCAAAGTAAGCAAATTTTTAAGAAGGTTTAAGAAGGTTTATTTCTGACTGTATAGACACTGTAGTACAAGAACTATCCATAACTTTCACTGTATGAACACATTTTGATAGGTAGAGTCCCCACCCCCACACCTAACCATGGTCAAATTCAGCATTCAGAAGGTGCGCAGCCTTTACAAGGATGCAAAAATAAACAGATAATTTGAAATAATCAGAGTAAAGATGAAAAAATAAAAATAAATTCATAAAGAAAATAAATTAATAAATGTCAAAGGACGTAGAACACTACATCCTTTTCTCTGGGGCACAGACATGCATAGCAAAAAGGCATGGGGAGAAGCAGGCATCACTTATATAATAAGTTATTCTTGACGCACAGCTATAGACACTGTATGTAATGCATAGGCTATGTTACATGAATTATGCATGCTTACATTCAAAAGCTTTGCTTTTATCAATGAACGGCCAGCACCTTTCCTTTACAGTTAGATAAGCATAAAGTTAACATATTTTCCTGAACTAAGCACACGTTTATTGTTAAGATAATATGGGCAGCTATACATGTATCCGGATATATAGAATTATAACCAGCATGTTAACTGATCAAATGTTGCCCGACAGTTGAAGTGTCAGATGATGAGGGATGCTCTGCAGGTTCCTCTTTTCTATTGTCCTTTGTGTGTGAGTGCAGTTGGTGCGTTGCGCTGTGGCAGGATACAATGCATCTGCTCCACACTCCATAATGATGGGGGAACCGCACGTGTTCAGCACCAAAACTGTGTGATAGACTATTACATTACAGTGGTGCCAGTTCAAAGCAGATTGCTGTTATTGGAGGAAATTAGAGTTTTTGGCAAATTACAGAACAGGATTTCCTCCAGAATTTTGGGGTGATATTTATTTATTTATTTTTTAAATAAATCACACATTTGGTTGGTGTTTTCGGACCCTGAAAGTGACCCAGATTCAAAAAGACGTCAAAATAAATGCAAAATGCACTTCCATTTAAGTATGTTTTCATCATATTTTAAACTTGGGGTGTTGATGATAATGTGAGTTTTAAAAATAATGATATTGTGTTGATAATACACATATGATAATAATATTTAAATAATACAGCCCCTTTTTTATTGTTTCCTGTCTTTGTCACAGTAGGTGACATCAATGCACCCTTATGCTGGTTGCCACAAAACGGAAAAAATTTATTAAGCATAAAATTTTGCTCATGTTATGGTTACAGTTGGAAGGCTATGCACTTATGGTCACAAAGTCTCTCTCTACCTTCTCACAATCATATTTTTAATAGTAATTCATTTGACAAAAACAGGATAAAACAGAGTAAACAAAGTTAAAAAATTGACTATTATTAAAAAGTATGAAATAGTGTTTTTTTGGTTTGTTTGTTTTTAATGTTAACATAAATATAGCTATAACACAGTGATCTTGAATTTTTCGTTCTTCAATAATTGTCTGGTAAAAATCTGATACCGTGACTGATGTATTCTAAACCTCTCTACTGCTCTTTGTTCTGAGAGCTGCAAGCTGTCAAAATTAAAGCTGAAAAAATTTAGCAGTTAGTTGAGTAACAAAAAAAAAAAAGTCCTTTTGATTGAACAGATTTTGAAAGCGTACTCAACGTTACCTACGTACACTGCACAATTTTTCTGTTTTCTTTGTCCCATGTAATAGAAAATTGGAATATTGTTGGGTTTTTTTTCTTTGACTGTTGGTCAAACTAACAAGCAATTTAAAGGAGTCACTGTGATAAACATTCTTACCATTGTCTGATATTTTAAAGACAAATAATTAATGGAGAAAAAATTGTCAGATTACCTAAATAGTCAAAACGTTAACATGTTTTTCATGTGGTTGGAGCCTGATTTACATTTCATTCTATTTTTGCTGTTTGTTGAAACAATGAAGTACTTTTGTACTAACTGACATCCTTAAGATTCAGTTGTGAGCAGAATATTTTATTTCCAGAGATGCTGGAAAGACCTACGGTTTATTTTGTGCCTCTGCATTCAAGAAGAAGCATGAACACCTGTGACTGATTCACCAACTTCTCTGAAATCTCACATATTAGCATAACCTTTGATGACAAATACGTCCTCCTCCTCCTCTCCAGCCTCCTCTTGTTCTTCTTCTCTTTCTCTTCAACTTTTACTTATCTGTCTTTGTCTTGCTCACTTGCTTCACCGTCTGTCACACTCTTTCCCCCTTCTTCTCATGGGGCCGTGTGAGATGAGTACAAGACAGAGGAGAGTGTGAGCTGTGGTGAGCCACAGACCAAAATAACTGGTACTTTTTTATAAAAACACATGTGCATCCACCCACACATAAAGTCACACATGCGTGCACTGTCACACATACACACAGACAGAGGTCCCTTTTACTTGAAGATCCCTGGAGAGAGGTGTAGCTGGATATAGTTTGGCCGTGCCAGAAGGCTAAAGGTTGTTATCCAGCACTAAAAATGGATTTCCACTGTCCATGTTTGGATGCTGTTTGTAAGCTAAGAAATTCAAACTTATGTCAACTGTGTGGACTTAAAAATTAGGACATGTTCATAGATAAGGTAACTGTTTCATCCTTTCGGTTTCTACTTTTTTCTCCAATCAGCTGCGAGATGCTACTTTCCATCTCTGTCGCACTTTCTCTCTCAGTTGCTTCTCTGCTGACAGATCCTGCAGCCTCGCTGTCAAGCTGGCATAGTGGCATCATTCTAAAACTGGTATTAGGCATTTCCTGCTGCGTCCGTTGGCGGGTGTAAGGGTGTGTGTGTGTGTGTGCGTCCACATATATATGTGTGTGTGTGTGTGTGTGTGTATGTGTGTGTGTGTGTGTGTGTGTGTGTCTGTGTGTCGGGGCGGAACGCACCTGGTCCGCGCAGCTGTGGGTATCCTAGCAGGGGGGAGAGAGAGAGAAAGAGAGAGAGAGGAAGGAGAGCGAGAGAGAGGGATGGGAGGAGACGAAAAGGGGGCCCTGTGTGTGCTGTACTGGGGACCCGACGAGTTCAAAAAGGAAGAAGGCAAGAAAGATGTGGGGACAAGTAGAGGGGAAAGATTTCTAGGCACAGGAGCCCAGCGTGAGCGTGTGCTTTCACTGCAGCCACAAGCTTCAAAGTTGCTAGAACTGCCCTTTAAAATAGAGTTATTCTGTTTATGAGAATCATTCTGTGAAAGGCAAAGTTTTTGCATTAGCCACGTGTGACGGAAATCAGTGTGCTCTGTTTCTTTTCTCTAGTAAAAGTCTGGCAATAATCTTAAAACATTCCAGTAATAAATCAATTCTGTGTATATAAGATGTTGTCAAATGCTGATATTCATGTCTCAGCAGCGAGGAAAGAAAATGCATGAAGGCTTTACCTGCACAGCAGCTCATCCAGTCGGCGATTGTATGAAAACATTGTATGTGAAAGTAATTATATTGTTCAAATGCAATTGATGGACAACAGGCAGCCATCCTTCCATTCTTGAGTCCCAAACACATAAATGGAAATTATGTCAGACTCTTTTAGGATGCAGTTCCTCTCTTCTACTGCAGAGGGGGCAAAGAATCTGAGAACAAAAGAAAGGAAAAGCAGTGATCAAGAAATTGTGAAGTATGAGCAAACAGGGCCACGATAAGAGGAAACCACCTAAGAAGCCGCACTATGAGGAGACAAACAAATGTGTTTATTAGACTTTTACATTCAAAGTGCACAGAGCACAGCTGTGCTCCAACACACAGGGTCTATTTCACAGCTGGACGACCAAGGAGCAGTCAGCACTGGGAAGGTCAAATGACCAGGTCAAAGGTCGAGCCACAGAGACGTGCAGTGGAGGGAATGAGAGCACACACCATGCACACACATGCTCACCCTCGCACACACATCTATTAAAGTCATTATGCCACACTGTTGCAACTCTTGAGCCTTT
>JAQFJA010000007.1:11880098-11896272 GCA_029874485.1 Naso brachycentron
AGCTCAGGGATACAGATGTCTGCTTATGTAGATGTTGGCTTTACTGTCCAAAATAACTGAGTTATTACAATGTAAAATCAATTTTGTGGTGGATTTCCTCTTTAAGCACATAATGCTCTCTGTCTGTGTCATAGACGAGACTGAGCCGACTAAGATATCAGATAAGATCAGCCTGTTTATGCAGATTAAAGTGTAAAACCGAGCTGTGCTCCAATCCAGAACTGATGTGTCTTGCCTCGTGTTTTCCTTTTTGATTTGCCACGCCAACAGACTTGCGAGTAATAACCGGCTAATGCCTCTGTAAGCTTCTGTCACTCCCCCCTGAGTTTGAAACAGCTGATTTGACAGATGAACATTGCTTTACTATAACTGTGAACGAAGTGCAAACTGCTACTGAAATCCTGTTCAACCACATAGCAGACTAGTTAGCAAAATGTGAGTAATCGCGGCTCCATGCAGTAACTGTCTGGTTCCACCCAGTATTACATAGATAATAACCAAAGCTGTGAAATACTGCTGCACTTGACTGTATGTGGACTTTTAACTATGTAATGTAAATATTAATTCCTGGAAGTAACATAAGGCAACCTCACTGTGGAGCCGTCATTTAAACAACCTTGTTAAATTTTACATTTTTTTCCTTCTTTTCTCTACAGGAGCTCAAAAAACAGATGGAGAAGAGTTGGAAGGAATACGACATAAAAATGTAATTAACCACATTCTTACACTTAGTGTGTTACCTTACATCCAGTTCTTTAGCTCTGAGACTGAAGCTCGAGACAAATGTTATTGCTGGAGGAGAATTGCGTTACACATTTTCACTTCTTGCTCGTCTTCCTCTGTTTCACAGAAGTTGGTGTAATTGCGAAGGTTAATAGGATAAAAGTTCATATCCCTTGGCCTTTCTCCATTACATTGCCATGCAATAAAACAGAGACTTTGCACTTTGCAGCCATCATTTGATCTCATTCTGATCATGATGTGAAGTATTTTTTAATGCTGTAAGGAGAGTTCACCTCTCCCTTATCGTCTTTCACCTGACTTTCTCTCCTTTCTCTCTACGAGGAAGGTTAATATCTTAGTAGGAAAAGAAATCCCGGAAAGGGATTGAAAGCACTGGTAAATTGTGCACATAAATGACTAAAGATAATGTTCTTTCTTTCTCACTCGCACTGTTTTGTCCCTTCCCTCCCCCCTTTAGAGGGAAGCTCGAGAAGGAGAGGAAGGAGAAGAGCCGGCAGCTGGGGCTAATCAGGACGGAGGGATCAGACGGAGGGGAGGACATCGAGAGAGAGAGGAGGGCCTTTCAGCTGCAAATGTGTGAGGTGGGGGATCAGTGCCAGTCAAAATACCAGACCCAGACACCTTTCACATAGTTGGGGTGGGCTTGAGTTAGTTCACATGGGTGGCCGGCCTTGTGGATTCCATATTCCATTCACGGTCAACTGGACGTCCAGGCTCAATCCCTTTTGTATCACTCCAGTGATTCTTATGATGAAGAAAATATGTTTTAGAGAATAAAAAATGAGCTTTACTGGTTGAGTCTTGCAGACTTTGAAAAGTGCAGATCAAAGGCAAATTAAAATGTTTTGCGACTCACACCTGAGAGCAAAACTAGGGGGAAATTTTTGTAAAATGTGCAGGCAGTGCAGTTCCATCCAGGTGGTTTAGCTGAGTGCGTTAGTGCACGTGTAGCTGGAGAAAACCCAGAGAAAAAAGCTTAACCCTGACTGAGGCCAGCTGCTTAGACAAAGAGGAGAGGCAGGGAAAATGGAATTTCCACTTGTTGCAAGCTGCTCCACCCCTCCGACTATCTGTCTGCCTGTCTGTCCTTTCCTCTGCATACGTACAACACACACAAGTACACAGTTCACTGAGCCTGTCTCTGCTTAAGCTGCAGATGAATTCAGACTTGGGTTTTATGGAGGAAAGACAGTGTTGTCATTCCTTCCACAAACCCTTACAGTTTTCCCTCAAAGCTTTTTTGTACTCTTTTAAAATAATTTAGACTTAGAAAGTGTTCACTATATAGCCTGCTGTATGTGTTTGTGTTATTCATACATTTCCAGTTTCAGTCCACACAGTTCACTGATTGGTTGGAGTGTTGAAATGTGGCATATGACCTTTGAAACAATGTGAGGCAGTGTCCTAGAAAGCAAGGAGCTGCATAAAAACATGTTCAAAACAGGATATTGAAGATGTGTCAAGGATACATGAGCACTTTATTTGATGCCTCATTGTGTCATATTCAGGCTCCATGTTTTTGTTGATCCATGTGGGCTTTCCATGGAGAGCTGCCACTTCTGGGTCAGTTAACTGTTTGTTTATGCTTTCAGTATCTTTTGAAGATCCAGGAGCTCAAGGTGCGTCAGGGCCCCGATCTTCTTCAGAGCCTCATCAAATATTTCCAGGCCCAGCTCAGGTCAGTCTCAGCTGACATCAACTAATTCTGTTGTATTTCTGAAACAATGTGGAAAAATTTTGACTTCTTCCTTGTCAAAAAGCATATGGATTTGATTTCTACCTCAGCATTTCAGTGCAGAATTTTGCATAATCGTTGAGGGTCTTTGGTTTCTACTTTCCTTTGCAAGCTGTTATTACTGTTGTTAACCATCTACCCGTTCTAATCACACCGAGGCTTTCATGTGGGAAGAGAGTTGCTTATACAGCTTCAGTGTGTGATGTTTTGGTTGGTGTGAACTCGGATGTTTGGACTCAAGCACCGTCGTGACTCAGCATTTTGTTCTTTTTCTGGTCTCAGTTTTTTTCAGGACGGGCTGAAAGCTGCAGAGAATCTCGCTCCCTTTATCGAGAAACTCGCCGCATCTGTTCACACGGTAAAAACTCTGAGGCTGCTGCTGGTGTGTCAGTATACATACATAATATCAGTCAGTGTTTATAGGGGTGAATGTGAGTCATCTTAAGTCTGCAAGTTGCTGTTGTCCAGACTGAGTGAAACTGAGGTTATCACACAACATAAACACACACACCAACGTGTCACATACAGTAAAATTCTTATTACACAATTTCTCTGTTACTCTTTGAGCCAATAACTCAGACTCTCCCCTTCCTCCACTCAGGCAGAGTTGGACTCTTCCCAGAAATGCTTCCCCTTATTTCCAAAAGATGAAACTGAAAGCATCCCCCATTTTCATTCCTTCCCTAATGCACACCTATTCGTCCAACAACTCCGACTGGTTTCCAGTCTGCGCAGTCGTTTCTGGATAGAGCAGTGGAAACCGACAGTAAACTGTGATACTGGAAACGTTAGAGGTTTTTCTGGTTCTGCATGGGCAGAGCAGAGACCCGCTCAGACATGCCAGACCTCAGCCTCAAGAAGCTCACTCAAACAGAATCTGTGTTATGGTTCCCAGGAAAAATGCTGAAATCTTGCAGTTAAACGGATTTGTGCACATTTAAAACTGGCCACTCTGCTGTTTCAACACAAAACGCGCAACCTCCTAAGACAACACACCCCAGCACTGAGCTCTGTTCTGCATTATTTAGGCCATTACACAAAACTCTGATGTATTGTCATTCCACACCCAGCTCTTGGAGCAAATAAAAGAAACATTGCATATGTTCAAATGAACATGGGAGAGAACAAAAACATGCTGTTCTTCCAACTATTTATTGCTTTTTTTATTGGTGCAGTTGAATAAACAGATTTTTATGACGATGTGTGTGTGTGTTGTAGGTGCGTCTGGATCAAGACGAGGAGGTAAAACAACTCACACAGTTGAGGGATTCTCTCAGATTACTTCTGCAAGTGGAGGGGAAAGAGGTATGCTTATTGATAATGCTTCATTATTATATACATTACATATAATGTACGGTAGGTTGGCTTACTTCAGTTGAATTGTGTCCGTTTTTAAAAAGAATGTGCAGCAGCAGATGGCTTTAATTTAGAGTTATTACCATCAGATGTCTTTGTGTCACCACAATTATTTTATGTTTTAAATGTTCCTGATCTTCTGAATGGGCCTGAAGCTTTTCAAGAAACGTCTTAAATCTCTGTTTTTATCTCAGGAATACCTGAACAGGAAGAACTCTGGCAATGGGTACAGCATCCACCAGCCGCAGGGCAACAAGAAGTATGGCACGGAGAAATCTGGCTTCTTGCTTAAGAAGAGTGATGGGTGTGTAAAAGCATTAGTCACGGTGTCCAAATGTCAGTTTACATGCAGTTAAACCACAAGTATTGTATAAGGATAGTAACAACATGGATATTAGTAACATGTGCTGTGAACTCTGTGAAAAACCATGTTAAATTATGTGTTTTAGCTCATTAACAAAAGTAGTTTTTGTTACTATAAAAGCTCCACTTTTCCTCATGATTTCAATAAATGAAAACATTTTGAAAGGGATAAATGCTGCTCACCAACTCTGTCGATGGCAGCTGGGTGAAGATTGAGCAAGTAACTAATGTGGAGAGAGAAAGAGAAGGCTAAACTCAAACTTTGTCTGCCCCACCTGGTCTTCATTATTGTGAGATGAAGATTCAAGCGGGGGCCCCTCCTGTGGAACTTATTGGCACACTGGCTAAGTGAGCGGATCCAACTTTTGCGTCATGCACACATGTGCGCGCACAAACACACACATTCAGGCACAGAGCTAGATTACAGTGCGATAAGGAGAGGGGATGTGGTTCAGAAGGTTGAATAAGAGACGGGAGGAGAGCAAACTTTCCTGAGGCTACTGACGAAAAACAGAACACGTTCTCGGCCATTTTACCCGACTCAATCCAGATAATGAAAACAAGACTGAGTCAATGTGAACAGGAGGAAGCTGAGCCAGCAGTGTGTGTGCAGATCACCATCACTCAATTCAAGGCTGCATGTTAACACTGTTACCGCCTAATGCACTGCAGAGAAATAATCCAGGTTTTTGTTTAAATTTGGTGTGGTTTTTTTTCCCATTGGTGTTTTAATGCACAGGATCAGGAAAGTGTGGCAGAAGAGGAAGTGCGGAGTGAAGTTTGGCTGCCTGACCATTTCCCACAGTACGGTGAGGACACGTGGGCCAATGTGCCATCAAGCATTCACATTCAGATCAATACACCAGCAACTGAAATCGGTGTAAATTCTCCAACACATGCTGATGCAAGCTCATGTGTCTGTCTTCAGATCAATCGACCGCCAGCCAAGTTGAACCTACTGACCTGTCAGGTGCGACCGAACCCAGAGGACAGGAGGACCTTTGACCTGGTCACTCGTAGGTTCATTCCTAACTTTTGACCCGTAAAATTTTACCCTCCACCTACCATAATTGAAGAGTCATCTGCAGTGCAGCTGTGTGGAGGGTTGCCACATTTGTAAAAATCAGAATCAGACACATTAATTTTGGATCACTGTCAGAGAGCTGATATTAATAAATGTTGTCATGAAACAGGAGTGATAGTGTGCGTCACGTTTGTTTTGTGTAATATCTAGTCTTGCAGCCTTTTTCTCTACCACCCTGTGAACTGAATCCCTTCTCCCTCCCTCCCTTTATTTATCAGTTCGTTTTCTCAAAAAGCACAGGCAGGCTTTACCACCATTTCTGCTTCTCCATAGATAACCGGACCTACCATTTCCAGGCGGAAGATGAGCAGGAATGTGTGATGTAAGTGTTGAAAGTACTTTAGGCGACATGTTTGCTTTATTCCCTTCCTTATCTCGTGTATTTTCTCTTTGTGTAAGCAAGTCATTACATGTCATGCACCTTTATTTGAGCTTAAGCTGAATGAGGAAGAATCCCTGCAACGGTAGAAACAGCCAAGATTAAAATGTATTCAGAAAAGAAACAGTGTAGTAAAATGGAAGACTTTGTAATCTGCTAATGTGTGCAGTGAAGACAGGCTGACAAATGGATAAAAGGGAGAGAAACTGAAGGATGCATGAAGAAAAGGCTGTCCTTTTGGCCTGGCCCAGCTGGTGTTGGGTGGAACTTCTTTCCACAGCCACAAGCAAGGGAACTTTGTTTTTCAATGTGGGGATTGAGGCGAGTACATGTGGGTTTGCCTGTCCCCTACTCTTTCCCTTGTGTGTGGGCCCCCGGGCAGATTCTTTGATGTGATGTGCTATGTGAGTTTAGGGACAGAGGAAGATGGAAAAGGTTTGTGGGGAAAAGCACAAAGCCTCAGAAATGAAAGATGTGAGGTTCAGTATGAGTCTGGGTGGCAGAGAACTCTTCAAACTGAGAGTGAGAGTGATGATGACTAATCGCTAGAGTAAAAACACATGCAAACACATGGTGGGCTCCTTCTGATCTTCACAGGAAATGACTAAAATGTTCGATTCTTCAGTTTACCCTGGTGACAAAAACTCAAAGATTTGCCCTTCAAGTGAGCTGTCAGAAAATACGGACACTGGAAAGCAAATTTGACATCTTTAATGAAACACTTTTTGTTTGTATGTGTACTAGTTGGGTGTCAGTGCTGCAGAACAGTAAGGAGGAGGCCCTGAACACAGCATTGGGAGGTGACCAGCTCCACCTCCAGGACAGCGGGCTTCAGGAACTCTCGCGAGCCATCATAGCTGAGCTTCGACACATGCCGGGCAACGAGGCCTGTGCGGACTGCGGAGCTCCAGGTCAGCCAGACAATGTCGATGATATGTGCAATATATTATCGGCTGATATTGGCCTTTGTTCTCCGATATGTGCTGAGATTTAAACTGCTTTTTAAGGCGGGGAAAAAATGCTTGGACTAGTGATTTAAAATGGTGTGATTCTGTTTTTTAATAACTAATAAGTAAAGTGTTTACTGGTCAGTGATCTGATGTTTGGAATAAAGGTTGTTAAAATGTGAGATTTCCTGCCTCCATTACATATCTTTGTCACAAGTATTTGATAACAACAGTCCATCAATATAACATAGGTATAATATTGCCCAATATATTGGATATCAGAATTTTTCGGCTTCCTTATATAAGCATTGGCCCCAAAAATTTCATAACTTTTGGGCCCTAATCAGGAGTCTGATCGAGTGAAACCTTGTGCTTACAGAATCAGTGTGTTTCTAATAGTCTCAGGTCTTTTTTGTGCTCTCAGATCCAACATGGCTGTCAACAAATTTGGGCATCCTGACCTGCATTGAGTGCTCTGGCATCCACAGAGAGTTGGGTGTTCACTACTCAAGGATCCAGTCGCTCACTCTGGACCTGCTGAGCACCTCCGAGCTTCTGGTACAGATTGCACACACGGAAACGCACCAAAATAGACACAGTCCTGGTGGATTATGTTTTTCCTAGTGACAGACATTATGTAACCATCTGCCTTTCATTGACATGATCTAATGTCGCATCCTTGTGTCTCACTTCAGTTGGCTGTCTGTATTGGCAACACCAGATTCAATGACATCATGGAGGCTGGCCTTCCTAATGACTCTGTTAAACCATTGCCACAAAGTGACATGTGAGTCACTTATTTCTTTTAAACTAATATGATCGAAAAATAAATTTTTGGTGATTTCTGTTTATTGTGTTTATTGTATAATAAACATAAACATTGTCTTATGTATTGCTCAACTAAAATGTGTTTCCTGAACAACCAGGAATGCCAGAAAGGAGTACATTGTGGCGAAGTACGCAGAGCGTCGGTACGTTGTGCGCAGAGAAGAAGCAGATCCTGGCCGGCTGTATGACGCCGTGAAGAGTCGTGACCTCATTTCTCTTCTGCAGCTCTACGCCGAGGGAGCCGACCTGTCCAGACCACTCACACTGCCTGATGGACAGGTATGGATAATTCACAGCCTCATGTGGATTTCCACACCTGCTTTTCTTCCTGAAATGTGTCCCATTAGGGTGGGAACGCATGCAATAAAACTTCATCATTATGTGACAAATTTAAAGCGTAGCATCCCCACAGATGTCATGCATTAAGGAGTAACTGACAGCTACATCCTGACAAGTCCGCCCACTCGACTTGTCGCTTTATTACTTTGGCTGAAATGGCTCAAAATAGAATAAAAGTCTCCCAGTGTTAGAAGCATGATTAGACAGACAGTGTATAGGAAGTGTGTGGATGGTTCAGGTATGTGAAGTATGTGTTAATTGTCCTTTTGTGTGCATGGCTGATATGGGTGGGTAGGTGAAGGCCCTCCCACCTCCTACGGCCTTTAATCCAATCGTTGCCTCCCTTTTACTCCCCTCATCCTCTCGTCCTTTTCTCTTTAATCACGTTCTACCGCCCCATCAACACACTTCCTGTGCAACATTTCTGACTTGGCTGTGCGTGCGTGTGTGTGTGTATGTGTGTTTTTGTTTGTGTTGGTCAGCCCCTCGTTTATTATTTCAGCTTTCAGGTCAGAGCTCGGGTCTCTTGAGAACAAGTGGGATAAGCTCATTGAATTACGCAGCCACTTCTCTGTCTTTCCTCTGCTCCTTCTTTTGCACTTCACATAAAGAGACTTGTTTTCGCTTTCTAACACACGAACACAAATGAATTATTGCACCGCCAGCCAACCTCTGACATTAGCTTTACTGTGTTTTAGCAGCATGTCTGTCAATCTGATTATCATATACAAAATGCAGACACTTGCGGCCATTGACTGACAGTGAACTGGTCTCTTTTAAGGGTCGAAAATTTGGCCTAATTTGTACTGTCTTCATCCTGTGTCAGGGGATCAGAGAGACGGCTCTCCATCTTGCTGTGCGTCTGGAAGAAAGAAGCTCTCTTGCATTGGTGGATTTCCTCTGCCAGAACAGGTCAGACACTGACGAGTAGTCAAGTAGGATTCGTATCTACTTTTTATGACTTTTGTAGAAAGCGGGCGATGTTTATCTATCTATATAATCTATACTGTGTGTTGACTCTGCAGTAACTGTCTGGAGAAGAGAACAGTGGAAGGAAACACAGCTCTTCACTACAGCGTCCTGCATCACAAGCCTGAGTCTCTGAAACTACTGCTCAAAGCAAAAGCAGCCCTAAACACAGGTAGCTTTAACTCCATTTAATCTTATTCTGTTTCATCTAGTGTATCTGGTAAATACAAGCATTTCTTCCTTTACTTCTCCTATAGCGAACTCTGCAGGAGAGACGGCCCTCGACGTCGCACAGAGGCTGCAGCACACACAATGTGCTGAGCTGGTGAGCCCCCACCTCTCTCATTTAAATCTTCTTTAAGTCTTAATTCGTCAACTTAAAGAAAACACACAGTCAGGAGGTTAGCTTGAATCGCGACATTAAAATGCCCCTCAACTACAGAAACAAAACAAGACAACTTCCACAACTGGAAACACTACCTTGAAATAACTCCCCATGCAGCGAAGCTCGTCTAAGGATTCAGTCCCAGGACGAGGATTCTTATCCTCTTCAGGTCCCTGTGTGGATCATTTATAAACTGGTTTTATTTTCTTACCGGCCATCTGCCCTGCTGAATCAGACCTGCCTTGTGTAATATCCTGTTTGATTATGAACAGCCTTGTTGTATGGGCTTTGTTTTGTAGGGATTAAAAAAGGCTACAAGTGAGCAGCTTTAAAATAAACCACCTTTAATCACATTTTAGTTTACATTTAGGTGATTTGTTTATATATATATTTTTTTTTTTTTTTGACGTAGTGGCTGGCTGTTTACCTTTACTCATGTCATTTAACTCTCTAACATTTTCCCCAAGTGTTTTTAGTTTTCCATTTTTAAAAAAAACATTTGCTGAACTGATTGCCATATATGACTGATCACTGCCAGTCAGGAGGGAGATTTCTGTCCAAAAGATTTTCCAAAACTGCAAATGTTGATATAAATTAGAAAACTGCCCTTTTTATAACCATCCAGTTTTTCCTTTGTATCAGTCTCAAAATATCAAGCAGCAAGCACAGGAACATTAAAAAGATGTACCTCCATAAACTCACCACCCTAAAACAGCCGAGAAACAGAAAGGCATGGAAATGTGGTTGATTTGATTGAGCCAAGTGCAGAGATGAGATCCTTCACTCATCCTCCAGAGGAGAAATTCAGGAGTTACAGCAGCACACAGTCAGACATTGGTTCAAATAAAGGATGTTGAGTATATCACAGTTAAAATCAGAAAAGATGAAAAGAAAACTAAATATATCATTGTCATAGCTGATTGCTAATATCATGTGTGTGTACTTGGTATGTGTAAAGTGGAAATGGGAGCTTTCTAAATGTTTGTGTGTGTGTGTGTGTGTGTGTGTGTGTGTGTGTGTGTGTTTCAGTTGGAGCTGGCCCAGAGTGGGAAGTTTAACTCTCAGATCCACGTGGAGTTCATGTGGGAGACACAGTCTCAGGAGTTTTATGACAGTGAGGATGACCTGGATGAGAGGGTAAGGAGCCACTCTCATTACTGACTCTGTCTGCCAAAAAAGCCTTTGTAGTTTGGAGAAGGACACTGAAGGGGAATTCCACTTCAGCCTCTGCACTGCTAATGAGGAAGATGTCTCAAAGAAAAAGTTAACAAAGAACACTGAGGAGAAACTGAATATTAACCTTGTTATCCACTTTGTTTTAGGTGAGCCCGTTACCCAAAAACCGCTCTCCTCTGTCCTCAAACGGAGGCGGTGGAACTGCCTTCGCCCGCTGGAGTGTTGCTAGTAGTGCAAATGGTGGTGCAGGAAGCAGGCCTTGTCAAACATATGAGAACCTCGACTTCCTATACAGAAATCCTCCAGCCAACAGCGCCCCCTCTGGAGCATCACTGCCACCACCACTGCCAGCCAAATGCATACAGAGAGGTAAGTTACAGTGTAAAAGGCTTGGCTGCATTATAAAAGCCACTCCTCTGTCACGCTTGAAAAGGTCATGTTTATTTTGCAAGACGGTTGGAACACAATAACTTAAATTCAGTTTCGTTATTCTTGTCAACATTTGCCCTGCCAATCACTCACACAATCCAAGTAATTCTCCTCGTATTTACACAAAATAGCTATAATATAAATTTTATTTTGTATTGTAATGTGCGAAAAGTATAATTATTATGTTAAATTTACTGTCAAAGTGTAAGATTTTGCAGCTTGATTTTTATTTTGTTTTAATAAAGGGATTAAAAAGGATGCATTAAATTAGACTTTATTCATGTTAGCGTGCAACAGATGTATGACTGCTGCCAAAACTGTAAATAAATAATTTGTTTAAGCTGTTTATATGATTGCATTAATTGAAATTTTCTGTAATGATCCTGCCTACATGAAACGTAACCTGTTTTTTTTTTAAGCCAGTGCTTGGTGCAAGTTCATATAAAACATTTTGATTTTCATTTTAGGTTTTCGCAACACTTGTTTTGAGTTAAGTCTGTGACTTAATTAAATGAGTGTTTTTGTAATCAGAAACAAAGCACAGTGCTGCTTTTGTTCAACATTTTGACTTAATTTTCCTCCCCTCCACAGGTCGTTCAGACCCCCAGATTTCAGTCACAACGCAGGAAGGCAACCCCGCTCCCCGACGCTGCTCTAACCCGGCGTCCCACTCCTCCAGTCCCCAGACACAGGCCAGGCATAACCCACCTTCACCCAACACCGAAAACCAAGGCCAAGGGGGGAGACCGCCGAGGTCTCCACACGGACAAGGAGGTCTACTCAGGGGACACAGGCAGTCTATGGAGGGCCAACATGGTGTCAGCTTTGGGTCTCAAAGCAGCATCACGTCAACATCGTCTCAAAACCATATTGGGCCCGTCAGGTGAGACAGTATGATGGTGTCAGGTGCAAAGAATGCCATGTTTCAAACGTGTTTGGAATGAGCTCCTTGAGCGATCCGTGTTTTCACTTGACTTCTCCACCCGGCAGTTCAGAGAAGACCACATCGTATCGTCGCACCAGCAGTGGAGGAGGCAGCCAGGGAAAGTGTGGTGTGTTGTCACCGAGCTGTGTGGGCAGCCAGGAGGAGCTGTACTGCAGCTTAGTGGGGAATGGTCCAGGCCTCACCGCAGCTCCAGCTCCCGCACCATCATCCTCACCGGTCGTCTCCTGTGTACCAAGACCTCGCAGGAATGCTATGGTACACTCACACAGAAACCTCTTTTTATATACAGCCTATAGCTCAAGTCCTCTGCATAAAAAGCTTTAATAGGACAGGATTTTGCTCTGTGAACGATCGGCAGGCCTTTAGAATTTCACAGTCAGTATAAAATTGCTGGTGGCACCATGAAAAACATATCACATGTCTTGTCCAGGTGTCTGGTAGCAGGCCGCATCAGAAACGTGTCAAGGCTTTAGTGGATTGCAAAGCCGTCAGTTCTGAGCACCTCGCCTTTTTTAAAGATGAGATCATTGTGGTCACGGCCACCAATGACCCCCACTGGTGGGTAAGTGCAACTACAACTTCTTTATTCCATCACAGTGCCTTGTCCATTTGTCTTTTTTTGGTGGGAATGTAAAAGATTTAACATAAAGTGAAATTTAACACTTGTAACATGTTCACATAAGTAAAACATCTTTTTTTAAAATTTATCCAAACAGGTTGGTCACATAGAGGGGGACCCATGCAGGAATGGGACCTTTCCTGTCAACTATGTACACAAACTGACAGACTGAGGGGACATCAGTGTAAATAAACTGTACATAAACATTTGTAGGACTGAACCAGCATGGGATGCTCACTGGGAGAGTGGATTTTATCTTCAATGTTGTTCTCCTGAATCTAACTCAAACTGCATGGTTTGAAAAAACTGTGAACATTTCCACGAGGATGTACTTGCCATTGGATAATAGAGGATGTACTTTGCCATTGGATAATGGAGGATGTAATTGCAAAGGTTTGAGGAATTTACTCATATTAACATTTACTTATCCTGGAAACCATTAAGGGAACTGAAGACTTTCACACCCTCATAAATCTTCTCATTCCAAGGACAATATTTCTTTCCTGTTGGTCTATCTTTGGTTTTTTTAAACAACATTATGTTTTTCCACTTGTCTGAAACAAACTGGATCCAGGAACCACTATTAATAGGTACAGATGCATTTGTGGTTGAGGTAGGAATTGCTCTAATGTCTGTTTAACCTTAAATGGCAAAGCTTACCTGCAGGGCAACACCCTTTAAGGCACTTTACACTCATTAAGGAAAAAAAAAAACCCTCTTCTTTATAGTTGGCAGAGCTGTAAATGTGTACCTAGCCAGCTGCTGTATTGGGATGTTTCTTGCTTTTTATTCTGAATGCAGACTGTCTAGTTTTTAAATCACAGTATACTCACTCAAACCTGCCCAGTGTCTGCTGAAGCCTCCCCATGGACTCCGAGAGTGGCTTTGTGCCTGCCTGTCTGGCTGTCTCCAACAAAGTGGCAGGCGCCTGGGCAGCCGCAGGAGAGATCTGAAACTTTAGCTCAGCCATGTTGGCTCTGGGCACAGCTCACTGGCTGCACAGAGAGTAGAGGATCCAGTTTCTTCTGGCTCCAGGCATCTGTCTCTGGAGAACCTGGAATAACGACGGTGTGTCATAAAAGAAAGAGACTCTGTTCAACCAGGAAATGGCGCTTAGAGAGAGCTTGTTAGCAACAGCACCCCACTGTAGTAATTTGTCAGTGAACACACACTCACCGTGGACACGTGTATGTACAAAAGCACATTTGCACTTAATGCACAGAGTAGCTTCAAGGATTTCGGAGTCCAAGGGAAAGAAAGGAACGCTGGCAGCAGGAGAAGTGTAACTGCTCCACTTTTTCTAGTAGGGAAAAATACACAAATGTAACACATTTCACAGTTATTACACCCAATTTGATGTACATAGCCTGCTTGTTTAAAACGTCCACTGTTGTATACATCAGCTGTTTTCTCAACTGTTCTGCATTATAAAGGATTCTATTACAGATATCATGTTGCTCACTTGCTCTCCTTTGATTTGATTTCATGTGTTTTCTGCTCTGTTTCATGAGTTGTCTAAATGGCTGTCAGAGACAATAGGAATAAAAATGGTTGCATAATCAGTGTTTTCAGAAGGGATCCCGTCTCACCAAACTGAAAACAAACACTGACTGTGATGGGTAACGGTGGGCAGGAAGCAGGTGTTCATTCCTTTTAATCATTTCCGACTTTAAACAAACCGGCGAGGAGTCTGTTTGCTCGTTTCTGCAGATATTGTCACAGTGTTGATGATTGAGCAAACGAGTCCCAAGACAGGCACGTTATCAGATTATTGTGCGGAAGTAGATGATAGTAACTCAGAAGTCGAATGTAAACAATAGTAAAATAACCAGTTTCAATCAGTGTGGTTTTTTGACGCTAAAAAAAGCCCTTAAAGTGCCACTTTTTCGCTACTCTGCGCAGTATGAAAAAAATACAACTTGGAGAATGTTTTCATTTTTAGACAGCTGAATTGTACAAAATGTCATAGTGGCTGTAGTTGTGCACCAGTTTTTGACATCATAACTTAAATAAATTTATAATCCCTAGACTGAGAACTCCTCTATGAGCCTTAAACATAAAACAGAAAGAATATCTTTAAAAGATGATTATTTTTAAATATATATATTTTTTAATGTATGGCCCACTGAAATATCTTCCCAGTATATTCTTTCCTTATGATCACATACTTCAAATTTTTCTCTCAAAGTATCTATAGTTTATTTACAAAAATGTGAGTGGGAGCGAGGCCTTTCTAAAAAATAGAAACAGGAATAACCCTGGGTAAATAACTATATTTTGAAATTGAAATAGAATTATTGTGAACAAATAGAACCTGCTTTTTGACAGTTGCATTTTCCCTTCTGCAATTTCTGTCATCCTCACATCTTTTTTCCCTCGTTCCACCCTCTCTGCCTCGCGACAGTCACTCTCTCCGTCCATCTTTCTTGGCAGTTTTCCCTGCTGCGCTCCGTCCAGCCAGCCTCATTTTGTCTCCATCCGGACGTTACTTGGCTCTGATACAAGATGATGAAATTCCAACCTGTCACTTACATAACTGACCACCTCGCTGACAGCCAGGATATTAATGCCACAGCCTATTCAGCTTTGCCTACTGAGTAGCCAGAACACAGAACCATTTCCTGCCACTTGGCCTGCGTCTGTGTACTGATGCAAACAACAAGCACTTTCAGGAAAATACAGTTTCATTAACTGATACTGTCATTTATTTTATATTTATTACACACACACACACAGCTATGATGCACATATAATTTAATGTACATGTTGTGGAATATAATAGTAATCCATGAAATGCAGAGTAAAACCTGCATTAATCTCTGGACTAACATGGTGAGAACAGAAGCATGATTAAAGTCTGTCATTAGCTTTTTTTAAAAAAATATTATTGTACTTAAGTATGTTCAGTCTGTGTGCATCAGCATCTGTAATCTCTAAAATAAAACTTAATGGAGGATGTTCTAACTTTCTAATAGCCTACATACTCAGATCTGCCTGTCTAAAAGCCACCCACGTGGGAAATGCCTTTCATTAAGTGAGCAACAGCACAAACATCAGCTTAATGTAACTTCACAAATCCTGGCTTGCTCTAATGAGCTCTTGGAAGCAGGATATATTTCCAGTAATTCTGCCCTTCCCATCTGAGCACAGGATTATCTAACCTCCATTTAACCACATAATCAGCAGAAAAGAGGCCCTGATGAACAAATGGCTCAGTGACACAATGTGACCGCATGTAGCGTTTTCACAGTTTGTTTCTCGCCTGCAGCATCTTGTTGCGTCAAAGCAGTTTTCCGCTGAAGTGACACCACAGAGCTACGGGCCTCTCCAAGGTGACCCCGTCTACTTCCTGGACCTCCCACACAACTGCAAAGAGTGTAACGGTTAGAGAGCCCACCTGAAAAACTTCCTGTTAGCAGTTTCCTGCAGGATCCCAAAGAGAGACTGTAGCATATTGAAAATTTATTCTTCAGTCTGAGGCGAGAAAAAAAGTCCACATTTTAGTTATTTAATCCATTTATTCTCATAATTCAGTCTATTTTACAAAACCTGATAATGCTTAAAATGAAATCTATCTTGTAACATTTACTAGTCTTGTACATTGTAGCTCTGTGCTCAAGTAAATTAAAGTGTTTAGGAAATAGAATAAGTGGTGGTAAATTTAAGCATAAATCATAGCGTAACATTCATTCTTTCAATGTGTAGCACAAAGCAAAAGCCTTTTCAGAAGCAGTGCTAGTACATCAGAAAGGTTTGGATACAACTTACTTCCAATCCAGCTGGTTTCATTTACACCTGGGAAATGGGTTTTCTTCCCTGTTAACAGGGTCCCATAGTCATAAATCTGCCTGAAATGACTGGAACAAGGCTTTCAA
>JAQFJA010000007.1:11912668-11926087 GCA_029874485.1 Naso brachycentron
GGTTAACTAAACCCCCAGAGTTTTGGCTGACGTGCATCCTTCCTGAAATCCAAAAAATGCATCTTGAACGTGGAAATATGTATCAATCCGGGCAGCACTAGGAGATGGGGCTTTACTAAGAGTAGACTGTTAGATTTGCGTAGTTTGAGTCTAGTGATTTTAGTTAAATAGGGCTGTGAGCATATTTTAGTTTTCCACAGTTCATTTAATAAGCAGCTGGCTTCTCTCCACCAGATCCCAACCCCCCTTTTTAACAGTGATGCGCTACTACCAACGAGAGAGTGAAACTAAACTCCTGTTGGTTATTCCTTCATTTCTTTGACACATCTGAGTTAAACTCGACACTTAACTGCGAGAGAACGGTTCCTGCATGCCATCTCCTTCACTGCAGTCTGCCTCTGTTTAAAAATCTGTCAGTCAGTTACTTCCTTGTTAGGTTGCCGTTGTAGTAGTGAGTCCTCCTCACTCAGGCAAGCAGACCAGTGGGTGGGTGGGTGTGGGTGGGGGCACAGTAACGTTTTTGGGAAACTTAGACTTATCATGGATTTAGCTTTTATCTCACTAATCTATGGCTGTGTGTCTGTGTTACCTGGTGTGAGTGCCTGTGTGTACTGTTTCCTAGGTGATTATGGGGTGGGGGGCTTCGTTGGTGACAGAAGCAAGCACCAGACATGTCACGTTTCACCTGCATTGCAATAGCTGGGTTTCAACCAGTACATGGCAGCTGCTACACACATTTATAACGGAATATGGAAAAGTTAGTTAATTGCACTAAAATGTCAAGATTTAGACCTCAACCAATCAAAAACTAAGTGCTCTTTAACCTCGTTTTTCAGCTGAAAAAAGTGGATTGGGGTTTAGTTACTCTTTAAGGTGAGAGGTGAAAACTTCAGCTCTGACATTTTATTCTCTAACCTTTTGGTGTGCGGGAGGTGAACTCAGAGTCAAAGTAGAAGGTGTCGTCCGGACGTGCCACCGCCGGCCTGAACGGAGGCTTCACTTCTTTTCTGAAGAGTTTCTGAAAGGAATAAAGACTTTCAATCCCATCATGAAGTTAAAGGGTTTTTTTTAACCCTCAAAGAAAACAAATTATGGTGGTGCTGATGTAAATTTTCTCTGCACATATACACAGTAAATATATCCTTTACAGACAGACACTCACGTTCCAGTCTATGGTAGAAAAGAAACCATGCCGTTTGATTTCCTCTGCACCATCAGCACCAGATCCTGTTAAAAAAAATGAATATATAATTTAAAAAAAAAAAACACTAACAGTTAGCAGAAGGAAGTGCATAAATTGCCATTTGTTAAAGTCATGTTCATGAGTTGAGACGAACCCAGTCTGTTGGCAGGGTTCCTCTTGAACAAAGCTCTGAGCAGAGACTGGGCCTCTGCGCTCAGGAACTGAGGCATTCCCAGACGCGCCCTGCAGGGAGAGACAGACGGCACAAAGCTCAAATTATTTCACCAGATATCAAGAGAGGCATTTTGAAACAAAAACAGTATGTGACAACTATAATTCTGCCTTGGATTTGCTCTTCCAACTAGAGAAACTCACTTCAAGATCAGGTTCATAGTTTCTTTGCGGTCTTTCCCTTGAAACGGCAGCGCTCCAGTCAGCATCTCAAACTGGCAAACAGAACATACAAGTGTAATGTATTTGTAGGTGCGTGCCTATGTGCAGTAAAATATTGCAAATTGCAACATGCTGCTTGAAAATAATACGCAATATAATTTCCTCCTGCTCACCATTAGTACTCCGAATGACCACCAGTCGGCGCTGTGAGTGTGTCCCTGCCTGTTCACAACCTCTGGTGCCATGTACTCCACAGTACCACAGAAGGAGTAGGCTTTCTTCTCATGATCAATGGCTTCTTTACACAAACCAAAATCTAGGAAACACGCCCCAAAACAGCCAGCAATAAATCACAAATATACTGAAAAAGTAACATAACTATCTTTAAAATGAAGCCCATGTTTTCAGCTTGCAGCACTTTATTTTTGTCTGCGTTTGTCCTCGTCATTGTGACTTGCTGTACTGCCTCTTTAATGTCACCTTTGTTTCAACGGAGGAGCACCCGTGGGTAAATAAATGGCGGTGATTAAGGATGACGACAGCGATAAACACAAAGTCACAAGGAGGACAAAGTGTAATAACGACCCTGCATAACATATACGGCCTCATATGCAGATATCTGGAGTGAGTCTGATAAGGCTGTTTCCCCACTGTGAGTAACAAAGGTCAGTGAGGTAGAGGAGAAAAAAGGTATGTGTGTGTGTGTGTGTGTGTGTGTACGTGTGTGTCTGACAAAGAGACTGGCTGTGAGGGAAGGAGCAGGAGACTCACCTGTGAGTTTGATATGTCCCTCCTCATCCAGGAGAATGCTAAAAGAACACAATTAATAAAGAATGTCATTGAAAGTGCACATTCCGTTGGAGTCTGGCTTATTATCACTGGCAAAAAACTGACAATATTTCTTAACCTTTACAACCTAAAGGTACGCTTATGACTTAATAGTGAGTTTCTATCCCTTGTTTACAAGCACCCTACCAACATGGGGGAAGTACAGAGGCTGAGGAATGTGTATCAACAACCAATAGCAGTTATGCACCATAAAAAAAAGTAGCAACGTGCAAATTAATAAAGAGAAGAAGAAGGCCGCAAGCTGTTGTAAACAAAGCATAATTCTAAACTTTAAAAGGCTTTGCAAATGCTAAATGAAGTAGGTCTGCATTCATAATTTTTGTCAGCCCTGAGGGAAACAAACAAGACATTCTGGTGAGTGAAGATAAATCTAAATGTTTAATGTGCAAATTAAAAATTCCTCTGGGTGCATTGAAAGTGCAACACAATACAATTACCGTCAGATGACTCATGTTAGAATTTGCAAACAGGTCACAGAGTTTGACATCTGTTCTACAACCTCAGTTCTTTCCACTGATACGTTTACACAGAGATTTTGTGTCGTGATAAAAAAATTTCCTGGACTGCCTCAGGCAGAGCGTGCAGGTGGATGCTGGGGCGGAGGTTGGGCTGACAGAACTGGCAGCAATGCTGATGCAGCATGGGGCAAAAGGGAGGGATGGGAAATCTTTCCAGTTTTAAAGGGATAGTCACCCAAAAGGAAAATTCAGTCATTATCTACTCACCCTCATGCCGACGGAAGGCTGGGTTATGGTTTTCAGTCCACAAAAAGAAGTTTCACCGGAAAAAGCTGCTGCACTCATCCTTCTTTCACAAATGTAAAAAAATGCCAAATACAACTATAAAATGCCTCCATACTGCTCGTCCAAAGTAATCTAAGTGTACCGAAGCCTCGACATCAAGTTGTTTTGGAAAACGTCACAGACGCCATGTTTTTAGCCTCACTGTTCCTTGGGGCGCACTCACTGGGCAATCCATAACTTGCCAGAGCACGTTTGACTCCCAAAGTCCAGTAAGTTTGACTAGTGTGAGCGCTCTGTTCCGTGCTCACGGACGACACGCTTTACGCTTTGTCTGCCCTGGCATGGTTGGAAGACGTGGACTTCAGTACGGTACGGATGCACGTGTACGAGCACAAGCACGGAGCGCCGACATTGCTGTGAGTGTTTGGGGAGGATTCACCTTAAATTCAGGCAGACAACAGCAGACAAAGTCCGGATAAAGAGCAGTGGAAAAATCTGAGACTGACTTTTCAATAGCTGATACCAGAGAGCAGTTTAAAAAGTTATTAAAAGATGAAAAAAATGACGGTAAAAATACAGGTCGCACTGCAAAGATCAGGTGACTCAAACATGCTCAGGCGCAGTTAGACTGGGGCAATGTAAGTGCCAGCCAGCGGGGGAGAGGGGAGGGGGGATATTCCTGCTTTGGCGCGGTACGGGACAACTGGGACAAGTGTGAGTGCACCCTTAGCTCGTAGCTCCTCGGACGGGAGCTGTGTTCACGTGTGCATGCACATTGGTCACCATTTACTTCAATAGTTCAGTAGTTAGATTAGTGCAACGCCTTTTCCTGTGAAACTCCAGCAGTGTTTTGTGGAATAAAAGGCCTCATCTGACATTCCATCAGCGTGAGGGTGAGAGGATAATGAATGAATTTTCATTTTCGGGTGAGCTATCCCTTTAACTGACAGCCAAATTGGGCGGCTGGGTTTGGCAGGTGATGCGAATGTAGCTTTGCACCTCGAGTTGACTTTGTGTTGCGCTGTACTTGTATGAAAAGTGCTATACAAATTAAGTCTGACTGATTGATTGATTGACTGCCTGAACTCGCTTGCAGCTGTCTCTCTGTAACTCCTCATGTCGGAGAAAAGTTTTGTTTTAAATCTGAGCGCTTTAAAAAAAAAAAACAAAATCAATCTCTGTTCGTCCAGGCTTTTGCCTACTGAATCATTTATCAGATTTCTCCAATAAAAGTGTCTTCAGAGAACTCTGAAAAATCCAGATGGTTTGGGATCCTACATGCGCAGTTCATTAAATATGGATTTGTTTATATGTCTCTCTGTGATAACGTTCAGTTTGTACACTTGCTCTTACTTTTCAGGTTTGAGGTCTCTGTAAATAATGCCCAAGCTGTGGAGGTGGTCCAGTCCTAACGCCAGCTCTGCCAGATAAAACTTCACATCCTCCTCTGTGAACATCACCTACGAGACGTGACACACATACAGAGAGAAGGCAAAGAAAAGAGACAATGAAACAAGGGCGAGACAGTGGAGAATCATCAGATGAAAGCTATGCTGACCCCCGGCCAGCAAAAACACAAACCTCTAATGAATCACTCTCACCTCTTTGGAGAGTCTAGTGAAGAGATCTCCTCCTCTGAGGAAGTCCAGGATCAAGTACAACTTCCCTTCAGTCTGGAATGCTGCAAATACACACAAGTTTCGACGATAAATCAGGAAAAATGACTGAGGAAAATGTCTGGAATTTAAAGCAATAAGACAGCAATGACATCAGCAGATCCAATAAAACTTTATTTTTCTAGGTCTGGGAAGTAAAGCGCAAATAAAGCTCCAGGCTGACCCACCATAATGCAGTTTGACAACAAACGGGTGGTTGACGTCTGCCAGAATGTCTCGCTCCATCTTGGTTCTCACACGGTCTCTCACTGGAGGATGAAGAAGAGCAGGGAGTTCAGTGAGTATGTAGAAAACTTTAATGCATACAGTATCCCTAAAGAAAATATTTGACAGGAAAGTCACACTGTATGTGAGGACGAAAAGTAGCCTGACAAAACCTTATAAAGATTTTCACTTAATTAATTACGGTCTGGCAGTGACACAGACAAATTAGGTTGAAAATAATATGGGGGTTTTTGGCTGCACATGAAGTGATCAATTATTTGCTGATTTACAGTCATAGAGGCTGCTGAGTTATGCACGGTTACAGGAAGGTGGAGGTAGCAATTCAGGTTTAGTGGAGCTGCCAGACAAAGACTTATGTAGAGAAACAGAACAAAAACAAACTAAGTGTTGCAAAAACAAACTGATTCGTTCCGATTATTCACTGGTGTGCATGTGATACATCGATGAGTTGTCTTTTTGCTCTTCCCAAGCAAGTAAATAAATCATTTTGCTGAATACACTCAGATTAAATGGTGAGTGAAGTGTAGATGGCATCCTGTAGCATGTATTCCTATGTGGCTGCATGCTACAGATGCAGCATCGCTACACCTGCACACTTGCATAGCGTTTGAGGACTGTGAGAACAAATCTGACTCTCTGATGTTTTTTGGTGCGAAAGTTTAAAGAAAACCACTGCAAACTGTGGTGGTCTATGTGAACATACCTGCTCTGTATGTAGTTTTCATTTACAGGAAAAGCATACACCCCTTTTCATGAAACAGGGCTCTTCCACATGACAAGAAATGATAAAATCACCACAAAAACCAAAGAGAAAACTTTTTGAAATTATCCTGCATGAACCTGGAGTCAAAGGTTTTACCTAGTAATTTTTATTTTTTTTATTATCTATTAACGGGCAATTTTTTTTTAGAAAATAGTTTTGGGAGCTTCAGGTGATGTCTTCATACCACTTCCACATATTTAAATTTAAGCACAGTCCTCTCATTTGCAAAGCTGGTAATTGTTTGTCAATCTAGCTGTCCAACATTGTTCATGCAGTAATAAGGGATCATTTGTCATTTCATCAGCTCTCCTCCAACCAGACAATCTGATGACAGACCAGCTGTGTGGCAATTTACACATCACAGGCAATGGTACCTTTGAGCGTGGCCTTCTTCAGGACCTTCATAGCATAGAGCTGGTTGGCATCGGGTGGGGTCACCTTTCGCACCAGGAACACCTGCGATGAGCACAACAAAAACAGGAAAAACCCTGCTATGTCAGCTCATGCACTGAGAGTGTGAAAGTGCAAAGGAGGCAGAGAGGCATGTCAAAGACATTAGCATTGAGAGTGTGTCTGGGTCACCTTGCCAAAAGATCCCTGTCCCAAAACTTTGAGCAGTTCAAACTGGGACGCATCAGCCTTCTCTGAGCCCTCTTTGACCACATGAGTGATGTTGATCTCCTTGATGTCTCCATCTTCCTGAAGGGAGCAAAATATAACAAAGCAGAAAGCAATCGTGAGAACAAATGGCTTAAACAATGAGGAACTGTATGTTTGTAAGATCTCTGTGAAGGACAGAAAACATAAAGAGAAAAGAGCAGTTGTCAGATAGTATCTCCTGCTGCAAATAGCACTCAAGCAAAGTAAGACGCCTCAGAAAGAGGAAGCACAATAAAACATGAGACGTGTGTGTGTGTAAGAATGAGCGATTGCACCCACTGTGTGTTTTAAGCAGTTTCTGGAAATGATGGCGAGTGCAATTTTACAAGTAACAGTAAACAGGCCGTTTAAAACAATGCAATATAAAAAGCCTCCAGTGGTTCATTGTTTTGTGGTTGGATAAAGTTTTGCAACCTCTAAGACTTTGGAGCTTTTCTACTTCTCTACAGGGTGGAGCCCTGGCACCGCTGACAGCTTCATCACATGAACACTCGCTGCTGACCTGGTGTCAACCTCACTGAAATTCACCCAACACCCAACACCCAACAGAAAACCATCAAAGCAACACCGGCAACAACAACATGTCACATTTTAAAGGGCTGTTTTTCTCAGTTCTCTGTACTCCTTTCACGCCCAGGGCCCATGGTGAAAAGCTGCTTTACAGTCACCTGCAGGGAGTGTTTTAAATGTAACCGTGTGGCTGGTGGGGAACATGATTTTCTATCCCCACTTCCACCCTGGAGAAAACAAAAAACAAAAACTAGTGACTAGAAAGTAGGACATCTTGCCTGGGTCTCTGTGTTTGTCCCCTGCTGATAAAATGCAAGCCATTACCATGCAGGAAGAATGGTGCAAAATATCTTAATCGAAGTGTTTAATGCTCATCACAACTTAAAATTTAGCATGCTAAAGTTGTGCTGAAATTCTCCGATGATTTTAAAACAGCACTGAATTGATTATTTAATCAAAATAACTGAGTGATGACGAATCTGGTAGTCAATAGTTGCGCCCGCCATCATCAACAAAGATACATTAGCAGGATGCTAAACTGCATCACTCTGGGCCTTTAAGTGGAACTTGTGATAGATATTTTCCTTTTTTTAAAAAAATTTTGTTTTTATTGTGGTTTTTAATGGATTGTATTCAAGCAAAATGACTGCATTACTGGCTGGTGACTGTTAATCAACTGATAGATGTTTTGACGATTGAGTTTATATTTTTTTAAGTCATTCAATAAAATCTTTGGTTCCAGCTTCACCAGCAAACTTTCACTGCTCTACTTCTACATTATTGTTAATTCAGAGCTTAAACTTTTCTTAAACAAAACACAATATGAAAAAATTTGCCTACTGTGTAATTGTGATAGGCATTTTTTACCATTATTAAACACACACACACACACACACACATACAAAAGCTTAAGTGTTGCCTTACAATAATTATCACTGCAACTCTAAGTAAAATACTTTATCCATTTATCACATGAGAATTTTAAGTGTTAAACCACACATTGGCAACAGCTGACGCCACTAACACTTGAGACTTTTATTTGACAACAGGAAACCAGAGTTGGTCGATCATGCAGCTTTCAGCTGCATCTCGTTTCTAAACAACCACTGACAACAGTGAACACCAAATCCTGTCTGCACTTAGCAGGATTAATAAATCCCACTTCTCTGCTTGTGCATTCAAAAACTCACTGTGCATAACGCCACTCATAGCTCTTTGGAGGCTACTTAAGGTTTATCAAGATGCCAACACGAGGGGGTATCACTTTACCGTCCAGTGGTTCCTTGGAGCAGGTAAAGTGTCAGTGCCGTTGAATGCTGCATCTGGTGATCCACAGCTGTTACAGTGAGTGGAGCTGCCGGCCAAGGCTTTGTTCTTTTTGCGCAGGTAGAGGGCCAGCAGGCGGCTCAGGTTGAACTTTTTCTTGTCCTTCTCCATCTCAGCATTGCTCAAACTTATGCTTCATCCTCCTACCCGTGTCCATAACAAGGCAAACTGCCATCACATAAAACATCTTCAAGCTCACCTCAACTCGCCACAAGCACACTTGAGACTCAATTGTGCACTCATGTCAGGATTAGCTCTGTGAACAGCAAGTAAATACGGAAAAAGCTCTCAGCCTTTGCCCTTTATCTATTCTAACTGCAGAGGCCTTTTGCAGGGGCCTTCTGCTTTAATTTTTATTAACTCTTCATCTTCATTTTCTCTTCTATAACTTCTCCTGTCCTCCCTGTCTCTGTTTCTCTCTGTGTGTGTCCTCAGTGACTGACTGCAGCTGAAGCGAACTGGAACCGACGCAGGCAGGAAGGAAGAGCCTGCCCTTATTCTCACAGTCCTGCACCCGGCAACACACACACACACACACACACACATCTGCGGCTGAGAAGGTGAGAGAGTGAGAGAGTGAGAGAGAGAGACTGAAACTGAAATAATGCAAAAAAGAGGAAGAGGAGAAAAAAGGTAGAAGATTAGAAAAGCCTAGAGTGCTTTTCTGCTGCCCAGGTTGAAACTCATCCGACAACATGTGTTTCTGTGATATCACTACATCGGAACCTGGCTCTATGTCACTTCCCTTTTCCCACAATTCAACAGAGTAGAAGCTGGAGGGAGGGGGGGAGGCAGGCAGAGAGAGGATGAGGTATCCCCTGCTCAGTGTCAACACGGCAGAGATGATTCAAGCAACTCACTGTCTGCAGATGACAGAGTTTCCTGTCTGTGTCCCGGCATGTCCCTCTTCAACAGTCCATTCCTGCTCATCCTGTCTCCTAAATCAGCTCTCACCGGTCCTAAATTCCCCTCTCACTCTCTTCCTTCCCTCCATCTCTCACTTTATTGCTCCTTACATGGCAAATACCTCTTTACCAGGAGGGAAAAGGCCATTACACACTCAGCAATACGGTGCATGATTCAACTTCTCTCTTGACCAAACAGCAACATAATCGAGCAGTCAGAGGACCTACTCCTCACACATCTGAATACACCGCATTGCAGTCCATATTTGGAAAAAACAAAGCCGATTTGAGGCATTTTTTTAACTGCTGAATGCAATTTCCAGAGGGGAAAGACACAAAAATGCAAATGCGTGTTAGCCTGAAGAGTATAAAATGCAGGGATAAAATATTACTGTAAGCACCACAGAGCTGGAGTGTGTTTGCTAAGCGAGGAAGGAGCTGCAGCAGAGGCAGTCAGAGCTTACCTGGACTCTAATGTTTGCAAACTCCCTCTCTATCCAGGTGATATGAGAGTCAGTCTGGAGGGCGGGGAGCAATATGTTGGAATGGAGAAATTAAAATAAATTACAGAAGATATACTTGATTTTGAATTAAGTCATCTTGAACAAGAAGGCTTCATCCCCATTTACAGGAATATGAGTGCACAAGTATCATGGCAAGTACAACTTACAAATAATCACACACACACACACACACACACACACACACACACACACACACACACACACACACACACACACACACACACACACACAGGAGAGGGTAGCAGAGGGCATGATGGTGATGGTTGCCACATTAGTGACAGGAAACCTCCCTTTCCTCCTTGTTTCACTTCCTCTTTTTCTCAAACCGATCTCACTTCCTTTCTGCTCGATAATTTTAACACGTGTACTCGCAGGAGCATCTGCAGCACTGCTGCTCGGAGAAAGTTTAAATTTCACAAACCTATCTGACACATGAAAGTGCTATATCTCTCCTAAATATATATGAAGAATTAATTTTTTTTTTAGAAATGTGCAGGCACAGACAAATCTCTGAAGTCGCTTGACAGTTTAGGAGTCATCTGAACAGTGTGCCTAATAGGGCTGTACGATTTTGAAAAAACATCTAGTTGTGATTATTTGGACTGATACTGCGATTACAATCTTATAATCTCTCTAATGGCCTCTACACAGCAAGATAGACTAAAAAGTTTTGATTTTATGGTGGTTGTACAACTAAATAGCAGAGCAATGCAGAGGCTGAATGCGAGGCTTGTATCTTAGAATCGCCCTGCCATAGAGCGTCGATGCTTGGATTAGCATTACCTTAGATCAAATGCACTAGTACGATGGAAAGACAGATGGTTGAGGTTCAAACACTGGTAAAACTAACCATGTTCGATGTGTTTTACGGTCGGAGGAGATGGAAGCTAAACACGTCCTCCTGCGTTTCCTTGCTCCTCACAGCTGAGACGAGGACAGCTCAGCATCACATCCACCTACACAAAGGAAACCCCTTCCCCTCCTCCCAAAATATCACACAGCTGCCTGAAGTTTCGGTCAAGTCCGCACTCTCCACCACATCCATCACCAGGGCACCACCCACACAGAGACGCTCACTTCACATCGACGGGAGACAAACACGAAAAAAGTGCCCACTTGCCTCTTGTGTGCGGGTTTTGGTGCGGAATAAGAGCCTCCACATGTCTGTGTGCTGTCACTTCCATGTCACTAGTGTCAGTGAGTCTCTGTGACGCTCACTGTCTTACATATAACAGTCTCTGTGTCACAGTTAGCTAACATTTTCTATGTGCAATACCACCACAGAGACAGTGTATATGCGACACACACACACCAAAATGGGAAGTGATGTGAAGTCATAAAATGGAGAGACTTGTTGGGGACAGAAAAGGTTCCAGGAAGTCACTCTTGGGAAGTGTTTTCTCACTGGGGGGAAACATAAAGCAGAGACAGGGAGTGTTCAAGTGAAAGAGGAAGACGGAGAAAGCACGCAGTTGCAGGAAGACATTTGAGTAAAGCTGAACAAAACATAGTCACTTTGCATGATTAAGCACTCTCTAAGATTACACAAACTGCTGCTGGCAACCACAAGAGCTCCCTGAAAAAGAACAGAAAACGACTACAAGCTGATGCATGCTTGACGAGAGTCTTAGAAATTCTTGAGGAATGACAATCCTGTTTGAATTTTGCGTTTTCCTTTGTGAATTTTGATTTTCCTCTGCACAAAAAAACTTTCCATGACAAGGTTCTTTTCACTTCCAAAACAAGGCTAAAACAAACTCCTCAACTGCACCGGTTGTAATTAGAAGTTCATTTCAGTTTGTATTTGTACCTGTGTGTCTTTCTGACTGCATGCAGACCTTCCTTCTGCCGGAGACCACCACGGTGTAATGCTCTTTGATAAACACAAGGGGTCAGTACAGGTCTACAGCCAGGCCAGTGAACAGGGCCTTAGAGAAGAGTGCTCTGGCACACAGGGTTAGCCAAGTAAGGGCATGTTCACAATGTTAGCTCACACTTCCTGCAAATCTCAGTGTTGGTTCTGACATCAATGAAAGCAAGGAGGACAAAAAGGGAACATGTGGGAGAGTACAGAGGCTGGCCTTGTGCTCTAAAGCTGCCCGATCCCAGCAGGAAAAGTCACACAGGTTTAAGTGTGTCAATACAAAGCACTGGAGGCCTCACTCCCTCCATGTGACAGTGAGGTTTAAAAAAGAGATCCATAAAAATAGAAGAATGGAAGTGGTAAAGGAGAGGAAGAGTAGTGAGGAAGCTCAGTCAGGCAGTGAGCTTGTCATAATACACAAGACAATTACAGTATCTGTGTCTCTCCCTGCAGCCTCTCTGCTTTCCTGGAAAACAGAGCAGCAGCACCTGCACGTTTTCAAATGTATGACAGCTCTGACTGTCGGGCCAGAGAGGAGGGAAAAACACTAGAGAATAAGCAGAGCGGGAGACGGCATAAATGACTCGTGCACATGGAGGGAGACAGAGCAGTCTAAACATCCATCCGAACAACCAACCAACCAACCAACCAGCCAACCAACCGTGATGCAGGCTCACCACTGTAAAAACAAATAACCTCCACTAGACTTAAACTGCAAGAGTGCACACGCAAAAACTTGCACACACGGGCAGAATACGTGTTAGTACTGTAGAAACATAACAGCAGTCCTTGAACTATGACTGAGATTTTGTGTATATCATTATAATCTAAAGAGAGAAAGAGACTTTTGAACATATTGTAGGCAGAACCTCAAACATAACAACCACGACAGCGATATGCATCAGGTTTTTAGGTACCGCTTTACTAATAAAACATCCATGATGAAGTATTTATAAGTTGCAATGCACTTGTAAGCCTTATGTCAGTTAATCTGTGGGCTACATTCTTCATTAATTGATTAAACTTTTAATGTACAGAACGTCCAAATTTTATTTTGAAAAGTCTCTTAAAAGGCATCTTGCTTGTTTTGTTGAAATCCAAAGATGTTCAGTTTATTGTAACGTAATTCAGTAAAAAACAATCTGCACAAAAAATCTTGAAAAAATTGCAAAAACTATCAATCAATTATGATTATAACAGCAGATTAAGGAACTAATTGATCAACTGACCAAACATTTTAACTCTATATTCCTTATGGGTCATAAATACAAAAACGTATCATCTTATTAGCTCTTTGTTTGCATCAAGAAGATTTTTCCAATGGTTGCTGATGTCCGGTAAACTTAGCGAGATCAGGAGGTTTTAAGAGAAAATAATTGGTGTGAACTGCGAGCCTGATGTGAGGAATATATGCCTACGTTTCTACGGTCTGACAACACGTTACATCAGTTGATCAAAAGAATGTGTGCTGCCAACTCATATTTCACTGCTAAATTCTTTAAATTATTTTTAAAGAAAAAAGATCAAACATTTGCTGGTTCCAGCGTCTTAAAAGTAAAGATTTTCAGCTTTTTGTTGTCATTTATTAAAGTACCAGTAATTGAAGAGTCCAGGTTTCGGATTGTTGGTTGGACAAAAAAAAAAAAAAGCAACCTGAAGATGTCACTTTAGATTCTGGGAAATTGAAAAAGGAATTAAAAGTACACAGTTGCTAAAAGAAGCTGGCATCTGTGTGTGTGTGTGTGTGTGTGTGTGTGTGTGTGTGTGTGTGTGTGTGTTGTCAATGCACTTGTGGCTC
>JAQFJA010000007.1:11996842-12009417 GCA_029874485.1 Naso brachycentron
AAAATAAAATTAAAAAAAAAAAAAAAAAAAAAAAAAGATTAAATGGTAGTTAACCTTTTAAGTGCATGCTGAAGTGAGTGGGAGTGTTTTTTCATAAACACAAACCTGTCATCAAGTATTATTTATGACTCAAATTAAAGCTCTACATTGTAATTAGAAATTAGACGGTACTTCCTGTTCTGCTACTGGAATGTTTTGACTTTATTGACATGACGGGAAAAGAGACTTCTCTGCAGTCAGCTGTTACATCAAGTCTATGTTTTTATTAGACAGTAATCGTATTGAAAAATTTGTCTCACTGCCTGATTAAAATGCAGTGATCACCAGATGTTTGGATTGCTTTGATGTGGAGATGCTGAGAGGAAATGCATGAAAACATCTGCAGAGAGGCAGAACTAAAAACGACGAAGATTATTGATATCTTAAACCCTTTTTCTCCCGCAGATGCATTTTCAGCAAATACAAGCACACGCACACACACACATGATCCATGTAGCCACTTACCATTCAGGAGGGGTTGTGTGTATCTCACTGCAGATCGCTGGCTGCCTCCCCGCTCTCGCCTGCATGGCGACAACATGTTTCTCTCTCTGGCAGCAGATGGTGCAGCCACCTCCTCGTTATTCCTGCTCTCTCTTCCTTCTCGTTCACCCTTGCTTCAGCAGTCTTCCCACCTGTCTCTGCCTCCTTATCTTCTCTGTCTTCATGTGTCTGTTTGTCCTTGTGTCTGTCTCTCTTTTTGTCTGCTTGCCTTGCTGCCTCATCCGTGTGAGTAGTGAGTAGTGTGTGTGTGTGTGTGTGTGTGTGCGTGTCTTTGATTTGCGAAAGGATGTCTGTGTTATATCGAGGACAGACTTTATCCCTGCTTTTCTCTGTTGGTGTCACCAAGTAGGGAAAGGCACCAAGCTTTTTCACGCCTATTTTGGAGCTGCTATGAAACCAAAGCAGGATTTGTTTTTGTTTGTGTGTTCATCTGCATTTAACTGTCCCTCCCAGCCCCCCTAATTACACACAAGCACACGAACCCATACATAACAAAAATGCAAAAATTATGACCAAACCTTTCTCATGCAGATGGGATTCATGCTTGTGTTTGATCTGTAGAAAGAGATGATTGTTTTCTAAAAATTTCCAATAAGCACTTCACTCTGAAAAGACTGAGTGAAGTCGTGACGTGAGCATACAAACACGCACACAGGAGGCGTCTCTCATCATGTTTTCTTTGTCCTTGTGATAATTGATCCTTGCAGAGCTGTGATTGGCCTGGTATTCAAACTGTTTGCATAGTAACAACAAACAATAACAGGCATCTATAACGCATTTTCTTTATTTTCTTATAAAAGAGGCAAGATATGCTAATACAACCAGAATTGCTGTGGTATAACAGTGAAATATTACAGGGATACATGTTTGTTTTGAAATGATGCGTAACGTATAAAGGGAAAAGATATCCTACAACATTTTGCACACACACACGTACACACGCATACTGTAAAAGCCTCAGGGTGTGAGGGCGACAGGGGGGCTTTACACCATACAGTCAGGAAATGTCCACAGTTCTGGGCTAAATGATGGCCAATACTAACTCTTGTGTGGTTTTATGGGTGGAAATGTCTGACTTTTGGGTTGTGAACTGAACCCGGCATCGGGTCATTTTAGTCGTGAAACTAACAGGAACCTACAGGCAGATATTTATGTCAGTGAAAAACATCATTAGCAGGTTATGGGTAACGCACCATCGGGTCTTGTAGAGGAAATGACGAGCACATTGAAAGCAGCAATAGCAACCTTTGAAAACGCTGAAAGTGAACTGCACACACATCATGTGCAGAGCTCTGTTAAAAACATTGAAATACATATGTAGCAATTCATGGCAAAGTGTGTCACCACATGAACATGGCAAGGTCATAAAACACTGTCATATTAAAATCTATTTACAATATATATACAGGCAGTTCATCATAATTGCTCTTACTTTAGAATATTAAATTCAAATAACATCATAAGAATGGGGGCAAGTGGTATTTACAAAAGCAAAGAGAAACGGTTAGACTTTTTCAGCTGAGTTTGGGAAAACTGGAGAGGTCTCTTCAGTCCGGTTCTCTTACTGGTTTTAAGAAGTCCACAGCTTATACTGTCAGCGACTGGGCAGTGCTTTTAGAGATGGTTTGAACTGGCAGAGTGAATTTGTTACATCCTTCAATGGAGCGGGCGTCCGATTGGGCGCTGGCTCTTATATTTCAACGAGGGTGACCTGGAACTGGCCGCTGGCGACCTCAGACATCTCGATTAGAAAGGCCGACTGGTTGGTGTAGTGTTCGATGATGTTGTCGTCCATGTTGACAAAAATTCTAAAGAAAATAGGAGCAAAACCGAAAGGTCAGCAGTGCAGGGAAAGTGGGTCAAATCAAAGTGTATTTTAAATAAATTTGTTCGTTTTCAGTTTCATTTTCATTTTCAAAACTTGGACCTACAAATGTTGCTTTACAATGTGTTAAGCAACGGGTCAGGTTTTCTTTTTTTATAGGGTTCAAATATAACATGATTTCCAAGAGAAAGACACAGCAGCGGTGTATCTCTTGCATCGGTACGGGTAGTAAATCAGGCCACACTCTTCCTCCTCCCCAGCACTAACACAAACCTTTAGGTCTTTACGGCGACAATGACTAAACTTACCACAAAGCTCACGCATTCTGCCTGCAGGGACAAGGCTGATTGAAGACAAGAGCTTAAGAGGAGGGAGGGAACTGCGGGGAGAATGTAACCCAACCTGTTAGCTTAGCTGCTCCCCCTGAAGTGATGACTGCCAGCAAGCAGCAAGAAAATCACCCAAAGGTGTTTCAGTCTCCCTCAGAGGTCTTATTAACATGATCTGTCCTCTGATCTCCTCTGTTGTTTAACAGGAAGTGACCCAGACTATTATGGGTCTAACAGCTATTCACTGTGGGAGATGAAGTCAATGGATCATGTAATTTTTGGATATCCTGTCGGAGGAGGTGACCTTTCCATTTGCACTGGAGTGTCAGCTATTTTCCAATGGTTTTTTTTGTTTGTTTTGTTTTGAGAAATAAAACACATTGGAGTCCATTTTTTTAGGCAAAGCACCAATTTTAAAGCACCCAAACTGAACCACAGTGCAGCTCATATGAACTCATCTGACTTATCCAATGTTTAGCCGATAGAAAAACAGCAAAACTCGATGGACAACCTTCCACTTGTGAGCATCAAAAGTTTTCCGCGTTATCAAGCAAGCAATCTTTTTCACTGCTGGAAAAAACTTCCTGGTGTTCCGATGAGTCGAGGTTACGAAAACATAAATAAGCGCAACAATCGGCCATGACGCATCTGCAGGACTTTTGAAATCTTTTTTCTTCCTCTTTCAGTCACCTGTCTTTCTTTCGGAGGAGCTGCAATTAGCACATTCCAGGAGGCCAAGCCAACGAACCGACCTACCCAGTCTGTCAACGTGAGCTTCCTCAAAGGAGGATGAGATTAAAACCACAAACTAAGCCCTGATTTTATGCAAAACGTCTTTGTCAAATGAACTTCTTTAAACCTACCTGTGTGTTAAGCTACTTGTGTAGTAACAGTGCATTAGGCATACCAAAGAAACAATAAGATACTCACCCTCTTTTGCACTTTTTGTAGATTTTTCCAATGCTGTCTTTTTGCATACCGTACTTTTCTGAAACCTGAGGGGCAGAAAGAACATGAGATGACACTTAGTATGATCTTCAGCCAGAGGAAAGGTGATATTTATGAGAGATAATATAAGTAACGTTAATGCTACTTGAGCATGCATGCGTGTGAGTAAGTATTTGTAAGAAGGCAACAACAGTGAAGAGATTCCACCCCAGAAATCAGGTTAGATGACTTTGTTTGTCGAGTGTGTTACTTACAGCTTCTCGTAGGCCTGAGAGCGTCGGCGTGCTGAGCATGAGCGCGTCAAACACCTCTTCAGCACCTGTTCTCACGTACAGCAGGACTGTTGGAATGCGAGAAAAGAAACAAACATTTAGCCCAAAAGAAAAGCTCATTGGCTCTTTATTGATCTTTTGCTTCATTATTTTTCTATGTACCTCTTTGTGGGTCTTCTTTTCGGGCTTGCTTGCTGGGTGGGGAGCTGCTCTGGTCTCTGTCTTGAAAGAATCTCTTCATTGAACTCCTACAAAAACAGACCAAACCTTACGTTAGACTCAAACAGCCACCGTGTGGTTCATCAAAAATGACCGTTTGCGATGGCTCTTAATGGGTTCATTATCTCTGCTCACCTTTCATGCTCATCCATGGGAGGAGCCTGGAGAGATGGAGAGAAACAGAGAGATCTGATTAGACACACTCCACTGATAAAAGCATTGCTTCATGCCCCCCTTCCCACCATTGTCTGCGCGCGGTACCTTAAAAAAATTCTATCATTTCTTTAAGACTGCGTTTCCCATAACCTGTAACAGAGCCACGTAAGCGTGGACACTGATGGAGAGACACTGATAGGACCATCCTGCACTTTATCATGCTGGCCAATCACAGATGTTTTCCACTTTAGCCGTTCACAACAGACTATAAGGTATTGCACTACTCAATTATTTGTAAATGCTGTTTTTTCCTTTCGTTTCACGCAAGTAAGTAAAAGTAGTCGTATCTAAATTAAATCTTAAAGCAAAGGTCATATTTCTTCTTAAACACACTCTCATAAATGTCGGTCTCGACTCCAGAGTGTGGGAAAAGTGGCCTGTCTGAACAGAACTCTCGCCTCGCTCGCTGTTTTTGCAAGTGTGAGTGAGTAAAACACAGCATGAGGGTGGCGCATACTGCATGTCAGGTGTCTGTGTGCTGTTGCACCAGGTGTGTGAGTGTGTGTGTGTCTTCGCCTGAGCCCCCATAGCTTAATCTCGATGTCAGTAGCTGTAGCGGCTTGTACATGTGCCTGGTTTCGACTCCAATTAGCTCATCTGATCTCTGCCTCAATTTCGCTGACACCATATCCTCCCCTTCCCAGCCCACTTTTTCCCATTACATACTTTCCCACAGCTTTTTTTCCCTGCCTCTCTTGTGCCTGCAGGGATTCAGGGGTCAGGAACATGATTCATACAAGACAGGAGATGAGAGGAGGGATATACAGTGAAAGAGGGGCTTACCATGCGCTGTAAGCTGGAGAGATGTGTTTCTGGGATGAAGAGAACAGGCTGGGTGACGTGGTCATCCAGGGTTTGGAAGAAGGTGCAGTCACTGCCCATGGAGCTGCTCACTAAAGACTTGTTGGCTGGAAGGAAAGCAGGAAGTTCCTCAATGTTAGAACACATTCTGAAGACCAAATCCTGTAATGCATAATGGAGGAAATGATCCTTGCAACACTCACTGTTAGCATCATTCTTTCCCCTCCTTTTGCTTCTCTTCCTCTCCTCATCACGCATCTTCCTCTCTGCACCCTGAAGACACACAACAGCATGGTTACAATAATTACTAAACAAATGCCAGATCTCATGTGTGTGTGCAAGAAATGGCAAGTGAAGTGACACTGCTGGCGTACCTTATCACAGAAAATCTTGACTTGACACGCCGCTCTGTGTATGAGCTGGTTGTTGCCTGAGCTGAAGTCATAAGTGTCAATCTGGATGTTTAGAGGCAAACCTTTCACTCCCTTCTGAGAGGAGAAGTCTGTGCTCAGGGAGTTGATGCCAATGTACACCTGTAGAAGAAGAAGAAGAAGAGCAGGTAATTTGAGTGCATCATGCTGACATCAGGGTTTTGTATACTGAGAGACTATGCCAATGAAAACACATGAGGAATTTGGGCTTGTTCACAACAGGATGACATGTTTTTGGAGTAAGTTTTCTATTATTTTAATCACTAAAGCACACTCTTTGGTCTCCCTATCTCTTCTTTACACCTGCAGCAGGTTTGGTGGCCCCACCTCGGCGCCTTTGGGCCACGGAGCAGCTCCGTCGCGGCTCTCGCCTGCTGTGGTGACAGGAGCCTCAGGGCCAAACACATTTCTGGGATTCCTCCCCTCCCTCCTCAACCACTCCTTTTCTCTCCACCTCTCTCTTCTACCTTTCCTCTCCTTTCTTTGAAATCTTCCACCTGTTCTGTCTCTTCTCTCTTCAGAGAACTGGCCTTGCAGAGCTGGGTTATATAAAAATACCTTTGCATTCTTGTCTGATAATGAATGTGTGTTTACCTTGGCCTCTTCATTGGGGTTCCAGACAAAGGAGAGAGCATTGAAGGCCACCTNNNCCTCCTCTATGTCGCTAATGCCACTGAACACTTCTTTGTAGTCGGCTGTAAAGGGAAAAAGATCATTTTTAATCTTCTTTTTTGCATGAAATAAATTCTGTCTTTCATACTCTTGCTGTGCGTGTCTGTGCACAAAGAGAGAAAGACTTTGCCTGTGTTTTTTAAACAACATACCGATGTCAATGACCCTCTGCTTGGCAGTTGGCTGGCGCGCGTGCCAGTGATTCCAAAAGCGGAGCTGCATCTCTGGGTTCTTGTCATTCTCAAACACAGCCATCACGACCGTCTGGAGCAGAGGAAAAAAAGTGTCAGAAAAGCAGAGAATTAGTCACATTCGTCAGGCTGCACGTAACTCTTTCACCTGCCTCCATTTCCAAGAGGTCCCTTTTAAAAGCCATCACATTTCATTTATCACTCCAAATCCCTCTTTTCTCTTCACATTGTCATCAGTTATTTGCTGTGAATGGGTGCGTGTTTGTGTATATTCTCATCCTCTGATTTGCTTGACAGTGAGAAAGATTGTCACCTATGTTTTAAATGCACGTCAGCACCACCCCCACAGTCTTTTTTCCTCACTCCACTAGCGTCAGGTCAGACTGAGCTCTGCTGCACTATGGCTCATTGCACCAAGGCATAAATAAATTATACAGGGCAGGACGTTGTCATTATAATGGTGGCAGACCGGTGTAAAGGGTGTCAGCAGGCAATTAGTCACCGAGGAGCTGGCTCCAAGGGAGGGACAGATTTTTGGGAAGGGTTGGCTCGGTGGCATGCAAAGAATTTATGTATTCATGAGCCAGTGAAAAAAGCCTGAAGGGAAGGACTTTTTTTTATGTAACCAACAATCACAAAAGAACAAACAAGAATCGCGCCTTCTTTCCTGAAGATTTTCCACCATGACTCACCTTTACTTTGGTGGCACCGAGGCAGGCGCTGCTGTCCACTCCATGGAGAGTGATGGGGTAGAACTGACCCTTGTTCAGGTAGACCATGGGCAGCTCATTGGATTTGTAAGGAGAAGCCAGGGGAGCTCCGAGAGAGAACTGGAACTCACTCCTGAATCTCTCTGGTGGGGAGCCGGTGTAGGAGCCAGAGTAGACAGGGCTGGATCTACCCTCAGGGAAGGGATCGCTGTAGGGAAGAGGCTGAAAAAATACACAGGGACATTCGTTAATAAAGGAAAGGAAAGATATCCAGAGACAAACAGGAGACTAGCTGCTCAGGAAAATGGGCTCATTTTTAAAATAATGGCACTTAAATGTACCTCAGTGTTGGCATCGGGGAACGCACTGGGCTCTGGCCACTTCTGCAGCAGAGAGTCAAAGATGATGTTGAGCTCCTGCTTGTCATACGGGTCGGCGACGACGCTGGTCAGAGTGGCGTAGGTGTCTGAGGTGGCGGGGACAGAGATGGGCAGGGATGTGTTCAGCTTGGATCCCAAAACCTCTTGAGGATGGCTCAAGGGAACATTCTCAGAGAGGATCTTCATAACGTTGGCGGACGATTCCAGTGAAACAAAGTCATTGGTGCTGGTTGGAGTCCTGAGAAAAGGTGGAAAGGAGGAAATAAAGGGGAAATAGTGTTGATTAAATACAAGGGAAAAGCTACTTTAGTGAGATCAGCATGAGTCGGTAAAACTCCACCCAGGAACAAAGAGATCAAGGAAACAAACAACCTTAATGTGACTAACAGTAGTGTGTCTTAAACATGACAGAAGCCTGCAGACTGCCTGTGCAAACACACAAAAGTCAGCAAAAGCACTTTATGCATCTAAACCCTCTCAGCACTTGCAGCTACTGCAAGGTGAACTCGCAGGGAGACGCGGTTTGAGTGTGGGTGGGTACTATTTGTCTCTTAATCCATCTTTTTTTCTTCTGTGTATTTGAGTTTCTCTGTTTAAAATGTTTGAGGGAGACAACACAGCGTCCCAACAATGGCCATTTCTCATCCAGCTAACAAGAAGTAGGAACAAGAGCTCAATAAGAGAGGAAAAACAACCATCTGTCTGGCTCTTTAAGCGCAGCACAGATGATAATGGAGAGAGGATATGATGGATGGGAGGACTTGAGGGGGAGACGATAATCCCTCTGACGGTGTTTGATTTGGGGATTATCCACTCACCTGTTTCTGACCTCCCAACACCCTGCCTTTCTCTTTCTGATTTAACACCTCCTGATACATTTTATTCTGTCACAACAGGTGGTGGGATGAAAATCAAATATTTAATTTGTTTGGTGCAGATTTTGCCACAAATTATTATCTAAAAGGACCACTTTTGGCTTTTTTTTGACGATGTTGCCTCTCTATAAAGCAACTGGGAATCTTATATAAACACACAAACAATTTTACAGCAGCGACTGTTTAATGAACATCTGGATTGTGATGCTTACCTCTCTGTTTTGCAGATGTTACCAGCACGGTTGCAGGCAGCCAACTTCTGCTCTTTCTGGCTCTGGGAAATGAAAAAAAAAAAGAATGAATAAATAATTGAAAAACTGTCAGAGTGACAATATTAGAATAAATAGTGGGGTTTGTTTGGTTTCTCAGCTTCCCTCTTTCAATCTACCTACCTTGCACTGCTCATAAAGCATGGTTATGGCTGCCAGGTCATCTCCTGGGTGGAGTCTGGGTTTGGGGTGGTTCGGTTCAGGGATGGGGTTCTCCAGGTAGGACCAGGAGTCCATGATGTGGTTAGTGTAACGGTTATAGTTGAAGTTCTCGCTCTGAAAGACCAGTCCCAGAGTCCTGCAGCGAAGAGGAGAGAGTTCATTGAGGGCATAACTGAAAAATCACAACATACACAGAATAAAAGGTCAAACTGGAGGATTTACAAAAGGGAAATAAATATATTCTAATATTTTAAAGCTTTGACAGGCAGGGTTTGAAAACGTAACTTTCACAGCAGCACACAAGCCTCGGGCCACTGCACATACTTGCCTCTGAGCATGAAGGGTTTCGATTGCAAAACCGCAGAGCTGACTAACATCCCTCAGATACAGTGGTGTCAAAAAAGTTTAAAAAAGCAAGGGCCACCCACTAACACTTCCCCCCAACACAAACTCACACTTGCACACATCTTGAATCCTGTATAAACTGTCTTATTTGCATAGATCTCAAAAGAGATGACAAGATTTTCTAACTCAGTCAATGAATGTGAGCTCTGCTTTTCCGTATCACTTGTGAAAAAGAAACGCAGCCCGGGATTGTGAGGATTGGATTTGTTTGGAAAGACTCGCAGTGACATTTCATTGCAAATATCCCGCCCACCAGGATAAGCCCCCTTTGGAGTTTTCAGAAGGAGCTAATGAACAAATAGCTGCAGTTTGCTCTGGATAAACAGCTAATTAAATGTGCTGACAGGAGGAGAAAGACCACACGTGTTCACGACCACAACAGAACCAAAACTGAAGGAGAGATCCAATGTTTTTTTCTCACAGGGATTAATGAGAGAATGTAGCATTTCAAAAACACTCCTGGAGAGCTAGAAAAACTGCAATTTAGCCCGGAACACTGCGCATTTTACGTTTTATTTTGACACCACTTTTCACCAAAACTCAGCTCACACACCTGCTCTAACATGCACCTGTTTCTCCCCCGCATATGCAGCCTCAGCAAAAATGCCGCCCGACTCCGTTAGTTACCCTCCAGTTCCCCCTAAAACCAGCCGAGTGCAGATGTTTTTACACAGACACAGAGGGGAAGCTCGTGTCTAAGGTTTCGCCATTATGTAATTCAATGCATTACATGCTGTCACTGCCCTCTGTCTGTGTCCGACACCTCAAGAGGAGATTCTTATTTCCCGGCCTCCTTTTGTGCTCTGTGGCCCCTAGGTTAGTGACAACACAAGCTGAAACAGACCCATAACAACCATACACACGACTCTGTGTGTGTGTGTGTCTGTGTGTATGTTTGTGTTGGAACTATCCATATCAATTTCCCCTGCAAAACACCCCCTTCTTAAAAGCAGGATCTTTCACATGGGGGTCTCATTGCAAATAGGAGGGAGGGGAGTTTCTGTCCCACAGACTGGAATTTAACATTTTAATGTTTTACACAAAGGCCAAGTTAAAGTGTTTTTACCTTGTGGACAAAAAGGAAATGTTAACAAAAAACAGAGAAAAACCTGATTTCAATCCTTAATAGTAAAAAAAAAACCCTGACAAAACTTACTCAGTCTCTTTGGTCATGTCTCCAGTCCAAGTCAGCCGGAATAGTTTCCTTTAAGTTCTTCTTCTTCTGATTGTGTGCCTCTCTCTCTGTGTCAGGTAGTCTATCAGTCTAGCAGAGGAGAGTAGTGACACACGGATGAGTCAAGTGTTGTGATTCCTCCTGAACGGAGCCCAGATTTATTTCATTCCAGCCAAGAGTTTCCCTCTGCACTCTGATTGGCTGAGAGGACCGAAACAGGTGTCTGATAGGACAGGTGTAGGCTCATTAACTCCTTCCAGGCTGGAGAGAAACTGGCTCGCATGTGTGAGTGTGTGCAGTCAAAAGGACACTTTGCAAGACAATCCAAGGCAGGAGAGCTTCCACTCTCATTACTGTGCTGGATAAAAGAGCGAGATTGGGGCTCAGAGAGGTGTGAACAGTTTGGTAACGACCCGGTACTCGGCTTTAATATGTTAATAGTTTTTCAGTATCATTTTTCACTCTCTCCTTTAGTTCCATGTCATACACAGGTTTTGGTTCCTTTATTTTCTGGGGATTTTAAGTGCAAATATGGATGCTTCAGTATTGTGGTAAAAACTCCTAAAGGGGAGGGGAGGTGGGCTTAAGGGAGGTTCATCCAAGAATTTTTTTTTTTCTGTAGCAGAATTAAAGAGGAATTAAAGTTACAAGATGTAAAAAGATCGTACACACAGAATGTAAAAGTAAAAATGACCGAAGAAAGAGGTTATTTCTTAGTTTTTTAAAAATTATCTTGCCTTGTTAATTCTCTAAATCAGCATGGTAGTTGTTTTTTTTTAAACATTTAAGTTTACAAAAAAACACTGCAGAAAACTGTCATATAGAATTTGTCCTACTTGCGATATAATACAAACCAATTGATGAACAAAAACAGGAAAGAGCAATATTGATGGATTTATATAAACGTTATAGTGAAATACTATAGTTTTTAAAATGGGTTTTGACATTTCAATTTTGAATACAAATCATCACTCTGTAAAGTAAAACCAGTAGAAAATCTTTCATTTACCAGTGGTGAAAGAAACACCCCTATGCTAACAGTAAAAGGAGCATTACCACAATTTATATTTTTATATATCATGTGCATACATAATGGATTGCTACTGATGCAATGGTATTTGTAATAAGTAGCATTTTAATGTTGTGATTGATCCAGCTGGAGCAAATTTTAATTAATTTATCTAATGTTGGGCATTTTGATACCGGACTTTAAAAACATAACATGTTTAGTTTGAAAAAGCAAAATAATCTGTGAAGCAAAAAAAGAAAAAAAGCTTTCAACTTAATTATGTGAAGTTAAAATCACAACATTTTTCACTGAAATGTAATGAAGTAAAGGTAAAGTACTTCTTTTTTAATGGTGTGGCCCAGATTTGCTCAACAAATTCATTAAAAAAATGAAAACCACCAGAGTTAGATCTCCAGAAAGACATTAAATACTATCTCCTGTTTTCATAAGTATAAAGCATTAGAACGTAACTTTACAAAAAAAATTACTTTCATAATTTGAAATAATTTGTTTTGTCATTTTTGTTTTGTCTTTGCTCATGTACTTTTTTTTTCTTTCTTGTAACATTTTGTGCCACCAATCTGCCAAGGAATGCAGATGAAAATTAGCTTTTTTGGCTAAATCTGCCACATTTACCTACATGAACTCCAGTACTCAAGTTAATTAATTTACATTGCTCATTCTTAAATAATTAAATTACAAAAATATAAATATTGATTTTACTTTAAGTACTTGAGTAAATTAATTCATTATCCAGAATGATAGTTTAGTTAATATGTTTTTCCCTTTTTGCCAAAAACTAATATAAAAAGAAAAGATAAACCTGTAGGCTTATAAGCTCTTTTAATGGGCAACTAAATTATTTTACTCTTTCTACAATCAGTTTTAATGAATAACACGTATCTGGTCTGATCAAGAAATTTGGTAACAAAATGCTTGTTTGACTTGTGTAGGATTTAATTCAGAACACACACCTTGAAAATGAGGGGAGATAAAATGTTCACTTTCACAGTGACTTAGAGTAAAGCCTATACACACATATGCATACACACACACACACACACACACATATACACACACATACTTCCAAATAAATAACCCTCCGCTACCAGAAACCAAAAAGCAGCGAGGCTTGTAAAGTCTT
>JAQFJA010000007.1:12066913-12077235 GCA_029874485.1 Naso brachycentron
TACTGTGGGTGAGATAAATCATATTTTCGCTCAGCTTCTTCAATAGTTCTTGTTATCTGCCTTGTTGAGAATGAAAAACAAGAACATGTTGTTCTCTTCTTCTCCTCTCTCACCTGTTGTCTTTCAGCTCTCACTCGTTACAAATACAGAAGTAGCAGGTGCTGGATCATGCTGTGTGTGTGTGTGTGTGCGCGTGCGTGCATGCGTGTGTGTGTGTTTGTTATGTGCGGTTCAAACCAGTCTATCTCTGCTGACACGTGAGCCATCGTCCTTCAGTTGTGCTCAGACTCTAATGATGCTACCTGTCACATTATTTTACCCTGCAGACATGCACTCTGTGTGCTCACGCCACGAGTGCGGATACCTACAGAAATGCCAGCTAACCAATTGTGGAAACACAGCGAAGAATCCTGGACACATTGTGCACATGCCGCATACGCTGCACACATACATGAAGAGGACAAAGGGAGTGGGTCAGCACAGGGAACATTGCGATGGCAGATGAGCGGGCCACTTTTCAGCCCTGTGTAACTGAACACCCCTCTCCTCTTCCTCACGTCCCCCCCTCTTCCTCCTCTCATTCCCTCAGGATGTCCGCTCATAGAGACCACATAAATTAGTGATTGAGCACGCTCACTTGTAACACACCAGCCCACTGGGCGTATCAGGGTCGGCGCGCAGGGCTAGCAACAAACAGTATGTGCTATTATGGAATATGATCTTAGAGCTTTCCCACATCGCTCCTCATGCCAAAACATCAATTTAGGTTAAGGAAGTACCCACTGTGTGTGTGTGTATGAGAACGAATGCCTTATCAGTTATCACACACGGAGTTTGATGACATGTGAGTCATAGTACCTAACCAAGGCTCATGGAAAATTCACGGTTTGAATAAGTGCTTAAGTGGGCTCTGCAGTCAGGCCAAACAAGTGCCTTGTTGTCATTTCAAGCCAATGGCGAGTAATCAAATGAGTTTGTAAACAAGCAATGGCTGTTTTTGTTAAATCTAAAATTAATTGGGATAATGCTGTTATAAGTTTTAGATTTTTTTTTTTTTCGTAAACGCACAAAAATGAGTTTTGGTCAAGCTCGTACTGCGAAACCTTCATGTTTCCATGCAGAGACCCTTTTTTTTTATTTCAAATTTTCTAATTATTTACTTACAATTTGTAAAGCTGCATTAATTCATATTTTCATATTAGCGTTGAAAAAAACATTTTGTTTGATGTAAGAGGTGTGATTTTCGTTGAGTAAACTGCTAAACTTAGTAGCATTTTTCAGCTAATTGTTTTGGTTTTACAACCTGCAGTTTCACTCTCAACGTTGTCATTGCGGTCTTTGTGGCACTAACGAACGAGGAAGAAACTTATCAAGTAGAGGAGCATTGAGCAGCTGAAGAGCCAGAAGTTTTTGTCAGGACTTGGTGGAGAGCAAAACGGAGCTAAAGCGGGAGTGAAAATTGGCTTCACATTTATCTGAAGGACAAAAATATGACTCTAAATGATGCTAATGTTGCTCTGCATCTGCTGGACGTGTAATTAAGCTACAGTTTCCTAACACATTTACTTTATCAGCTGTTAAGGATGATAATATGTTAATGTTGAGCTTTTTTGCACAGTGTGGAAGAGATTTTGGAAACTTTTTCTACAGTGTGTATTGTAGAAAAGCAAGACTAACATTGAAGTGGTGCTCCAGAAATATATTTTAATTCCATAGATGATGTAACAAGAGATTGATTAAAAAACAAATCCCCTTTGCAGAGGGTGACCATGAACCTCTTTAATACATTTTGCCTCTGACAGTTTCTTCTGCTGTTTATACACACTTAAATAAGGGAGACTATTTAGCAGTTGACTCTGTTGTCCGTGTGGGCGAGAGAATCAATTTTAAATGAGCACACTTAGCACTTGGCTGTCCCTTTGTCGTGGTGAGTCACACTCCTCCCTCTCCTCTGGCTTTTTGGGCTTGTAGCATTTTGATCACTAAGTTAGTCTTTAATTCTCCTAAAAATGCATAAAAGGAGTCGAGATTTTCACACATTCCTGACTTGGCCTCTTTTCCCCTTGCTTCATTAGAATGCACCTTGTATGGTGAACTAGAAACCTGACTAAAAATGGTATCACGGAGCCCGGAGGTGAAGTCAGCTCTGAAGTTTAGCCAGCTAGCCCCGAGGCATTTAGCAAAGGAAGACCAGATGCACTTACATGGGGAGAAGAACTGGAAATAAAACAAGAGGGGAGGGAGGATTATGAGTAAAAACGTTAATCTGCTTATTCTTGAAATGTAAATTGTTTTAGCACAGTGTACACCACACTGCAGCAAAACTGTGGTTCACAGCTTGCTCAGTCATTAACAACTCTGCATGTGACAGACAGTGTAATGATGTGTTTTCTCCATAGAGACGCAGGATACAGCCTGTATTTTACAACAGATTCTCATCCTAACAATTGCTAAAATTATCAAGTATTTAGCTGTAGGGGAACAGACCTTCTTCAAGGACTGCAAAACAACAACACCTTAATTATTCATTGTTAATCGTTTTAAAAATAATGCTAAAGGCTTTAAGAACGTATTTAATAGTTTATTAACAACTAAGGACAAGTTGTCAGTGTTGGGGAATAACTAGTAACATGTGACAGAATTACATAATTTAATTACAAAAGTAATGTAACTGTAATCAGTTACAGTTACGAAGAAGAAATTTGTTATTAAATCACAGTTAATAAAATGTTAACGATTACAAAGGGGGGTTACATCTGAATATTTTGTGCAAAAAACTTAGGCTGTGTTCTATAATGTTCATTTTGTTGCTTTGCATGTTTTTGATGTGCACCATGCCTTCTTTTGCCTTTTTCAGTTGTTGCAATTTAAAAAGGGTAATTAGTATCTGTTACCTGTTACATTTACAAATAAAGTAACCCTTTCAACCCTGCAGGTAGTTTTACAGATGTTTGAATTTATTTCCTCAACAGCTGCATCTTTGAAAGTCTCTTGAAGTAATATATGTTATGAGGTGACGTACAGCTGCTTTCTCTCATTGCATTTCACTTTGGAAGAGTTTTCAAAGTTAGCGCTTAATTTTCTTCACTTTCCACTGCAGAGGTAGCTTATTGCAATGCAGTCGAGTTTAGACAATTAATAAAGTCCAAGGAAAAATGCTTAAAAAAAAAAAAAGGTTCCAGCTTTTCAAATGTGAGGATATTTCGATTTTTGTTTTCCTCACATGACAGAAAATTGATTACATGACAAACAAAAACAACTCAAAGATGATTTAGACAGATTTTAATGTCCATTATTCACTGTTTCCTAATGTTTTATTGAGCCAACTACTGTTTCATTGAACAAGAAATAATGACTCAAATTACTCAGTCAGTTAAATAATCTCCGTAACTTGAAGCCCTACACCGCATCTTTTCAGCACTTTTGTGATTAATGGCAACTGAAGCATTTCTGTTGTTTGATTATGATGTGACTTTTTCATCAGTTCACATGATATGAGCACCCAAATCTTTGCATGAACAGCATTAAATCCTAACAAATGTTCAAATAGAACGAGATCTTTTTCTGGATTATAAAATGTTAAACAAGATCAGAGCACAGAAGTATGTGCAAATGTTTTTTTATGGATTCATCGAAAGCTGAAAAAAGTGAACACACATTTCACTGTGCTGAGTTTACGTGGACCTGGTGTCTGCCATCACTAAGCTGACACTAACATGCAGAGGCAGATCTCACAGCTGACATTCTGCCTGTTGTCCTTCAGGTAACACACACACACACACACACACACACACGTACGTGCTTTCCATCCTGGTGAGAGGTGCTGTTTGTCTCCCACTGCCTGAGGGAGGAGATAAAATACTTTCAAACACTGTCATGCACTGACACAATAATGGAATGATTTTATCAGATGATATTGATGCCACTGACTGCACACATGACTCTCGGGACAGTAGGTGCATTGATGACTCAGAATAGAAAAGGGCAATAATATGAACTTTTGTATCGTATGCTGTTTGCACAAACTTTGCTCAAAGTGGTGAAACTGTTGTGTGATAGGCATGGCTCTAACTGAGTCATTTTTGCAGGAGAAGCTGGAACAAAAAACTGAATAAATGACATTTGGAATGACCTGCGTCCTGATTCTTAGAAAGAAGACTTGGGTTCACAGTCACATTGCTTCCTGTGCTTGGAGACGGTTGGCTCGGAGATGCCGATTACTCAGAAACCAGCTCTCTCGGCAGCCTTTTTCCTTTTCCTTTCTCCCTCCCGCTGAGCTGTTTGATTGAGTTCACAGCTGAGGAGGCCAATTTGATGCCCATGGAGAGGACTGAGTGAAAAAAATAGGAGATGTGGGTATCATATGGGTGTAGTTAAAGACAAAGGGTGGTGCATGGGGTGGTGAACAGAGAATTACATATAAAGAAACAAAGAAAGGAAGAGTGGGAAAAGAGGACTGACTGTGAGGTAGAGAGCCTCAGAGAAGAGTGCAGGTAAAGGACAGGAAGTTCGAAATCTAATTTCCCTGTTAAGTCAGTGGCAAATGAAAAGGGTGAAGAGCAGTTATAGCCTGATGCTCAGACAGAGGTGTCAGTGGATAACTTCAACATCAGATTTCTGCCGACATCAAAATGTCTCATCCTACATCAGTTTCTTAGCAACTTCGAAGGTTTAATCGCAAAATTAAGCATGTAAAACAGTGAACTGCACTAACACAGCTGCTCCAGGGGACATTTTACATGATTGCAAACTCCAAGCAGAAAATCAGCCAACAGTTTTGACAATTATTTCAGTTTTTCATCAAACAGAGATTACAAAAATTTGTTGATTTCAGCTTCTCGGACGTGGTGATTTGTTACTTTTCTCTGTTTTATTTGTGTAAATTGAGCATCTTTGTGTTTTGTGTTTGTCAGACAAAACAGTCTGAAGGTGACAGCGTAGGCTCTAGGAAATGTAGCTATTACATTGTGACATGTCACAGCTGTTGGGAGAAAACTTTGTCTCTATATTACATGTTTATTTTTTTAAATAAGTCAGTGCTTTGTATCTGGTTTGGGGTTTTAGACACATGTAAGTATTTTACCTTTAAAAAAGACACGTCATCTTCCAAAATACACTGTTCTTTTTTAGAAAGAAATGGTTTTGTATGTGCAAGTTTTCTGCTAGACAGCATGCTGATTTTCACTGTTTCCTTTCGGGGAATCAAGACTTAAATTAAAAATACATGAAAAGATCAATCAATGGTTAATATAACTGTCAGCTTAAGCCCCAATTGTAACCTGTTGCCACTTGCTTTTGAGGTAATTTCACATTATTATTTACACAAAATTCTATCCAGAATGTATAATGACCATTTCCTCCTACAGATTTTTAAGAACATCAGCCTATATGGCAGTATACTTAAAGACAACCCGCTCAGTCATTAAACATAAATATGTTTTTCTGTTTCTATCCTCCACAGGAGAGGTTCGAGGCCTTGTTTAGGATCTACGATGAACAGACGACTTTCCAGATGTTCAAAAGCTTCCGGAGAGTCCGGGTCAACTTCAGCACCCCGGAGGCTGCTGCCCGCGCTCGCATCGAGCTGCACGAGTCCGAGTTCAACGGCAAGAAGCTTAAACTGTACTTTGCCCAAGTGAGTGTCAGTGAAGGGTTCTGGGAAAGGGCAGGCAGGGAGCCTGGGACATGAGGAAAAGCAGCTCTTACGTATATGGAAAGACATGTTATAGTGCATCATTCACTGTCTCTCCTATCAAGTCTACTTTCTTTTTTATTCCTTACTATTTTACCCCTTTTTGAACCACACCTGACTGCACCCGCCTGTCAACCCTCATCAGTCACATGACTGAACACCAGAACACATAAATTCTTGATATCTTTCCCATCATAGCTTTATCTGTATTTGTGTGTCAGTCCAATGTCTTTGGGGTGAGAGGGGGAAATAAAACCAAAGTGGAGTGTGTAAATGAGAAGAGCACTAATCTTCATTACTGAGATGCAATCTCTGTACATATTCGCTAATTTACATTTAAAAAAGATCAGAGTAGGCAAGGGCTCTGTGAAAAGATGTCAAGACCTTTTGTTTAAGACTGAATGACCTTTGGTTGAAAAGATGAAGATTAGACTTCTAACTGCTAATGTGGAACTACTGTGTCAGCAGCATTTGAATGACTATATTTCAGTGTGTAGCAATTCCAAACAACCCATTATAATGTAGTCACAGAAGGCTGTTAAATGATAGCTATCCTTTTAAAGACTCATTGTAACACACCCAGATGTCTAGACATCATTTGGCCTGCAGATCATCAAATTCCTGCCTCCTCGGAAACCAAGAGTCAACTTATAATTGATGCTTTTATCGCAAAACATCAGCAGCCACGACCCCTGCTGCACCTCTCGGTACTCTGATGTAAGAGGATTAAGGATTTTACCACTCAGACAGATGCCACATGTAGGCATTGTAATTATGGCAATTGGCAGCTATCAAAACACCAAAATCTCTTCGTGGGAAGGAGCCTGCAGTTTGAGAGTGAAAGACTGAAGCTGTGACTGCAGCTAATGTGCTTTTCTTGCTTTTAAGTATCAGGATTACATTGAGTGAAAAAAGTACAGGAACTTTGACAACTATCCCAATTTGACCCAGCTGTGTAGCGCTTTGCAGTATTGTTTCAAGGCTAAAAAAAAAATGTTTACATCAATCTGTCTATTCTCTTTTTATAGAGCCAGACTATTGTCACTTTTTTTTTTACATTGAATGTGACATAAGGTTTGGTTTCTGCTAAGGCCACAGTCCAGATATTCTTTCAGAGGAACTGAACAGCTTCAGACACTTCATATCACTCTGATCTTCTCTTTAGAGCACCACAGCCTTTATCAGTTGTCACCTCCTCTCCGATAGGTCCAGAATGGCGATGAGGACATTGACAAGTCGTACCTGGCCCCTCCCCAGCCCGTCAAACAGTTTCTGATCTCACCGCCTGCTTCGCCACCCGTGGGCTGGAGTCAGAGTGAAGATGCTACGCCTGTCATCAACTACGACCTGCTGTGCGCAGTAGCCAAGCTAGGACCTGGTTAGTATGCAGTAAACAAGTTCAAAAAGCTTGTGCAGTGTACTTACACATAACCATCATTAAGTACACAGCCATGCATATACACACACATATATACAACTCAGAAAACTGTGCATAACGAAGGCTGAAACTAATTTGAGTCAGTTATCTCTGGATAGTCACCCAGATAGAAACAGGAAATCATTTCACGCTCCTCAGCAGGGTGTTATGAAAGGTTATGAGTCTAGGAAGCAATTTCACAACGGAACTGAGGTGGACATTGTTGAATTATCACTGTGTTATTCTAGACTTCTCCTGCAGGCTTTTCATTAATGTCAGGGAAGTAGTATTAGGTCTAATTTGCCAAATCACAGATGCATTTTTATGTAAGGCTTCCATTACATGCCTATAAAATGTCATTACAAATTGAGTGGCACTTCTAAATCGAACTGTTAATGTAAAATGGTTTTCAGCGCCGGATTTCCTGCTCCATTCTTGCTTTGCATGTGGTCTTGGACACACAGCTCGTAAAAAAAGAATAAATAAATCAGCTTTAAGCCCATAAATGAAATCCACAGTTCACCATCCGTTACAGTCAAGGGTGCTTAAACCCACACTTGCTTTATTCTGACATCTCTAAGGATATATGCATCATTGCCAATGTTTTTTTCTGTTTGGTTTTTTTTTGTGTGGTTTGCAAATGCATTTAGAAAATGTAAACTGACATTTCACTCAATATGATTCAAGAACAGCAATTTTCTTGTCATAGCTTACAAACCAGCGTTGTCAAGTTTAATTTCTCTACATTTCTCTTGTTTCTGAGGCAATGGTAAAAACGATTTTAGTCAGTAGAGGACGGTGTCGTCTGTTGAGCCTTTTTTAACCAAAAACACAAGAGAAAACATGATAAGAATGAATAAAACGGTTAGTGTTCATCTGCTCGAATGCCAGCCACAATTATTATCATATCTTGCTAACTAGCTAAACTAGCTAACTAACTTAAATACCTACAATAAAACAAACATTGCTTCCATAGCCAAGAGGCTCATCGTTAACTAACCAAATTAATTTGTACTTTATAGGTAAGCCATCTTTTGCGCTTCTTATTTTTTACTTTTTATTCAGGAGATTTTAAACTCAACTCTAGCTAATGTTACCTGAGATAGCATTGCATTTGCTAAACACACAAGTTAAACCTTATTTTAAAAGCCAAAAATTTAATAATAATAATAATACAGATTGAAAATGCAGACAAGTATGCATGCTAAGCCTTTGTTTAGCTACAACAAAGTACAATAAGCAGTACATGAACTGGTGAGAAGGCAAACTAATGTAACTTGCCTGGGACCTGTTAGCTTTAGCGTAACTCTTTAAGCATAATGCATGGTGTATGTAGTATGTAGTCATTATGTTCCTATTTAAGACCCTTTTTCTAGTCTCCTAGTTATAAAAACAATCAGCAAGAGACTTGTAATCGACCCAAAGGGCTAACATTAGCTTACTTAGCTAGCTAGCTACTTCTTCTCAACTTTGCAAGCAACAGTTGACATTTTACCTGTCAGACTAGTAAAGAAAAGCTTTTGTCATAAACAAACAAACAGACAAAAAATTTCAGAATTTACTCTGATTTTTAAGTAAATGCTTCATCTTAAGGGGTCAAACAGTTAATTCCTCAAAAAAAGACAATAAAATAATCTAAAATTGGGAACTGGGACTTTGAAAAAATGATTCACAGATAACTGATGCAAGGATTATAATGTAGAGCAGTTAAATGCCACCGCAAATTATCACTTTGCAGTTCCCATTCTATTACAATTGAATTGTGTCAACTCACCTAAGCAAAGTTACTTTTGGATGGTTTTAAGATCTTTCCCAGCATTCCCTGGCAGCTTTTTCTGCTCAAAGATAATGTCGCTTTGTCGACAAGATTTGAGATTGCAGTAACCTTTATAAAATGTCAACTAATGCACATTAGAAGGTGTGTCATGTCCACAGTTTCTAACCATGTTTGTGTATGTGGGTATGCTCGTGCTGAGGAAATGGAAAACATTGCTTCATGGTATAAACTTGAACGCTGTTATCTTTTTTTATTATCAACAGAAACGTGATTAAACTTTCCACATACTCACAAACATGCACTTACACGCACACACACATGCTGTCCAGCCCATTTTGCTGTTACCATAGCAGCTTGAGGCATCAGGAAATGGCTTTGTTCTTCGCTTCACATCCTGGCATCTAAAATCAGATTAGCGCAGGGCCGCAGCACAGTGCGCTGACTCCCTCTGTCAACTCTCTGCGGTAACAGCAGGACTCTATTCTCTGTCCATCTTTCTGTTTGGCACCACAGTGAAAAAGCTTCTAGACCAATTTCCTCTTGTCTGCCGGCTGTCTGATTTCATCTCCATGGCAACTGTGATACAATCTAGCAAGTGTGTGTTTTCAATCTGAGTCCACTGAGTTTGGCATCACTGGATTGGATGGCAATGGCGAGGAAAGTCTTTATGCTTCCTCTTGAAGCCACGTCCCACCACCTGAGTGCTGACCTGAATTTTCAATGCGATGGAGAGACAAACAGGAGATTAGTTTGGGCTGTAAAAATTTCCTCAATACATAATGAATAGTGACAATAAAATATTAAAATAGTTCATGAGCATATTATTTCAACCAGAGCAGTTCCAGCTTGTCTCACTTTACTCCTTCAAAAACAAGAGTCCTGCCTTTAATATTTTTCTTTAGTTAAAATAACTAATAAAACAAGTATTATTAGAATTAAAGTCATATTAGCAAAATGCTCTTGAAAATTTATAGTAAAAGCACATACAATACAAAATTCAAGATAATTATATGCACAATATTATCCCTTGAGTGTTTTTACTCTGTCACAATTTTAAAGTTTTTCAAAGGATGTAAAGTTTCACTTTGCAAAGTAAAAAAGTAACCATGAACTATAGCAGAAAGTACAGTAATTCTCTCTTAAATGTGGTGGATAGAAAGTTTCAGTAGCACTGAATGGTTTTACTTTAAAAAGGTGTCTCAAAATTGCGCTTAAAGGATGAAGCTGCTGTGATTGTGGGCCATATTTTTCCAGTTGTCAGCAAACTCCATAAAAGGATCTAAACCAACAATGTGGTAAACCATCTGTAAATACTCTCTGACTTCCCTATGCTGTCCACAGCAGCCTCAAGGCTAGTTCCCACCGAGGGTGTAAACCCTTAAAATGGAGTCTTACTTATATATATTTTTTTTTTTTTAAATGTCTCAAATTTTTTT
>JAQFJA010000007.1:12096669-12112705 GCA_029874485.1 Naso brachycentron
GATGCCATAAGTTTCTTACTGTTTGTACTTTTCCATCTCTACTAATACAATGAAGAAAATGTGTAGTAAAGACTGTAACGGCTGATGATGTTGCTCTTTAAGTGTGTACATTTCTGAAAACCAGGTAGGTTTATGAGTAAATGTAGAATTAGCATAAACTTCAGAGAGAGGACAAAGACGGTATGAAAGATGCCATGTTAGATCAGAATGTGGTAATATTACAGATTTAACAATATTCCTTAATAAATCTGCTAAACCTTACATTACACTGTCTTGGTCTTGTCACATTAGTTTTTGTCAAAGAAAGATCTAAAATGTCAGTTTTTCTATTTAACTTTATATAATGCAGAGATCACAGAGACATTACGTTAGAGGTCTAGGTGTCTGTCTAACATGCTGATGTGAATCCTTTTTTAGTTTGACGCCAAAGGATTTTGCACTTTATTTTCGTTGCTCGTATTTGTATTGTTTGTGGTTCTTTACATGGAATGAGATTTTAAAAAATAAAATTTAATATTTCTAACTGTGGCAGACCTGTTTATTTGAATGAAATAGCGTTTGTGCAAAGGACAAAATAATATGAAATTGTCCCTGGAAATTAATGAACAGCAAAGGAAAAGCGTGAGGTAGATGTTGTGTAGTCCTTAAAATGGTGATAGTGAGTTATATTTAAAAAGGTAAAGCGCCCTCAGCTGGTTCATTGCGGTACAGCGACACTGAAAAATCCCGAAGCTGCATTCAAGATGACAAGAAATGTTGCGTAAAGTTAAAGTTTCCAAATGAGCCCGTGGACATAAAATAGCTCGGATGCTGGATTTCGACCTACTTCATTTTTTTACGTCCTGGTATAAAATTATCATACCTAACAAATACATCTGAAACAATCTGTCCATTTAAATAACGTTCGGTAACAACTGAGCTAAAGAACAGTCTTGTAGTCTTGAATGAAGCTGTGCCGTGCACGTTTACAATGGTAACCGTAGGTAAGTGGCTAACTAGCTAGTTTGTCATCTCAAATTAAGATTGTCAAGATTTTAAAGACTGCTTTTGTATTATGTTATCGAATACATATTTTTAAGTATCTGCTATCGAGCTACGCCAAATAAAGCTAGCATTAATAGCAAATGCTGAGGAAGTAAGCTAACACTGTTTGTAGCATTGGTGCTAACAGTATTATCGTACTGTTCACCCTGTTTTTATTGGATGTCTTAGTCACTGTTGAGCAGACAAGACTTGTAACAGTACTGGTAGGACATGAAGTGACAGTGTGGTGTAATGAAGGTGTCATTTGTCGCAGTGGAGGTGCTCAGTCTCCTGCTGGTGTCCTTGTTGTGGGGCTGCACCAACCCGCTCCTGAAGAGAGGCACAGAGGGGATAGAAAATGTGTCAAAAACCAGCAGAGTCTCCCAGCTGCTGGCTGAGGTCAAGTTTCTCTTCCTAAACCTCAAGGTAAATCCTCATCTCTTCTTATAGCTGTGCTAACTACCGCTTTTCCCTACAACTGGTTTCAAATGCATCTTCTTGTGTTGCTGCCCAGTACCTGATCCCATTTGTCCTGAACCAGACCGGCTCTTTGGTCTACTATTACACTCTGTCCACCACAGGTAAGATGCACAACACCACCACTCTCATGACAGCTTCTGTCTAAGTTTTGCATATTGTTGCGTCGTTAAATGGCCCAAGTGTTCCCTCTTTTCTAGTTTTTACGGCTGCAGCAGTGAAGTGTTGCACATTTCTAAACTAACCAGACTGCTCTAGCTGTTCTGATATTTGCCTTTATATACACAGTCATTATATCTGCATTACTGATATGTATATGTGATACAGTAGTCAACTCTACCTCAATGAAAGGGAGCAGAGCTCTGGACCCAGTCACAGATGGCAGGCAGGCAGGATCGAAGCAGGATTCTTTCTAGGAAACAGCAGAAGCAGCTCAAACAAATAAAGCAGAACACTTTTTAAAGACTGAACTGAAAACTTGACTTAAATACAGACTAAACTAAGAGGGAATTAGAGGCAAACAGAAATTCAGGTGAGGGGATTAGGATGATGTACAAGGACAGGAGAGAGGGACAGAAAATACTGGCAACAAGCAGGACTAATGAGACTGGTGCAGGACAGGTGTGGAATAAAGGTGGTGTTGGTAGTTTTATGTTGATTGGCTAATTTGCTTTCACTCCAAACAGACCACCCCATTATGTTGTAAAGTTGAGGCTGCGGGTGGGAACACGTGCAGCTTTATACACATACAAAGAGCTGATTTTATTGCTTGTTTTTGTCTTTAAAATGTTTGACAGTGGGACCATCAGAATATAGATGTTTCGATTTGTTCCTTTCCAATTCTGATACCTAATTTTGCATAGCAGCACATAAAAACAACAATTCCCTTCAAATGTAAGATGTAGTTATAATTCAGTAAAATAAAAAGATTTAAATAGAACACTATAAAACAGCAGTGCAGCAGCAATTTAAAAACTAAAATCTTGGAAAATCTGATGCGTTACACCTCACCTGTTTACTGGTGGGTGGGACTTTTCAGTATAAAATATTGGCTGATATCGGCTAATAAATCACATGGTATTGGATCAGTGCACACACTGGCGCCTTGCCGATGTCGGAGGCATTTCCAATGCTAGTACCAGTATTGGAATAACTCTTGTGTATGTATGTATCCTCTTAGACACATGGTCTTCCTCTTTATGGTTAACTAGTATTTTATATGAACCTTGCATTCATCTTTATTGGTCGCACAAAATATTTGTTGGGTTAGTTTCCATTTTAGGACAAGATTTGCATTATTATCATTGTTATTATAGCAGCACAGACTTGGGTTTGCATGTCAATTTGGTAGCAGAATATTTGATCAAATTTTCTGCATTTCTTTTGTCCAGAGTTGTCACTTGCTGTTCCTGTTGCCAACTCTCTCAGCTTCCTTTTCACCCTGCTCACTGGCAAGTTACTGGGTGAAGAGTTTGGAGGCAAACGTAAGTGACTCATTTTCCAGAAGCTACTCACGAACTAGCTTGCTGTTTAGTACCAGTGCATGCAGCATGTGAAATTAAGGAGGCTAAGATGCTGCTTTAGGATCAATAACTTGGGTTAGCATTAGACAAATTAGCGTTAGACAAATTCTGCAATATGTGCATAAGCAAGACATTTATTACTGCCAAACCAATTAGGTAAGTTTATTACTGAGCTGTTAATTCCCTTATGTGCCTTTTCCTCTACTTAAAAAATACTGTGCCAGTTGTGCTGTGTCTTTTAAAATGTGCTTTTTTTTTCTAACTTTGGTTCTCTTTCATATCCACCCCCGCACTCCTCGCTCTCTGCAGAGGCTGTCGCGGGAATGTTCCTCACCATGGCTGGCGTCACTCTGTGTGTTCTAAGCTCCATTGATGACAAAGACAGTGGGACGCAGAATATGACGCAGGCTGCACACTAACAGAGAACGGGATTAAAGCAAATTCTCCTGCACCTTCCAGTGATGCCTCAGCAGGGAACGGCCGAGCAGAGGCGGTGCAAAACAAGAAGGGGGCACTTTAGATTCAGACAGCGGCTCCTTAGAGCCAACGGTTCTGATGGGAGGGCTGTGCCTCAATGAACTCAGCGTGAGCTTCAAAAGACCTGTCCAGAAACTCTCACACCAGGCTGAAGGGGAAGCGAGTTCACGCAAGGTTCAGCTCAAGGCTAGACTAGATTTATGGTGCTTGCATAGAAGTTGGTGGTTGTTAACTTTCACTTAAAACATTCTGCTGCCCCTGCCATGTGACTGGCATCTGCATAAATGCTATAGAGACCACATACAAAGAAGGCTGGAGTCTGAAATGGACCAATCAGCTCTAACCTCCAGGTTTAACAGGGACATTTTACTGCGGCTGCCTTCTGTCCACTGTCGGGTGCTTAGAGAAAAGCAGGACACAAGAGGTGAAATATCTGTTTAGTCCGAGCATAAGTCTGTTTTTCATACTTATCTTCTTCTTGTTCTCTTTGCCCTGCTTCCTTGTATACATGATGTGTTATTTTCAAAAGTTCTATGTGAAGGAAGACTCATTGTTGGCTGTATGCTCTGTAAACAACACAGACTTCAGAAGTAACCGGAATGTACATAATAAAACATGTTTTATTCTCACAGTATTTAATTTGCACAAAGCATTGTACAGATGACTGTTTCTGTCAGGGATGCACGATAATCATCGGCCTGAAAATTGTAAAATATGACGACATTTTCATCAAACAGGTTGATAACGCAAAGCCAAAATTGCTTTCGTTGATTTGACTTTCATGGTTTTCACTGACAGCTCAGCGTGCTGTTGTTGTACTCTTGGCGCACAACTTTTAAAATACAAAAAAAATGTGAAACTAATTATTGGTTACCAATATCTGCAACAAGGAGCAGGTAACTTTCGGCTGAAAAGATCATTATCATGCATCCATGTTGAATTCATCGTTCATCTTGTGATGTGGCTCACATTTAATAATAAATCGTTGGCAAAACAACTTTTCATGTTATGATCTCCATTACTGAAATACATTCAAGTTTAATGTCTCCTAAATATAGTTTCTTATACTGCATATTGCATACGGAGTAAAATGGATTACTAAACATTATAAAATATTTGTCTCAGAGTTGAAAAACAGTGAGGACACATTATCGTAAACAGCTTTACAATAGAGCAAAAAACAGCTTTAGGAAGCTTAGATTGTCAGTCAAGTGATGCTTTGACTGACATACTCGAACTTATGACAGTGTGTCTCTCTTGTTGTGTTTGTTGGTGACATTTTTGATTCTAACATAAATTAATGTTGATACTTGGCTCATGAACACAGCTAAAGCACTACCAGCTTAATCAAACATTCATTCAGCAGTAAGCAGTAATCGCTGGGTTGTCTTAGAACTGTTAAGATGATGTGACCTCCTGCAGATGCTTCTGTTCTGCTGTAATCAGCGGGGCGTCCTGTGGGCTCTCCTGTCAGAGCAAATGAGTGAAACAGCATGAAAGAAAAGGCAATAATGCACACATTTCCGTTGAGTCTACTCACGGTGATGCCAATTAAAACCATCATGCCCCGTGAGGTACGAGATGGGTGAACTTGCCTTTTCTCCCCCGTTCTTTCCCTGAGAGGAAGAGGATGACGAAGGCCGTGACTGTGAGGACGTCTGATTCAGCTCGGGCTCCTTTTGAAATAAGAAATGCATTGATCGCTGATGACATTTTTGTACAGCTGAATGCAGGCTGTTACAGCATGTTCCAAGCTTTCAACAGTGAGCGTAGGCGTGTGTACTGTACCAGTGTTTCAGCAGCAGATGCCTCAGTGTTAGCAGCATTATCTGTGTCTTTTACACCGGCTGGCTCAGACGAATGTGCCTGTTACAGGAGAAAAATGTGACATTGGGAACCAATTTTACACCCCCTCCTTTTTGTGAGTTAGTTAAGTTTTGCAACTTGTGCATGTCTCTTAGAAAACAACACGCAGAAAACAGTATCACACGTTTAAAGATAGGAACACAAATCCGGATCTGTTGTTAAAAGATGAACTTGTTGATATTTTTCTTTTACCATTTTCAGTTTTAAAAAATAAATCAATAAATTTCTCATCCGGGTGATCATGGATGAATCTTCTGGAGTCAAACATTTTTTTGGTTTATACGTCTTTCTGTTTCGTTGAAAAACATCATTTCGGGAAACAGAAAATGTACAGGAATGTGAATGATGATGTTTGTCTTTATTTTTTCACTTACAGAGAAGGCAAACACATTCACACGAAACATAACTGTTCGGTTTAAGCCCACCTGCTGTGTGTTGTGCAGAGGATTGTTTTGGTTGTTCACTTCCTCATCTTCTACTATTTCTGCAACTCTCTTTAGAGAGAAGATCAGAGATAGTGTTAGACTGACCTCTGCTGCAAACACAATGGCATTTAATCATGACGGTGGAAAGCTAACCTGGTCAACAGGAAGCTCTGTGGCTGTGTTTTCATCCTCGTGCACCTCCTCAGCCCCTCGTACCTCCTCTCTCCTCTTCCTCGCTGCTCTTTTAAACACGCTGGGCTGAACTGTGATGAGCAGAAGTCAAAAAGGTGATGCTGCTATAATGTTTACCAAAAAGTTAATTCTACTCATTGTGAATGTAAGGAAGTTAGATTTAAATTGAGATACATAAAGTTGGGGATCCTAACCAGATCCATTGCTGAGTGGTGGCCTCGGCTGTCTTCGGTTGTTGTTGCGGATTTTGACCGGCCTGGCGAAGAATGCAGACGCTTCATCTGCTCCCTCTCTCCTGCTCCTCTGCTGAGCGGCTGCTGGAGCTGCAGCTTCGTCTCCTGTCGACTTTACCCTCCGACCGTCCGACTGCAATTCATGGGACACAACAGACTGAATGGAATTGTATTTATTGAGTGTTACATATCGATAAAAAACACCTTCTGCACAGTGTGTCTCACAGCTGTATCAAGTGTCAGGCAGTGTACACTAAACAGATTGACAGTCTCAATATAGCTCTTGTAGTGTGAAAACAAGGCGTTTTTTTTTTTTTTTCTTAAACCTCAGGGGAGTCGAGAAGAGCTGAGTCACTGTACTGGTCTTCTGGACCGTATCCTGCTTTCCTGTTCTAAGAGAAACACACAAGACAGCAAGTTCTTAAAAAACATGCTGCAAATGACCTGTAGACCACAGAGCAAATGATGCTAAAAGTGTATAAAAGTAGGCAAGTAAATTACACAATGGGTACCTCATTTCTTCTTAACATCCTTCTCTTTCCTTGGTAATATCTGCAAAATAAATCAAAACAATGCTGGAATGTGAAAAAAGTGAGATATGACAGTGCAAAGAAACTCTTCACTCATCTGTCACATCTGACAATCAGCTCGTAATAACAGGGGACCTTGCATAACAATACCTCTCAGTAGCTTTTGAAACCAGCAGCTCTACATATGGAAGTTTCTTGAACCTCTCGGTTCCCACGGCAACATAATAATGGCCAGTCTCCAGCTCCACAGCAGAGGACACAGTCGCTCCCTCCAGAGAGCACAGCCTGATGAAGCACAGGGGTTATGTTATATTTACTGGATTTATCTCTCTATTTGTATTCTGCAGTGTGTGTGTGTGTGTGTGTGTGTGTGTGTGTGTGTGTGTGTGTGTGTCACTGACCTGCGCACAGCTCCGGTTCGTAAGCTGACCTTCTCTGTGACCAGACTCAGAATCTGCTCCAGGTCCTGTCGCATGCTCCGAGGAATGATGAACCGGAATGGCGGACACAGGAGATCTCCGTTACGGAAAACACTAAACCGAGAAGATATGTCACATTTTTAAAATATCTTTTGAAGCCTTTCTTAAATTAGACATCCCCATATGTACACTTTAACAGTTGGACATTGTTTTCTTGATATACAGGCTCTGTGTGGCTACACTTAGGCACGGCAGTGCATTTAGTTGAATGCCAACACATCTTGGTTCAACGTATAAGCATGGTAACATTGCTAATTAGAGCAAAAAATTAAAAACACTGCTGAGGGTGATGGGGAGGTCATTAGTTTTGCAGGTACAGTATTTGGTGTGGTGTTGTGGTGCCAGATGAAAAGTCAAAGATTCATCAAAATTCTTTTGCAGTTACAGTTCATTCTCAGGGGACTATGAATGTTCACAGAAAATTTCATGGAAATCCATCCGATAGTTGTCGAGACATTTCACTCAAGCGAGGAGAACTTGAATGTTTATACAAAATTTAACAGCAATCTGTCAAGTGGTTGAGATATTTTAATCTCTGTCAGTTGCCGACTTTATTCCGCTAGCATGACTAAAAAGGGAAAAATGTGCTAAAACAGTCAACTAGGGCGCTTACCCAGTGTTATATGACAAAGTCAGCCGTGTTTTATCTTTGGAAAAATGCATTTTAATCAAAGTGCATCTGAGAATTTGAACCCCAAATGCATTCAGGGTAATTGTGTGTATGTGTTTGTGCAAGTTTGTCCAACTCACTGTAAGATGCAAGGCACAGGTATAAACTTCCTCCATTTGGCTGAGACATTTGGCCTCTGGGTCACTTTGGCCTGCAGAAGACATTCAGAAAATCAGATGCACGGAGCTGCAAAACATCAGAACATTGCCATTTTCTCAGCTGTATTGAAAATCACCTCCCCAGTTTTTACGTCGTCCGTGACCTGCACATCAATTACACTGCACGACCATCACAGCAAAATCAGTTATTCCAGAAGTGTAATGGCCGACTAAATATTCTGCTCATGCCGGCTCAAGTGCTGCAGCCATGGAAACTGACGTCACTCCAAGACTTCTGAAGCGGCTCATTCACACGCCGTGTTTAATCTGAGGGCTCCTCTCAGAACTCTTACCCGCGTCGTTCCCTATCAGTGATATCTGGAGCCAGCGTCCATGTGTCTGATGACATAACTGGACTAAATCAATCAACTCAGATCAAACCAGATATTGATAATCTTCTCTTATTGTTTTTACTTCAAAGTAGGCATTTAATCTGGGCATTAGGCCTGTCCAGACATGCACACAGCCCTGAAAACACTGTGTGGAAGCACAAGTCTTTGTTTCACCAGCAGGATCAAACACACAGGAATCGGACACACTTCCTACATTGCTCCACAGCAACCAAAACCCAGGCATGTGACACTTTAAAACCAAAAGAGACTCAGCTTTCCAAATGGCAGCCACCCAAGGCACACACAATCACTCTGCACTCCTTTTTAATGCTTTTTAGAGAAGCAACACTGACGGCTAAAGACTGAGAGAGCGCTGTGCGTCTGAACAACCAAGCGGTCATTCCTGCCAGCTGGTCGGAAAACAAAGCGAGCACTTTTCAGCAAGAGTGCCTCCGTGTGTGTGTGTAATCAATTTCGTGTAGACGTTAAAGGAGCTTCTGCCTGTGCATTAGTGCCATCTTTATCATCATGCCCTGCCTGCCTTTCAAGAAAAGTTTCAGTTCAAATAGCTGAAGTAGGGTTCAGGATCATGCAGACAATCCTCTTGATAGATTTGACCATAATTGCTTGGAAGTTCTGTTGTAATTATTGACTCCATTGTCACACAGGAGCTTTAAAAAGATTACCCTGTAAGGTTAGTGACATTGTTCCTGGTAATTTACATGACAGCTAGTGACATCAGTAGGACAGTAAGTGCAAAGGGCGATCCCTGCACACACACACTCACACACACAAAGTACATTTGATCTATCTGATGCTAACGTAAGAATCTGTTGACACAATTATAGGCAAATATGAGCTCTGTAATGGAATATCCTGCAGCCATTTTCCTGTTTGATTTGGCAGGAGTTCCAATGGATCAACTTGATATGAGTACAAAGTGGCCTGGTGGTGCATTCCTCCTGGTTAGGGGATTAATGAGTGACGGAGTGAGCTGCAAGCCTTAAAAGCGAGCTGTCTATTTTACAAAATAAAAGCCTACCTGGGTTTCTTCACGGACAGGGGGATGCTTTTTCACTCCCGTGTTCAGATAACTACACATGAAAATAATAAACATAAAGAAGAGAAACAACAAAAAGTATGTTAGGATTAATCTTAAATTCATTCACTTTCATTTTAGATAGAAAGCCTTCCATTAGAGCAACTGTACATTAAATGGTGAAGGCTTTTGTACTCACTCCAGTTTCTTAAATCTTTCAAATCCTGCAGCGACATACTGAGCTCCTGTCTGAAGATCCTCCAGGTCTGTGACCCTGTGGCCCTGCCTGGGCGTGTACAGGGTCCTGATGGCAAGCGGAGCACCAATACTCTGGGTCACCTCAGTCAGAAAGGCCTCCATGGTGGCCACCTGTCGCTGGTTGACCACGAATCTTCGCCCACTGTAGAAAGGGTCTCCATTCCTGTACACCACCACACTCTTAACTGGAGGCAGAGTCGAGGCTGCGGTGCTGGCAGCCATCTCTGAGCCAGCTGTCCCTGACGCAGACATACATTTGAAAATGGTGCTTAATGTTAAAATGTCACGTAAAATATCAGTAAAATGTCAGTATACCAAAACTTGCATTTTCTGACGTTCTCCAAACACCATACATTCTCATTTTTTGGCTCACACTTTCCACAATCACACATCAACACAAACACATAATGGGCCAACATGATCTTTGATACACACACACACACACACACACACACACACACACACACACATACACTTACAACACACGCTCACTCACACACCTGGTGGAAGATGAAGCGAGGAAGTTGCAGAATTGGAGGCAAAGGTGAAAATCAGTCCCTTCTGTTGTTGTGGTCTGTCTGGACTCCCACTCACCACGTTCTGCTCTCTCTATCCCCCTGAAACACTCACACACACACACATACGCACTACTCGACTGACGGTGGTGAGTATTTCCTGGTTGCTATGGCAGCGTGACAGCAATGACTGGCTTTGTGGGCCCAACCATCGGCAGCAACCACAACAAAAGAGACAGACGGAGGAGAAGGGGATGGGTGGGTCGTTGTGTTGTAAGCTGAATCAATAAGATAACCTCTGCACCCAGCTGGTATTTCCACAGGATATTTGCAACAAGAGCCTAATAATATACAATAAATTAATAAATAGTATCAAAATTATTTTGAAAGATATTGCGATATCAGGCACAACTTTAGTAGAAGTAGTAATTTTCAGGTTTAATTTTTGTTAAAAAAATACAAAAATTCTCATGTGTGATGATTTTTGCTAGCTGCATTTTAGCCGCACAATGCTTTCTTTGCACTGGTATGTTGAGAAAAATTAAATCTTTATCTTAAAAAATCACAGGTCCTGCAATCCGGATGATGCACCTGGCCATTTTACAATTTTAACAATTGTTGCACTGCAATTTCTATTGCAATGACAGAGGTATGTCAGCTGCTCCTGTTCTATTTTATATCTTTTCTACTTTTTATTGTTATTTTTTAAAGCATTCTGAGGATCGCTTCTCAATTTCATTGTTATATGTTAGCATTGTCAAGCAACTGCAAGAACCAGCTGCAGCAAAGCCTCCCTGCAATTTTTCAAGTCGCTATATTTTAAATGAAATAAAGACCTTAAATGACCTGAACATTAAGACCAGGACAATGCATCGTTAAAAGCCTCTCTCAGTGGGTGCTCTTCAATGATATTGATGGCAAAAGACAAAAGCAGCTTAATAGGAGACAGTCCTGTGAATATTTGCAGGCAGAACGTCTCCTGTGATGAGTGAGAGCTCATTCATTGTGATCCAAAAGGAAAATCTGAGCCTCTGAGTCACAACGAAAATTTGTTTAGAGCCAGTGTCCCTGAATTATAATGAATGAACCTTCCTCCTACACAAAAACAACAGCTCAACCTCTCACATTTGAAATCGGTGAAAACACTGCGGTGACGACAGCTTTAACAAGAAGAAATTTTTAGAAAAATACAATTTTTTATTCATTTTTTTTTTTACATTAGAAAATATATACACAATGTACAAGTTTCATCAAACACATGATAAATACTATTGAAAGCAGCTTCTTTACTGTGTGCGTACAGGTGTAAAACAATAGCTTGAACAGATGCCTCTTCAGCGAGTCCAGTTCAGATTACTCCTGCTGTCAGGACACACTCAGTCTATCCTTCAGTGACAGATACTGTAGAGGAGAAGAAAGAAGGGAAGCAGTCATTAAAACTCAGTCCATGCAATCTAAATGTTTAGGTAAGTCAGCGCCCTGCGCATGACAACACATCTAGAAAAGGTTTTGGTTTTATTTGCTTACACACATACATGTCTGAGTATGATTCTTCTACACCATTTCTAGTAAAGATTTTTTTTTTGTGTGTACAACAGCATTTGAAAACGAACACTAGTGTGCTTGAGTCACTCCTGTCTTCTCTGTGTTCAGTTTACATGAAGTGTCCTTTGTGCGTGTAACGCCACATCTTGGCGCCCTCTGGAGCTGCAGGGTGATTCATGAAAGCAGTGATGCAGGACTTATGAGGACATCTGTTTTTGTTTTGTTTAGTGTTTTTTTTTTTTTTTAAGATACATTAGGGCATTCAATCGATACACAGTCTAAAGGTAAAAAGGCACAAGCAGCTTAACATGGTAAGAAACTGCATTGCAGATTTATGTAACACAGTTCAGAGGCTGTATGGAAAAAAACAGGCTCAGTAACGCATAGCTCCAGTCTCAGCATTTGTACATGCACTAGTGCTTTACAGACTTGTACTCAACAGGGAGACACTGTTGTTGTGCGTATGCCATGGTTATTATTAACAGATACTTACAATGTGGTATTTTTCTGAGAGAGCTCATGCTCTTTGGACCCAGTGACTGTACCGACTTATTTTTAAGGTTGCTCATAAAACATAAACTCAGTCTGGCAACAGATGCAATTTTCTTACAGCAGGAGACTGCCACTGCTGGCTAAATGTAAAAAAACCAAACAACAACACTACATCTCTCCTCTTCTCCATCGCACCTTTTTCCGGCTGTCAATGGCCTGCTGGAGCCAGAGCAGCTCCATGGTCAGTGTGTTTCTATGGAGACGCAGGGCCTCTGGGGTACAGGGCACATCCTGAGCCAGGCAGTACTGTTGGGAGCCTGAGGCAGGGATGACAAATTCAGAATGACTGATGAGGGCAGGATAAAAATCTGTTTGCATCTACACAAGCCCAAAGTCCCATTTAACCTAAACCTTGTAGGCACATACTGATTCGTTTTTAAAGTTTTAAAGTTTTCTCTTCTTGCTTATTTTCCTGAGCAACCGCAAGTCTATCTTTATGTTGCTTTTCCTGACAGACACTGATTCACAAGAATGTTGGTGCTTAAATGATGATTTGATTTATCAAGCGTTCTGCTGTCACTAATTTAGCTAAATCAATGAAGTTTAAGACATAATGCCAAACATTTGATTGGATTTCTCACACCATGAAACAAAGTGTTATTTGAAGGTCTGTGCAAGATCAATCAATCATGCTAGAAGCAGACACAGAAACTAAAAGTCATCTCACTTCTATAAAAGAAAAAAAAAACAAAAACTGAGCTGGAAATGCTGCAATTGAATGCGCAACTTCCACCTTTAGAAGAGTGACCATGGTTCATGTCCAGGTCCAGACTGCTCCAGGCGGTGGTCGACTCTCCTGTGCTGTCCATCAGTCCTCCATCTTTATCCCCCACAGTGCTTTCTGTCTGTCCTTCCAAATCCCCTCTCACACTGCTATGGGAAAAATAGTCCTCAGACAGAGAGGCCTGTCCTTTGATTTGTGAGTCATCTCTCTCTGCCTCTGTCTTTTCCAGCAGGGCTCGATGATTTCCCCTCTCCTCTGATGATGAGGGTGCTGCTGGGCTCTGAGGACTTGAACAGACATCTAGTTCCGGCCTTGGAGGTTTGGTGGCAGAGCTGCGAGGCCGTGACGGGCCGTCCTGGTGATGAGAAACCGCAAGAACATGAGAAAAGCGAGAGAAGCTGATCCCACCTTCTTAAAAGAAACAGTTGCTTACAGTGTCAGTGAAGCGTGGAGTGGGGAGAATCGTCTCCCTCCACTCCAAGTGGGCCAAACCTCCATCAATCTCCCTTACGACGTCTTCAAAATCCTCTCGTGCACGACGAAGTTCATTTCTCACCAGGTATCCACGTGCCGATGCCTACAGAAAACAGCAGATTTACAGCAGTGTTAAAACAGTCAATGCTGACTTGTCCTTTGTCTTCCTCTGACTTATTTAACCTAACGTTACGTCAATGCTAACAACAGCGCTAACTATAACGTTAGCCATTATTAGCATTTGTCCCCCAGAGTTAGCAAGGGAGGCTAACAGCCCGCTAGCGGTAAATTACAGCGCGTATAAAGACGCTAGACGCAAACTAGCAGGTAAAAGTTAACTAGATAACACCATTACCTGAAAACAGGTGAGTATCGTCTCCAACTTGCCTCTGTCCATTGCTATGGTAACGCGACAGCGTTGCCTCGCAAAGCGGGAGCTGAACTCGACCTTTTGATTTTGTTCCGGTGTCAGACTTTAAAATTAAAAGCCTTCCTGTAAGATTTAACGACATACTTGAACCAGTTTATCTCGTAGCTCGATACATTTGCTTCAGTACCACACAGATAACATTATGCTATTGAAACTGTATTCAAATGACTGAAATAACCCCGGGGTGAAGCCGTTGGTACGTACGTGTCTTTTTATTTTGATAAAACGTTGGCGGAAGTGACCGTGTGTTGTCATATTCAGATTGCAATGTCGCTGCTAGTCACACGCCACTTTTCCTCAGACTTTTTCGCCACACTTAATGAAAAATGAGTGGTGGTTCAAATCAGAGGACTTTGTTCCAGACTTGGGGCGGATCCGTTTCCCAAACCAAAGCTGTTCAACCGAAAAAGGATGTCCAGAAAGCCGCAGGACGGCGCAAAACAACCCCAAACAACACTGCGCAGGCAGCTAAACCGAACCCTCCTCGAAACCCTCTATGGACTGAAATAGGTCAAGGGTCCACAGAAAACACGGTGAGGACAGAAGAGCCCAAGCCTGCGTATGAAGACGACTTTGAAGATGATGATCTGATGATTGTCGCTGTTTATGAAGCTGAGGAGAGCCTGCAGCTTGACAATGCCAACTCTTTTCAATGTGACAGCGTGTTAGGAACAGAGAACACTTCCCTCTCTCCCATCCCGTCAGGTGGGCAGACATATCCAGACTTCCCTGGCTTTGACAGCTCCTCAGCTAAGGTATGGATTTACCCCACCAACTATCCCATCAGGGAATACCAGCTGAAGATATCAGAGGCTGCTTTGTTTCAGAACACACTGGTGTGTCTTCCCACTGGACTGGGAAAGACCTTTATAGCCTCTGTGGTTATGTACAACTTCTACCGCTGGTATCCATCAGGGAAGATTGTATTCATGGCTCCCACCAAACCTCTGGTAGCCCAACAGATTGAGGCCTGTTACAAAGTGATGGGCATCCCACAGGCCCACATGGCTGAGCTGACAGGTAATGAATCATGACACAAAATCCCTTGACACTCTTCTTTTCCTCCATTGGCCTTAATGAACAAAAGTGCATCACCTCATCTGCAGGCAGTACGGCAGCAAAGCAGAGACAGGAGGTGTGGAGGACCAAGCGCGTCTTCTTCCTCACCCCTCAGGTCATGGTGAACGATCTGTCGAGAGAGACCTGCCCGGCTCAGCAGGTCAAGTGTGTGGTGATTGACGAAGCACACAAGGCGCTGGGCAACCATGCCTACTGCCAGGTAAACAAACCTGTTGGTAGTGATCACGTTGACGCAGTACTGGGCAGGTGATTTTAAAGCTGTGACTGACAGGTGAACATCTGCGGTGAGAGGTCTGTTGCAGGGAATGAAAGCCGTTAAGAAGCAAGTTGTTATTAACTGTTCATTACTCTTCTTCCTCACTTTGGTGAATGCACTGTAGCTAGAACTGTTAGTTGAAACAGTCTAATATCTGAACAGCATTATCAAATTTATTCACTTTTATTGGTGCACATTCTTAGGATTGCGTGATGTGACAAAACACTGTATACCAAGTCAGCTATCCCTTTAAGTCAATTTTTATATGTTTTTTTAAAAACTCAATGTAATGGAGTACCTGGATTTGTCGTGTATTTAATTCCTTTTAATTCTCTGGATTATCTATATTTAATATTTCCATCAGGTGATTTCATCTATTTACAATTCACATTTACAGTGAATTGATTTTGCAGTTGACCTACTATGCAATGATTTATATTAATGTTGTAGTTTTAAATTATTTATACCATATTAGAGGATTTTCTGGCAGGGAGTCCCTCCTCAGGTTGGTATGCAGTGAGTTAAATTTTAAGACTATACAAATAATATGCCAACAGTGCCCTTTGCTTTACTTCTTGTTATTCAGGTAATCAGACAGCTCGGCAGCCAGACTCTGCAGTTCCGCATCCTGGCCCTCAGTGCTACTCCAGGGGGAGATACAAAGGTAAGAATAATAAATAGTATCTGTCTGAAATAATTCTCCCTCCCATGACCTAATGTTTCTTATATATATATATATATATATATATATATATATATATATATATATTATGTGTAT